>CM037869.1:44814289-45379289 GCA_021292105.1 Anadara kagoshimensis
AAGATCGTCGATCTGAGTGGCAAAAAGATCGTCGATCTGAGTGGCAAAAAGATCGTCGATCTGAGTGGCAAAAAGATCGTCGATCCGAGTGGCAAAAAGATTGTCGATCCGAGTGGCAAAAAGATTGTCGATCTGAGTGGCAAAAGATTGTCGATCCGAGTGGCAAAAAGATCGTCGATCTGAGTGGCAAAAAGATCGTCGATCTGAGTGGCAAAAAGATCGTCGATCTGAGTGGCAAAAAGATCGTCGATCTGAGTGGCAAAAAGATTGTCGATCCGAGTGGCAAAAAGATTGTCGATCTGAGTGGCAAAAAGAAAAGATTGTCGATCCGAGTGGCAAAAAGATCGTCGATCTGAGTGGCAAAAAGATTGTCGATCTGAGTGGCAAAAAAGATTGTCGATCTGAGTGGCAAAAAGATCGTCGATCTGAGTGGCAAAAATCGTCGATCTGAGTGGCAAAAAGATCGCCGGTTCGCTTGCTGGAAGTCGTCTCTTTTAAATTTTCTCCCCGTTTTCTCCACCATCTTTGAGCTGACAGTCTCGTTATATGTAAAAGAATGTTGGCTGGGGGTGAAAGGTCATTTCTCCACTTTGTGCTGTTTATTCATTTATTATTATTGCCATATACCATTTTTTGAATTTAATCGTAAAATACATTCATCACATACCATTTTTTGAATGTATTTTATTATTAAATTCAAAAAATGGTATATGACATTATTAATACTCAACCAGTCACTCAGTTTCCTCCACATTTCTTAAATGACAGCCTTGATATAAAAGCAGAGCAAGAATCTTGACGGGACGTAAAATACCATTTTTCCAGTTCTCCAGAAATCTATATATATTTCAGATTCATTAATTTTTCATTAAAAACTTTAAAACACGTCAGTCACGTCTCCAGTTATTCTGCTTATCTCATCAATGTTGAATTAATTAAAATCGTCATGGCGTTTAACTAACTAACAATTTATTTAAGTTGATTTCTTAACAAACAAACTAAACTCGACATCTGGAATTCGATTAAGATTAACGCCTATAAAATTCTCCTTATTAACGCATGCTTATGCTATTAATGAAAAAGCCACATCGTGTAATAGAGACAAATTGAGTGTTTTGAGACGGTCCCTGGTATAATTAAGCAAAACCTCTAACCAAGGAAGTGCTACATTTTCTATTGATAGACGGACGGGTTTAGTATATCACAACTGTTAATGTATACTAGTATATATGAATGGATAAATTGACAGTGCTCAACTTTAAATCTTTTTTTGTGGAAATATGCCCCCATAGAGTACAGTGCAAGGGATTATTATGGACGATGTGACACACTTTAAGCCTTAATCTTCAAAGTCGACCCTATTTAAAAACGTAAGTAATTTATAGAGATGTGTATCGTATTCATCAGTAAACACGTGTATCGACTGTCCACGTTTCGTGTCATTCGCAACACAGATTTACAAAATTTAATCTATTAACGTTTTAAAATTGATGTTTGTAATACAATACCATTCAAGAGATTTTGTGTCCTCAATTTAAAAAAAACCTATACATTATCATGTTTGATTTACAAGTAAATTGTGTCCTAAATTTTAAAAACACAAGTGCAATACTCATGATTGAATAAGCACACGTGTATGGGTACAGACGAACGTAAAACCGACCATGCTTGTAAAATTTTTATGACACTTGAACATGTGTTAAAAATATAAATTATTAGGTCAGCAGTGCTTCAGATTGTCGGTGCGCCCGCGCCAATCCCGCATTATTTTAAAAAATGGCGCATAACATTTTCTTCTAATGGGTCCACGTGGCGCATGGTTTTTCTTAGCCAAATTGATCGTTAATAATTTCTTCCCAAAACTACATATTAGATTCCATGCGGTTTTCCGATTTGACTTTCTGTTTTCGTTTTCTATCGGAAAATCTCTAGCATCTTTGTTTATCTCATAATCAGCATGTAGACAGGACTCCCGACAAGCCCCTTCTCTTTGCTCTATGCGTCGGTTATTAACATTAATATTCAAAGGGGGAGAACTCGTAATAAAACTTTTTATGACCTCGGACGTTGTCGTTCATTTAATATGCTAGCGGCAACCATGGCTATGAGATGCAGACGACTCTATTCACATTTTTTAAAACAACACAAAGCGCAGAGAAGTAGATACATAAAATGAATCATGGAGTTGAAAGAGTTTAAAATATATCGTAAAGGTTAACAAAGTATAAATTAGCAGATGACAAGATCGCTTTTGGTGCATTATATGAAGATGTCAAGTGCCGACTTTCACTTTCAGTCACGTGGTCGTGGCATAACATTTAATTATGTGGCAAAACATAACCCACTATAACAAGAAATGACCCTTGTTATTGGACCTGGTGGGCCCTTGTGGCCCACTATCTGTAAAAACAATCTGAAGCACTGGGTCAGTAGTAAATTTGATACTTCTAGGTCTATTTTGAATGTTTAACGTCCCTGTCAAGAATATTTCACTTATATCGAGACGTCGTCAGCTATAGGCGAAAGTGCAGAAATTTTTGCCTGTGCGTTGCGTTGATGGCATTATACAACAGGATTCTTTAGCGAGGCAAGCCCACCGTTACACGGGACCGCGTTTATTTTAAGTTCCCATCCGAAGATTCCATCCGGTGACTTTCATTTCGTAATGCCGAGTGATTGGCGAAAGAACAGTCACTACCCACTTTCAAGTCTTGGGTCAGGCCCGGCCGGGGTTCGAACCCACGACCTCCAACTTACGGAGCGAGCACTCTACCAACTGAGCTACGTATACCACAACGCGCCTACGGTAAAAAACGGACCGAATATTACGCTTTGCCGAACATTTAGACGAAAAATGATTTTTTTTTTTTCAATTCCGAATTTTGTAGTAAAAATGTAATTGGGTTTCATATCCCAATCAAGACGCATTTACTTACATCAAGGCGATTATAGTTCATTGACTGTGGAGGAAACCGGAGTGTCGGGTGACAACCATGTATTTTCTAATTAGGATCTGTGACGGACGGGATTTGACCCTAGGCGGGGAGAGGCACATTGATCCATAAGCCGACGATTTGGTAACCTATCACTTAAAAACGATCTATTATCTCAACCGAACATTTGAGGACATAGCAACAATGCGGTCTTTGTCGTCGCAGTCGGCGTCGCCGTTCACATTGTAAAATGTTGTTGTTAAAAGATTTCGGGTGCACAGTTTGCGAATACTCTCAATATTAACATACAGACCTTCCTTTGCAATTAACACTTCGCCTCCGTAAAGTATGTATACTTACGTGACTAGACTCAGTATACAGTACCATGTCCTGGCGGGTGTCATCAGGGATGATTTCTGCAATGTCCTACATATCGTACACCCCGATTCGGCTTCAGGGCTGATTTCTGCAATGTCCTACATATCGTACACCCCGATTCGGCTTCAGGGCTGATTTCTGCAATGTCCTACATATCGTACACCCCGATTCGGCTTCAGGGCTGATTTCTGCAATGTCCTACATATCGTACACCCCGATTCGGCTTCAGGGCTGATTTCTGCAATGTCCTACATATCGTACACCCCGATTCGGCTTCAGGGCTGATTTCTGCAATGTCCTACATATCGTACACCCCGATTCGGCTTCAGGGCTGATTTCTGCAATGTCCTACATATCGTACACCCCGATTCGGCTTCAGGGCTGATTTCTGCAATGTCCTACATATCGTACACCCCGATTCGGCTTCAGGGCTGATTTCTGCAATGTCCTACATATCGTACACCCCGATTCGGCTTCAGGGCTGATTTCTGCAATGTCCTACATATCGTACACCCCGATTCGGCTTCAGGGCTGATTTCTGCAATTACCTACATATCGTACACCCCGATTCGGCTTTAATTCGTTAGTTTTGTATTTAACTTTTGATAAGTCTATATATATGCCGTGGGCTCCAATGAAATTTTTCGATAAGACTTCCTTGTGTACCCTAACCTGTTGAGTGCTATGCAATTTTGGGTAACATAACTTTTCACAAAATGTTGAAATGGTTTGATTTTTTTTCAGTTCAAATTTTCTTTCAATAAAGCTTATAAATGGAAATCTTTCCAAAATTTAAGAATTTGGGCATTATTTTTGAAAAAAGCGAAAAATACATAATTATGTAGCCGTGAACTCAGAAAATATACATTTTACATAAAATACTAAAAGATGATGAAAATTAAAATACACATGTGTTGCCTTTCAATGACTAATATATTTGAGCCCCGGAGGAATGCTTTAATTTTAGTTTGAAAGGTTAATACATTTTCGCTAACGTTAGTCTTCAACAACGTAAGTCGTTCGTCAATTACTACTGATTAAGCCGGGGTAGAATTATAGCTTTATAAAATTAAGGTTGTGTGTTCGAACCGTCAACAGCGAAATGTCGGTGTTCGATCGGTCAACAGCAAAATGTCGGGTGTTCGATCCGTCATAAAGGAAAAGGTCGTGTGTTTGAACCATCAATAACAAATATCGCCACATAAACGAATAGTTGGATGTTCGAACATCTGACGGTTGTGATGAAGATTTGCCACTTCATTTATTTCGGAAAGTATTATACATTTAAAAAATTCGCACGCCCTTATTCTAACAAGAACTCGACTTACCTTCAGCTTGTGGCACAAAAAGATAATTTTTCATTATCAATTTAGCTCGGAACAAATTTCTTAATATTGTATTTATAACTGGCGATGCCTTGATATGAGTGAATTTTCTGAATCCCATTCTCAACCAACCAATAGTGTCCTCGATGACCAAGTGCTCTCATCGCCTAGGTTCGAATCCCGCTCTGGTGCAAGAAAGTTTGTCGGAACCCCTGTATCCCTGTCAAAAGTCGGTTGTTTTATGCGGACACTCTTGTTTCCTCTACCATCAATGAACTCACCGCCTTGATACAAATTAAATTATCTTGACTGGTTCATTTTATAATTAACAAATTTGATGTCTTTGTGTCCAGGATTGTCCTGGATATATTTGACGTCCCTTTCACCATATTTTAAATAAGATTACACACGTGGCAGGTGTAGCTAGATAAACAGGAATTGCTTACTCTTCAGGAGCAACCGGTCTCACTTTCCTGGTGGAAGTCCATGTGTCTAATCTAACTTGTCAGTTCCAAAGCTTTTACTTTGCCTCTGGATTGTGATTTGGACATGGATTAGTATGTTTTTATTGATTTATAAGTATTATATTTGAAACATTCTGTCTGTTGTGTATTTATCAATTTTGTGCCAGCTTAGCCTTCTATTTCATTCATGAAATTACTCATTCGATAACTGAATGTAACATGTTACACCATCTGTGAATTTATATGTTAGTCTGTCATCCACACATGTTGTATGTACATATCATAATGACAGATATGTGTTGCGTAAAGTGTGCACATTTTACACAAAAATCAGTACAGATATGTCGAAAGTTTAACACTAAACTAACGAATTCGTGCCAAATCGAAAAAACTCAACTCGATCCCTCGTGGCATCTTTTTCAGTAGTTGCTATGTATACATTGTTTATCTGTCGACAGTATTTAGATCACTAGCAATCCATTTCTCTACCACCAAACAGTCGAGCTTTGACAGCTTTTCGTTAGCTAAGTGTTAAATTTCGATAGGTCTGTACTGTATGTATCAGCTGTTAGGCTAGACATATTTGAAAAGTCACGACACAGTTCTGTATCAATTCGGTGTCATAACGAATAAGAACACATTAAGAATATTTCGATCTGTCTGTGTATCAATAATCCCTAAAAACTTAGGCCATTTTTTCGGAACATATCTGGTACTACTGCAATAGCTCTGTTGGTAGCGTGCTCGCACGTTTTTTTTTTTTTTTTTTTTTTTTTTTTTGGAGGGGGGGGGGTTGGGGGTTGGGGTTAAGGTCGGGATGCGAACACCTGTCGGGCCTTACCAAGACCTGAAATTAGTAGAACTATTCTTTCGCAAACACTCGGTATTTAGAAATGAAAGTCACGGAAATCCTACAGTCTCGATATAAGTAAAATAATCTTTACTGTTAAATCATCTTTACTCAGTCCGTTATTTCGTAATTTAAAAAAAAAATATTTTGTATATCGCAATAGTAAATTTCGTATTTTCGTATAGCTATAATATGTTCGAAATAGTGCGCATTTGAATTTTCGCCATAGTCCAAATATACTAGATAACCTTTATTTCCATGTGTCTGGTGATCTTCCGAGTTTTGCAGGTTTCTACTTAAGCAATGGGAACTTTTAATTTGATGTCAAACGAAAATGCAGTTACATTATACTCACACAGTGCATTTTCATGGTGATAGCTTGAACGTCAATTATTCACAATGTCTTCAAAAATACACGTTACAAAAAAAAAAAAAAAAAAAAAAAAAAAAAAAAACTTGTCCATTCATGGTTATACCAAATTAATAAATTTTAAATAAATAAATAAATAATAAATAAATAAATATTGCTGAAAATTCCAATGAGACTAAATTGGTGTGTTCTTTCGTAAAAGACGTATGATCTTTTTTAATGCACGTGCATCCCGCTGTATAAAATGGCTATTTATAGATCAATATCGTATCTGAATTGAAAATAAATTCGTGTTCGCATACATAAACATACGTTGGTAACTGATCAAACGTATTTTATTCTAAACATTTAAACTTTTATACATATAATTATTAGAAATATGTTGACTAACTCTGAACACGTATATCTATAATCAGTATTAACATGACCTTCAATGAAGTAGGTTCACGAAGATATCCGGATATCGTTTCCCATTCTTTTTTCGGTTTTACTTTTAGAGTATTTTGTCGGACTCCTATTGTCATTTTTCCATGCAACGTGAGGGCATAAGCAGTTTAAGTTGCCTCAGGAGTTTATGTAAAACAGCAAATGGATAAACATAAAACTAGTAGATTTCGAAAACGTACGATGGATTCGGCCCCAGTACTCGGACAAGAGAGAGATATTCTAGATGACGTTCCGTTCTTGGCGCGAAATATCGAAAAGGTCAAACAAACAAAAGGGGACGATTTGGACGTAGAATATGGCGGCCAAGAAAAAGGTTTGTGAATGGCATATATGTATATCATTCTACTACATATAAATGACTTATTTTAATGATACGATATTGCCGTTAGCCGTTTAAGTTGTTCTTGCCAAATTTATCAATTTTATTATTGGACTTTTAATTGCTAACGCACAGATCTATACATTGTCGGCTAAAACAACGTTAAGGTTATGATTCAAGACTTGTCCGATCCATAGGCATTTGTACAAATAAAACCGATATACTACATACAGCTTAAAGGGCCAAGGTGCCTCGGGGCGGGTCCAAATTGCTAGCTTACGAATCGCGCAACAGGTCTCTCCGCCTATGTCCGAATCCCATTTAAGACGGATCCTAGTGTGAGAAAATTTCCGAAAATCAGTCGTTGATTTTCCACGGACACTCTTACTTTCTCTACTATCAAGAAATGATTATTTCGATATAAAATAAAATAATCTTTACCGAAGTTTAAAGTTCCATCACTCCATTTTTGACCATCCCCCTGACTCTCTTTCCAAGACATTTTAATGAAGAAAAGGGGAAGTTTCCCACAAAGAATTTTTTGTGGGATGCCGTCCCCTAGTAACTTTGTTTCGTCCCTATCTTGATATAAGTGAAAGAATCGTGATCCCATCAGTCATCACACACCCTTTGTAACTGACACTGTGTAATGAAAGAAAGAAAGGGTTCGTGGTTACTAACGAATGAAGGGGTCCGGATACTTGCCCCTATGTACAGTGTCCGATCCCCGCGTCTTCATTTTGCACTTAAATTTCTTGTTGTTGCTGTCATCTTTGTCCTATAACTGTCAAAGAAAGGACAAATTAAAAACATTGGCCTACGCGTGTTGCTTATCATCAAGGGTCAAAGAACCGTTACACGAAATGTGTGTCAATGACTTTTTATTCAACTGCCAAACTAAGTAGCGTGACCATAATAACCGTCCGCCATTTGTAGCAGTAAAAACCGTTTGTTCTCAATCGGGCAAATCGTTAAGTAGGTTATTTTCTAGTAATGTAATTGTTTATTATACGGGGTTTACAATAACCTTTATCGATGAATGAACACTGTGGCCAGTCGCCATGCATGTATGGGACAGACGATATAGACATACAGTCATCAAACAAAAATAATTAATACTTATCCAAAGTAAGTACACGATCTATGTGTGGGAGGATGTATTGCCATTCTTGTAATGAAATTAGGTTCTCTCTCTCTCTCTCTCTCTCTCTCCTCTCTCTCTCTCTCTCATTATTTTAAGTGTAAAGTGAGGACGAAGTGTATATAAAGTGTGAGAGGGGGGAGTGTGATAAATACTTGGGACAATGTACGATGCGTTAGTTCTTTAGTTTTTTTTACCAAAAATACTGGTACGTGACAATTTTGTGTGTGGTTCATTGGCACAGTCAAATTTCACTATGCTCCCAATCTACCCTATCATAAATAGCGTTTTAGGACATTTCAACTAACCTACCGTAGGTGGGGGGGGGGGGGGGGGTTGCACGAAATTTGCCGACTGTGGTGCTAAAATTGTACCGGCCATATCTGAGCAGGTAGAATCTCCCACGGCATCTCTCTCCTTCGAAACACCACACAATAACTTTACAGTTTTCATATTTTGTGTTATCAATCATTTATTATGTTTCAAGTGAAAATGCACATTTTTGTCAAAAATCAATACCAGATGCTATTTGAGTTTAACGTCCGCATGTTGTCTGTCAATGTGCAGTGTACAGACCACTTATAAGGTATAAAGAAAAAAAAAACATTATAAATATTGCGGTATGTGTAGTTCAGTGGTAGCGCAATCGCCTATAGTGCGGGAGGTCCCGGGTTCAATCCCTAGTCCTACCCTGCATTTTTTGTCTTTTCTGTACATTTGGGGGCTCGACCCGACCCTAGGAATTGGCCGACCAACAGGTCGGTCCCAGGATGGAACTGGCGGTTTCGATTCAAGGGAGTTGATCGAATAAGGAAGGGAGGAAGTAGCGGTCTTGGTAGATCAGTGGTAGAGCACTTGCCTATAGGGCGGAAGGTCCTGGGTCGATCCCCGGTCCTACCCTGCATTTTGTCTTTCCTGTTACATAAATGTATTGAGAACGAGATTAGTTGGTTGGTTGAATGTTGCAAATTTTCAGCTATTCATGACGAGAACCAATTTATTAATCTGTGAACAAGTTCGCGTACATGCATGTGAAATGCGAGTGTGTTTTATGGTCTACATTGTACCAGGGCGCACTCGGGGCGACTTTAAGGCGCTAGCTCGCCGAGTCTGTATGCCACAGACAAGCGTACCATTATACTGACACCGAGTGAGCCAGTAATATTAAGACATGTATGTGTGTGTACGATGTAGCATCTTGTAACAACAACAGCTGTCCCGAGCAGCTATTGATATACTAGCACATGTTTTAAAGGAATATTAATTAAAACAATTTGTTTTCTTCATAAATATGAATGGATATATTTAGGACATTAACCTATAGTATCGCGCCGACAGCGCCAGGACATTCGGCGAAGATCGACGTGTCATTCCATTGCTACTAATTACACGTACATGTATATATATATATATCCCACAGGGCAATATAGTCGGCTTAATTATTGACAATCTTGTGAAAAAGTCAAACTGCTTATATTTATGATGTGTTTAACATGTGTTTTGAATACGTGAACTAACAGAGCCGCTAGATTTTTGCAGGCAAGTTACGCTTGGAATCTCTCTCTCTCTCTTCTCTCCACACACACACACCTCTCTCTCACGATGCGTATTGCCCCGCTCTCCTCGAGTGTGTGTACAGGATCATCTCTATCTCTCTCTCTCTCTCTCTCTTCATTGCTTACTCGTCAAGTATGTGATGGAATTACCATCAAATTAAATTGGACACATGTGTGATGTTTTCAATATATTTGTTACAAATTAATTACTAGGTAGACAGTATTTATTTACGACACTTTTAGTTTTACGGTAAAAATGAATTGAGGCCTCGTACGATTTTACGATAATAGGGACATGAATCATTAAATGTTTGTGGTTATTATAAATATTCGTATTGACGTGACCCGTAATTTTTTATGTAGATGGGAGTCGTTCGTATAAACAAACATTTTAAGGGTTTAACCGGGCTATTGAGATAATCCGTCACTTCCGTTGTTTAAGACAGTGTACAGGCTTGTCAAAAGTTTATCACTAAGCTCGCGAATTATATTACAATAAGTGCCGAATCGGCCCCTCGTTAGCGATTTTTCGACAGCTTTATTGACAACTATCATCTATCTCTTGGCAGTCACGTACTAGCTATCCATATCTCGGCCATTCGGTGGCCGAGCCTAAATCCATTTCTTCAACCCAAGTGTTAAAACTTTCGACATCTGTCACTGTAGATATGAGGGTATTATTTCAGAACAAATATTAAAAGTTTAAAAATTGGACCGTATTCAGTTTACAACTCTGCTATTCAATTGATTCAATACTAGCCTATTAATACCAAACATTAAACGCCCATTTTCTTTTCTTATTATCATTTTGGTGCAAAGACACTCTTTGTTTACTTTAAGTGTCACGGAAATTCTTAAATAGACGACACTGATCGTATCTTGGCCTTACTTTTACTGAATGGCTTTTATTTAAACCGCCGCCTTTTAATTCTACAATCGATTGATACATGTACATACCATATAACGCATTTGGAGAGAGAGAGAGAGAGAGAGAGAGAGAGAGAGATTATGAAAGAAGATTCTTAAATAGTTGACATATTATCCATATCTTGGACTTGTACTTTTACTGAATGGTTGTATGTTTGAACCGTCATTTAAACTCTAAAATATAACATATAAGATATTACGCCGGCTCATCTCCAACCGAAATAAACAAAAACAGTGTTTATCCACGAGCAGTCGTTACTAAGATAACGTGTGAATCGGGTCTACGTAATTCACATGCAAGTCAACTGTAATCGGACACCGACACGTCGGCCTAACGTCCGGTGGTCAATGATCGCTAGTTCGGACACGGGCGTGTTTTCCTTGTCAAATTTCGTCAATCGAAGCAACATTGATCCTACCATTTACACACCGATTTTGTAATTCGGACTCACCACTGTACCACGTGATCCTCAACTACAAGTATTTCTAGTGGCGATGGAATCGATTCAGTTTACGTTTTCCCGTAAAAATGACGGTTACGCTGGGTAATTTCGACGTAAAGGATTCCCATAACGTTCTGCGCCACTGCGGTAGCTCAGTTGGTAGAGTACTCGCTCCGTATGTGGGAGGTCGTGGGTTCGATCCCCGGCCGGGTCTGACCCAAGGCTTGAAAGTGGGTAGTGACTGTTCTTTCGCCAAGCACTCGGCATTACGAAATGAAAGCCACGGTTCTTTCGGATGGGAACTTAAAATAAAACGAGGTCCCGTGTCACGGTGGGCTTGGCACGCTAAAGAACCCTGCTGTATAATGCCATCAGCGCAACACACAGGCAAAATATCTGCATCTTCGCCTATAGCTGGCGACGGCTCGATATAAGTGAAATATTCTTGACTGGGACGTTAAACACCATTGCTGAACTCAACCCCATAACGTTCTGCACAAACGTTAAGGGGTATTGATGGCGTTGTACGCTGGCGACCTCTATTACCGTCGGTGTCATGGACATATAGTAATGGCGTTCTATCCACATGTTGCCTTTTTTAATCTGATATAAATGCCGTCCTACCCACGCAAATAAGCATAAATGCACATGTTGTAAATTCGTACAGCCATTTGCGGCTAGAAAATGTAAGATGTAATGTTATTCGGGGGTGGAACATGTAACAGTAACGATGCGGAATTATGACGGCTATTTGCGGCTAGAAAATATAAAAGACAAGATCAGTCGAGATTGTCGAAGCAGTCAGTTCAGGGGTGGTAGACTGGTTGTGTGCCCGAAAAAAAAAACCGCAGAACTTCGGCAAACGAACTTATAAACTTCACATAATAGAGTTTCTTCCTTACATATTTATTTTGCTCAAGAGTCCTCTGTAGCGTCCACAGGGGCCTACTCTTTTTCGAACTCGGAGGTATCTTAACTTGCACGGATACATGGAACCTTGGTTTCGAGTCACATCCTAAAGACTACACTAGTATTTTAGTTTTTTTTACAGTTTAAATATGGAAAGGAGATAAAAATCATCTAAGGAAATTTACAAGTCCCGAGTGAGGTTCGAACCCACAACTCTTGACTTCAAAAGTCAGTGACAGTATCACTCGGCCATGTCCGCCCCCAGTGGGGTTCATACCGAGGCGTTAAGAGGCGCTGTGCACTTGAGCCGTACCCTCTTCCACCGAGAAAAGCAACTATAGATAATATTAGTTGTTAAATTAAATTATGTGTCTACAACGCATTCTAATTTGATTTTTCGTTTAGAATTTGTAATCACGTTTTGAATTGTTATTAAATAGGCCTGGAAACGCATAGTAACTCATCCAGTGAAGTGATGTTATTAATGTTTTTAATTAATATTAAATTAATATAACATCACAATCAATCTTAATGTCAAATATTTACGCTTTCTCGTAAATTTAAAGCACATTTTAAACCTGTTTTTGTTTTCAAATTAATGAAGTTTAAAATTGATTAAATGAAAACTGACTTTTCTATATTATCAGAATTGTAATCACTAAAAGCGACATTTTATTAATATCACGTGTCATGATTTTTTGTCACGCGCAGTTAAACAAATTGATGCTAATTTTGCAAAATCATAATATGATGTTATTTGAATCCGTATAAGCGTGTGTCGATTTAAATCTTAAAAACCGTTCGACTCCATTATGACCATGCATAAAATCTATTTGTCTGCCGCTAACTGTCGTTTACCGGTATTATGCGGATACACACAGCGGTAAAATGCCTTCCGGAACTTTGACACTTCATCTCTTCGACTGGGTCCCTCGAAAGACCTATCGGCCTTAAATTGCAAATGGATTTTTTTTTTACTTACCAATTGCTGGTGACGTCTCTATATAAATGAAATATTCTTAACCCAATTCAATCAATCACATATCCTATCGCCAAACTACGTGTATTTTTTTTTTTTTTTTTTTTTTTTTTTTTTTTTTTTTTTTGAAAACCTCAAGATTATTTTTTACATATCCATGAAAGAAGGAAAAATGACAGAAAAAAAATTTTAAACTGAAGGAATCAAGCCAATTTTAACATATCTTTCTTTTAATTTAACATACAATTTAATACATAATAGAGTGTTAAAAAGAAATCCAACCTTAAGTGCCCGTTCCGTAAGTTGGAAGTCGTGGGTTCGAATTCCTACCGCATCTGACCCGAAACTTGAAACTGATCTTTCGCCAAGCACTCGGTATTACGGATACCTTATAATACTACATTCTGACTGAAAAATGGTGTCAATGAACTAAGGTTTTACTGTACTATCAACAAATTAAACCTCTTCAAAATGAAAAAAAAAATCTGAGTGAAAAATGGTGTCAACGAACTTAGGTTTCACTGTACTATCACCAAATCCCTTAAAATTGCTAAAACCCGACTGAACAAATTGTATGTGGTAATGATTGGAGGTTTTACTTCGCCAAACCCCCATTTAAATACCACAATCTGACTTGAAAAAATTGTGTCAATGAACTGAGGTTTCACTGTACCATCACCAAACCTCTTCAAAAGGAAAATATCTGAGTGAATCCCATATAAATACCAAAATCTGACTAAAATATGGTGTCAGTGAACTCGGGATTTTACTGTTATATCACCAAACCTCTTCAAAATGAACACATCTAACTGAACCAACAAATGGTGGTTATGAATCGGGGTTTTACTTACGCCAAACCCCATTGAAATACCAAAATCTGACTATAAAATGGTGTCAATGAACTCGGGTTTTACTGTACTATCACCAAACCCGTTTAAAATGAAAACATCTGACTTAACAAATTGTGGTAATGAATCGGGTTTTACTTACGCCAAACCCCTTTGAAATACCAAAATCTGACTGAAAATGGTGTCAACAAACCGAGGTTTTACTGTACTATCAACAAATTAAACCCCTTCAAAATTACAAAAAATTGACTAACAAATTGTTGTAATTAATCGAGGTTTTACTTACGCCAAACCTCCATTGAAATATCAACACCTGACTGAAAAATGGTTGAAATGAACTGAGGTTTCACTGTTATATCACTGTCATATACCATTTTTTGAATGTATTTTATGATTAAATTCAAAAAATGGTATATGAAATAACCAAACCCGTTCAAAATGAAAACATCTGACTATAAAAGAGTGTCAGTGAACTCGGATTTTACTGTTATATCACCAAACCTCTTCAAAATGAACACATCTAACTGAACAAACAAATTGTGGTAATGAATCCATGTTTAACTGCAAATGTTTGTTTATTTATTAAATATCATTTTCCACCCACATTAAAACGCTGTTCATAAATAGTAGAGTATTGTATTATGTGCCTTAAAAAATAAAATACTAATATGGTTTGGAACAATGGTGTATTCAGTAAGCGAATACAGTACAAACCTGTCAAAAGTTTTACACTAAGCGCACGAATAAGTGCCAAATTGGCGGCTCATTTCTGTTAGCAATAATTAGCAGCTTCTCGACAGCTGTCATCTATCTCTTGACAGTTTTAAGTCCCTAGTTGAGGCTAGTTCATGTTTTGATCATTCGGCATCCGATATTCGACTATTTCCGTTAGCTCAGTGTTAAACTTTCGACAGGTCGGTACCATAGAAAATACGAAATCGATTTAGTCATGACTCTGTTTAATGGCTTGTAAAAGTACAAAGCAACGGCATGTTAACTGAAAATCGATAGGCAATCAATAACTTATTATCGAATAACTGACTAGAACACATTTGTAGATTGATCGTTCTACCAGTACGTATATACAGATATACACAGTACAGACCGGTCGAAAAGTAACACATGGATTGAGACCAACAAGGGCCCTGTATCCATAGGCCCAAACAAATTTGTATGGGCCCTCAAAGATTTTTCATATGTATTGATGTTGCAACTTCTGTTCAGAGTTAGCTTGTCCCCTAAGTCAAAATAAGCCTCATATCCCTGGAATCAAATCGGCAGCGCATCTAACCTCACCCCCTAGACAGCATTTCGCGATCGGCAGCTACCCTCTGTCTCTCGGTGGCTTTTTCGGTCATTTATTAGCTATCCATCCATATTTGGCCACTTGAGAGCTAAGCTTTCAAATTTTCTTCTCTAGTGTTAATTATAAACTTTAGACAGGCTTGCATTGTAGTACCGATATGGCAGCTCATCTAAGCCCCTTCCTAGCTACATGTATATATCAGATCAAAATTTATCCATCTCTCAACACCTTTTTTTGGTCTTTAGCTATCCATATCTCGGCTATTCGACAGTTGATCACGGGATTCGACTCCTTTTTGTTATCTCAGAGTTAAACTTTCGTCAGGCCTTTATCTCTCATCAACTTTTCCGACCATTAGCTATCCATATCTCGGCTATTCGACAGTTGATCACGGGATTCGACTCCTTTTCGTTATCTCAGAGTTAAACTTGTGGCAGGCCTTTATCTCTCAACAAATTTCCCGGCCATTAGCTATCCATATCTCGGCTACTCTGCATCTGACCCCTTTTCGTCATCTCCGTGTTAAACTTTCGACAGGGTTTATCTCTCAACTCCTTTTTCGGCCATTATCTATCCATCGGCTCCTTTTCGCTATCCCAGTGTTAAACTTTCGACAGGTCTGTACTGTATGTAATAAGTGTAGATGTTGGCAGTTGTAAACACAAAATTATATACTTCAAATGAAATTGTGTAGACGCATAAAATAGTAATGGCATTATAATTGCTTGTGTGTAGACGAAACAACATTTTATGATATTCTGCTAATATCGACGTTAGGATTTTGATGTACATGTAAATTCAGATATTTTTTTATTGGACTATTTAATCATAGCAATGTTTTGAAAGCCAAAATTTTGAGACTTGATTTTTGCAACATGCGTATGAAGTGATTTTACGAAAAACGAAGAAATGTCGGCAATATGCGACAAATTTTTGACACCACAAAGACATGCCAATAATGTGCGACTAGGTCTGAAAACGCAGACATCAAGTCATAATTAGAAGGAATTATATGTCATTTGACGAACTAGATCGGAGAGAAAATCGATTTGACGAAAATCGAGACTTATTTGTAAATAAGACAAATTCAATACTTATTTGACAAAAACTAAGATCTTCGATAATTGCGACAAAATTGGAAATGAAATGACGGCAATTGCGACAAGTTTTAAGTGATTGGATAAAAAATGCGACGAAGTCCGAGACATATTTTCGAAAGATGACCTACATGTATTGGTACATGTAATTGCGACGAAGACTCAAGCTTTCCTGACTTGATAACATTTTGACGACGACTTTATTGTTTAAAGTTGATTATATGTAACGAAGATAAGATCTGCCGACATTGACGGCGCGTTAGAGGTAGCCATGGTAACGATTTAGTTGTGATGACATAAAGAAGACATGCATAACGATATTTCAATAATGACGTACATCTGGACGTGATATAGTTAAGATTTGAGAGGAAAATACAAGTTTAAAAGTGACTCATTAAAACACTTAAAGATGTGTACTTTAATAATTATGTACTATCACGAGCTTAGTATAGTACAGAACAGTACAGACCTGACGGAAGTTTAACACTGAATTAGTTCCGAATCAGAAGGTCATCTAGGCGCCTCGTTTGCGATATTTCGACAGCTATCAGACAGCCTCTCTCTCTCTCTCTCTCTCTCTCTCTCTCTCTCTCTCTCTCTCTCTCTCTCTCTCTCTCTCTCCTCTCTCTCTCTCTCTCTCTCTCTCTCTCTTGTCAGTTTTTCAGCTACTGAATATCTTTATCTTGTCAACCTAAAATATGTTTTTGGCTATCCTTATATTGGCCGTTCGGTGTGTAAAACGTTCGACAGACATTTAATGTGCATACTAAAAATAACCTTGATCAAGTCCGATACATGTTATGTCATTGTATGAGCACGCCAGGGAGGGAAAATAAGTTCAGTTTTTAACAAGACTCTGACCATGAATACTCTATATTGTTGTACCGGTAGTAGGATCCGGTCGATATTCGTTCAGTTTTATCGAGGCAGTCAGATCCAGGAGGGGAAACCGGGGAATCTGGTAAAAACTACGACGGCTAGCTAGGTCTGCTTAACTGGGATTTGAAACTAGATGGTGATAGGCCCGCATTGTTATCCGTAAGCTTGCGCATTGAACCACTTGGTCACGGAGTCCACCGCCAACCTCTTCCAAACACAACTCACTTTGAATACATTTACGCATAGAAAGACTACCACTTTGATCAAATGTTGGCTCTGCAGGTTAAGGGTCGGGCCGGGTTGGAACATCGACTGAGTCTGACCATGACATATATATACTAGTACGTATTGACTGTTCAATAACCAAGCTTTTTGCTTTTGGAATTGAAAGTCAGGGGATGCTTGCAAATCGATGCCGATTGGTACGCTAAAGGACCTTCCTGCACTTTTATCTGAGCGTACTAAAAAGGGGGAAAATCCTACAACTTTCTATAGCTGGTGACGCCTCAATAGAAGTGAAATATTCTTGACTTGGGCCTAATGCCCTATGCAATTAATCAATCAATCAATCATCGATCAATTAATCAATTATTTTATAGAAAAACCGAAAAAAATGGCTTGCATAACGAAAATTTTGACATTGCAGGTGCGTTAAAACAAGAACCTACATTACAAGACTTTAGTCACGTATATAAATAGGAATTGAACTTTTATTATCACATAATGCATGGCGTAGATCTTAAATGACGTACATTAGTGGTATATATTTAGGTCGATTATTTATGAATGTTTTAAAAATTGGACATACAGTACAGACCTGTCGAAAGTATAAGTTAGTTAACGAATACGTGCCCAATCATTTCGACCCCTCCTTAGCTATATGTATATCTTGACAGCTTATGATGTTTTCGACAGCTGCCATCTAGCTACAACTCTGGACAACTCTCGGGCCACTGGCTACCCATGCGGTGGTCTCTCGGCAGCTGTAAATGTACCTGGACCCAATTACGTAAAACTGTAAAATTTTCGACAAGTTTGTAGTGTATCTTAAAGGGGGGGGGGTAATTTACTAAAATGTCGCGTGTTATCGAGCCGTGATAACAAAAATTCAAAAATAGTTATATGACATGCTATATGACAACCTTTTCAATTGTTTTGTGTGAATTTGAGGTTTATAAGTGGCATTATCGACTGTTTAAAACCGTTATCTACGTTTTCTTAAAGTAATCTATATATAACAAGATGTTTTAGTTATACAACAAAACAAATAGCCTACGCATATATATATATATATATGTTCCACATACCTGAATTATGTAACAAAGTCCGGCTAGGGTTCGAACCTAAGACCATTGAACCATGTGTACACGGCCTTATTAAACCACTCGGACACGTGTGTACACATAAAAGATTTTTCTAACATTTATTCAGATTTTCTAGACACTCCGTTTTCCTCCACGATCCTAGAAATCATCTCTTTGATGCCAGAGGAAGAATCTTGACTGGACCCCAACATTATTCCTCGGCACTGGACACACACATTTCTCAACATAACAATACTTTACTACTTTCCTGAAAATGCAGGTTTTTTTAGACACTCTGGACTTCCTCCACAATCTTAAATGACCATATTAAGAGAGTGGAGTTTGACCGTGACGTAAAACACCATTAGTCGGCACTCCGACTTCCTCCACAATCTTAAATGACCCGTTCTATATTAAGAGAGTGGAGTCTTGACCGTGACGTAAAACACCATTAGTCGGCACTTATTTCCGCATAAAACAGTTATTCAAGTTTTCTTGTCATTCCGGTTTCCTCCACAATTCTCCTCGTTATAAGAAAGAGAATCTTGACCCCATAACACAACTCGATGAACTCGCATGAAAAACTTTGGTCTCAATCTATATACTATGTATGTATTGCCCATTTCTCCACATAAAAGTATAGTACTGCATTTATTTAGGCCTTCTAGACACTACGGTCTTCTCAACGAGGATCTTGACTAAAACACTAATAGTAAACTCTCGCGGTAACCGACAAAAGGTTTTGCTCTCGCTCTCGATCCACTATAATGTGTAGATCACTGCAGTAGCTTAGTTGGTAGAATGATCACTTCGTAAGTGGGAGGTCATGGGTTCGAATCCCGACCGAGTCTGACCCAAAACTTGAAAGTGAGTAGTGACTGTTCTTTCGCCAAGCGCTCGGCCGATGATTACGAGACGAAAGTTACGGTTCTTTCGCTTGGGACTTTTAAATTAACGAGGTCCCTCATGATCATGGTAGGCGTGGCACGGTAAAGAACCCTGTTGTAAAATGCTATCAGCGAAACGTACAGGCAAAATTTCTGCATCTTCGCCTGTAGCTGGCAACGTCTCGATATAAGTGAAATATTATTGGCTGGGACGTTAAACACTTACTCAACTTGCTCCATTATATGTGTATTACACACCTTAGAATGAGTGTAGTACGTGTGGTTGTGTTTAAACTGGCACGGTTGATAGTAAAAAAAAATAAGTAGAAGACCACTAACAGCTCGGCGATTGACGTCATGGCAGTGTTGCTACAATCTCGGTGGATCAATGTAATAAGTTAAACCAAGACACAGACACACGACTATATGTTATAACGTATCCTACCTATGTAGACCATAATATTATTATATATACAAAGACGGAAAACAAAGGGATTAGACCGAGATGCCGGAAATCGGGGATAAAAAATTCATGAAATTGAGCAATTAAATTGTAAACATAAGTATCCACATGTGAGTACTTGTACTATAGATTGATATTATCAGTATTGTGTGACTTTGTTAGTCCTTATGTGTGAAATATGTGTGTACTTTTAACGTTTTCGTTTACGAGACAAATCATAAATTGTTTTATGGCCACAAGATTGTCTACTGATTGTGTGTGTGTGTGTGTGTGTATGTGTGTGTGTGTGTGTGTGTGTGTGTTAACGAACGATGGGTGTGTGTAATATGTGCCGGACGAACATACGTACGTACGAACGGACGGACAAGCGGTTGTGTTTGTGTGTGTTCGAACTGATTGACATCCTGTGAATGTAATAATGAACAAACATACGGTGTGTATGCATATGTGTGTACATGTGTTTGTGTGTACAGACGGACAGACATACGTTCATATTACAACCGGTATTATTAATAATTGTTTATTCTAACATATTCTGAATACTGAATAGATATGTATATATGTTAAAAGTTTTCATTGTGACATGTTTATCTAAAGTTATTAATGCAATTCTATTTTTAAATTGTCATTATTTAAGTACAAATTCAAAAAATAGCACGTGTTTCGTGATTAATAATTATACAAGTCTCGTAGTAAATTAAGTGCGTTTTAAAATATATTTGTGTCATGTCTAGATCTAGCATGACTTAGTAAATAACGTTATTTATATCGAAACTACAAATAATACACAGACGTGTCGAATGTTTAACGCTAGGCTACAGTACAGACATGTCGAAAGTTTAACGCTAAGCTACAGTACAGACGTGTCGAAAGTTTAACGCTAGGCTACAGTACAGACGTGTCGAAAGTTTAACACTAAGCTACAGTACAGACGTGTCGAAAGTTTAACGCTAGGCTACAGTACAGACGTGTCGAAAGTTTAACGCTAGGCTACAGTACAGACGTGTCGAAAGTTTAACGCTAGGCTACAGTACAGACGTGTCGAAAGTTTAACGCTAGGCTACAGTACAGACGTGTCGAAAGTTTAACGCTAGGCTACAGTACAGACATGTCGAAAGTTTAACGCTAGGCTACAGTACAGACCTGTCGAAAGTTAAACGCTAGGCTACAGTACAGACCGTACGCAAGTTTAACGCTAGGCTACAGTACAGACCTGTCGAAAGTTTAACGCTAGGCTACAGTACAGACCGTACGAAAGTTTAACGCTAGGCTACTGTACAGACGTGTCGAAAGTTTAACGCTAAGCTACAGTACAGACGTGTCGAAAGTTTAACGCTAGGCTACAGTACAGACATGTCGAAAGTTTAACGCTAGGCTACAGTACAGACATGTCGAAAGTTTAACGCTAGGCTACAGTACAGACATGTCGAAAGTTTAACGCTAGGCTACAGTACAGACATGTCGAAAGTTTAACGCTAGGCTACAGTACAGACCGTACGAAAGTTTAACGCTAGGCTACAGTACAGACATGTCGAAAGTTTAACGCTAGGCTACAGTACAAACGTGTCGAAAGTTTAACGCTAGGCTACAGTACAGACGTGTCGAAAGTTTAACGCTAGGCTACAGTACAGACCTGTCGAAAGTTTAACACTAGGCTACAGTACAGACCTGTCGAAAGTTTAACGCTAGGCTACAGTACAGACCTGTCGAAAGTTTAACGCTAGGCTACAGTACAGACCGGACGCAAGTTTAACACTAGGCTACAGTACATACCTGTCGAAAGTTTAACGCTAGGCTACAGTAGAGACCTGTCGAAAGTTTAACGCTAGGCTACAGTACAGACCTGTCGAAAGTTTAACGCTAGGCTACAGTAGAGACCTGTCGAAAGTTTAACGCTAGGCTACAGTAGAGACCTGTCGAAAGTTTAACGCTAGGCTACTGTACAGACGTGTCGAAAGTTTAACGCTAGGCTACAGTACAGACCTGTCGAAAGTTTAACGCTAGGCTACAGTACAGACCTGTCGAAAGTTTAACGCTAGGCTACAGTACAGACCTGTCAAAAGTTTAACGCTAGGCTACAGTACAGACCGGACGCAAGTTTAACACTAGGCTACAGTACAGACCTGTCGAAAGTTTAACGCTAGGCTACAGTAGAGACCTGTCGAAAGTTTAACGCTAGGCTACAGTAGAGACCGGACGAAAGTTTAACACTAGGCTACAGTACAGACCTGTCGAAAGTTTAACGCTAGGCTACAGTACAGACCTGTCGAAAGTTTAACACTAGGCTACAGTACAGACCTGTCGAAAGTTTAACACTAGGCTACAGTACAAACCTGTCGAAAGTTTAACGCTAGGCTACAGTACAAACCTGTCGAAAGTTTAACGCTAGGCTACAGTACAGACCTGTCGAAAGTTTAACGCTAGGCTACAGTACAGACCTGTCGAAAGTTTAACGCTAGGCTACAGTACAGACCTGTCGAAAGTTTAACACTAGGCTACAGTACAGACCTGTCGAAAGTTTAACGCTAGGCTACAGTACAGACCTGTCGAAAGTTTAACGCTAGGCTACAGTACAGACCTGTCGAAAGTTTAACGCTAGGCTACAGTACAGACCTGTCGAAAGTTTAACGCTAGGCTACAGTACAGACCTGTCGAAAGTTTAACGCTAGGCTACATTACAGACCTGTCGAAAGTTTAACGCTAGGCTACAGTACAGACCTGTCGAAAGTTTAACACTAGGCTACAGTACAGACATGTCGAAAGTTTAACACTAGGCTACAGTACAGACCTGTCGAAAGTTTAACGCTAGGCTACAGTACAGACCTGTCGAAAGTTTAACGCTAGGCTACAGTACAGACCTGTCGAAAGTTTAACACTAGGCTACAGTACAGACCTGTCGAAAGTTTAACACTAGGCTACAGTACAGACATGTCGAAAGTTTAACACTAGGCTACAGTACAGACATGTCGAAAGTTTAACACTAGGCTACAGTACAGACATGTCGAAAGTTTAACACTAGGCTACAGTACAGACCGGACGCAAGTTTAACACTAGGCTACAGTACAGACATGTCGAAAGTTTAACGCTAGGCTACAGTACAGACCGGACGCAAGTTTAACACTAGGCTACAGTACAGACATGTCGAAAGTTTAACACTAGGCTACAGTACAGACCTGTCGAAAGTTTAACACTAGGCTACAGTACAGACATGTCGAAAGTTTAACACTAGGCTACAGTACAGACCTGTCGAAAGTTTAACACTAGGCTACAGTACAGACATGTCGAAAGTTTAACACTAGGCTACAGTACAGACATGTCGAAAGTTTAACACTAGGCTACAGTACAGACATGTCGAAAGTTTAACACTAGGCTACAGTACAGACATGTCGAAAGTTTAACGCTAGGCTACAGTACAGACATGTCGAAAGTTTAACACTAGGCTACAGTACAGACCTGTCGAAAGTTTAACACTAGGCTACAGTACAGACATGTCGAAAGTTTAACACTAGGCTACAGTACAGACATGTCGAAAGTTTAACACTAGGCTACAGTACAGACATGTCGAAAGTTTAACACTAGGCTACAGTACAGACCTGTCGAAAGTTTAACACTAGGCTACAGTACAGACATGTCGAAAGTTTAACACTAGGCTACAGTACAGACATGTCGAAAGTTTAACACTAGGCTACAGTACAGACCTGTCGAAAGTTTAACGCTAGGCTACAGTAGAGACCTGTCGAAAGTTTAACGCTAGGCTACAGTACAGACCTGTCGAAAGTTTAACACTAGGCTACCAAAAAGAGTCGATCCCCGGATGCCGGGTGGCCGAGATGCATTTCTATGGATAATTAGTGACCGAAAAAAACTGCCGAGATATATAGATAACTAGCAGCTGCCGAGGAGCTAATGGGAAACGAAGGGCCAACATCATGAGTTGCCGATTCCAGCACAAAGGCGTCAGTTAGCTTAGTGTTAAATTTTCGCTTTCGCGGGCATGTACTGTTAGTTGAGAGCTGAAAGTTAAGCTGGTTTTGTGGACCTAATGTAGAAAAAACGCATTCTGGCACTTTTGATGTGGACCCTTTTCGACCCTTAATTTGCCCAAGTAAAACTGTTGTAGCAAAGGTTTTAAGTTTGTTCTTAATATATAAATAATAAATGCTCTGTCATGTTTATTTAATTTCGAATGACGCCATGCAAATTAAAACTAAATCTTTGAATTCCGGGGTTTTGTATTTCAACCGCTGATTTATGTATGTAAATAGATGGAAAAAAAACAATGAAATATGTGCATCAAATTTCATGGTTGACCCGGTTTTTGAGGCGCTTCAGTGATTCCAAAGAATATCAGTATTATCTACATGTACATGTATACCCTAGGTTATTTTTGAACATTCTTTTGTCATTCTGCATGTTAAAATGCATTGTCAAAATAATTGTGCATCTATAATCAAGGTCACTGGTCTATCGGATCTGGGATAGTAATTAAGTCGACCATAAAATGTCACTCTTTATTGTCATGATTTATAGGTCATCTGTCGCTCCCGTCGAGACAAAGTAGGTCATAAAATTATACAGCTAGTTACTGTGAACTACATTAAAATACTACAATTGTTACTGTATTCGCCCCCTACCAACTTCTCCCCCCATGGCATAGTGTAAAATGCTGCCGCGTGACTTGTACACGTTACATAAATTTTTAGTTCACACTAACCTATACTTTAAACCCCCATCCCATCCCGTTCCCTGTCGCGTTTTGTTCGACACCTTAAAAATCCACTAGAAACTAGCATTTGACCCCCGTTGCGCTTACGTCGCATTTTCGTTCGTACTTTAATTTTACAAAGCGGTAGAACTCACCATCCCCTTCTTCTTGCGATTCAAATTAAAAACAGCATTTTCTTCAACTTGACGCTCCGATATAAATGACATAATCATTATGACACTCGTTTTCGCGTTCCAAACAAGAACGATTCTGTCTTAGGAATAGGTCAACGCTTTATCCGTTACCGCGTTTCGCTCATCGGGAGATCGACCATAGCATAGGACGTAATTATAGCGCCGTGTTTTTTCCCGATCTGAAGTTATTCATTGATTTTTTTTTCGTGATATCAACATGCGATGTTTATTAATTTTTCATAGGGTTCAAAGTTTGAAATATACTTGATAGACCAATCGGATGTAATTCCGGCTTGTCACGATATCGCGTGTTTTATTTAAATACCGGATGTACTTTTACGCTGCACCATACATATAAATGTATAATTCGCTGCTTGCCAATCGTTACAATAATTGGGCTGTCCGCGGACGTGTAGCCTGGCGCTTACGAAAAAAGGCGTCTCTCATCGCCGCTAGGTTCGAATCCCACTACGTATACGCAGGGCAAATTCTTGTGAGAAAGCGTGTCTTGTCGATAGTCCGTGGTTTTTTCGGTCATGCCAGAACTCGTCGTTTCAATATTGATTTTGGTGTAAAACACCATTACTCTTTTCAACTCCATTTGTCAATATACTGTATATCTCCCTTCATTCCATACTAACAAATCAGGTAGAAGTATTTTTATATTCTAGCCGTGACAATCTACAAAATATGGGGACAAATTGACGTCACAACCAAGATATGCTATCATTTTAAATAAGCTATTTCTTTAAATAAGGTGATTTAAAAATTTGTCGACATTGATGATATATTTCTTTCTACTTTTAAAATAGCTTAGTGTGTTCCTTACATTTTGATTCACTATTTTTACATTTTGATTTTTTACTTGACAATTGTATTAACATGAATTAATCTCTCTCTCTCTCTCTCTCCGTTATATAATTCTCTCTTTTTTGTCTCTCTCCGTTACATAATCTCTCTCTCTCTCTCTCTCTCTCTCTCTCTCTCTCTCTCTCTCTCTGTTATAAAATTCTCTTTTTTCTATCTTCCTCTCCGTTCTATAATATCTCTCTCTCTCTCTCTCTCTCTCTCTCTCTCTCTCTCTCTCTGTTAATCATTATATTTATCATCTCTATCTCCGTTAAAAATATTAAACATGTTTATCTCTCCCCTCTCTTACCGTTAAACATTATATTAAACTCTCTCTCTCCCTCTGTTAAAAATATTAAACACGTTTATCTCTCCCCCTCTCCATTAATTATTATATCAAACAAACACACACACACTCTCTCTCTCTCTCTCTCTCTCTCTCTCTCTCTCCGTTAAACCTTTATATTTAACATGTTTTTGTTATCATATTAAAAGTTCAACGTACGTATAAGTCCGTCCTTGACATTCAGCACGGTATATTAAGTGTGTGTGTGTAGTAAAATATTAAAATGTTAAAAATATCTCTCGAGAGTCTACACGTATCGTTTCAGCTAGATCTTTGGAATTAATACACGTGTATACCAAACATTCGTCTTTAGGTAACATATCGATCGTCATGATTGCAGTTGAAACAAAAAGTAGTTAGTCTAATTCCACCGAGGGATAGTGTTGTTTTAACTTGGCATATGTGAAATTAGCCTAGATATTTAATCCTTATCACATTCCACTGACGTAGAAACGGGATAAAAGTGCATTAGTGTAAAAATTGGTATATACGTCACGTGATATAATGGGAAGTGTTCATTTCATTGTGAAGGATTTTGTGTAATGGCAAACGTAGATTATATAATTCATTTTATTGTGATGGATTTAGTATAATGGGAATTGTTAATAATGTAGTGTTATTTTGGATTGTTAAATTCTAATGGTACGTATCAGAGAGAGAGAGAGAGAGAGTGTGTGTGTGTGTGTGTGTGTGTGTGTGTGTGTGTGTGTGATATTTGGTCAATTATTTGAGGTTGTATCATATTGTTGAGAAGAGAGAGAGAGAGAGAGGAGGGGGGTAGGGGTTAAGTTCGTCTAATAACGACAAATATTCCAAATAATTTGGCTAGGGTCGTATGTTTGGGACATACCACACGAGAGAGAGAGAGATTTAATACGCGACTTCTATTTAAATGTCACTATGTTTACATTGCGGAAATTAATGTCTTGATATAATTCTGATTGAAATGGACATTGAAGAGTTTTATCCATGACACGTCTACATGAAACAAGGCCAATATCACACGGTGGATATATTTTATTTTAATTCAAAATCGATCGAATTATTTGTAAATTTGTGTATTGGGGAATCGTGTCATACATTTACTGTTGAATATCAGGTCATACGATATAGGGTATAAGGAAGTCGCGTGTATCGATCAAACATCGGTTAAAACAATCTTTGATGGCGTATTATTGTCGAGCGCTCAGTGTACGTGGCCGTGTTATAATCTCTAACGAACATATATTTAACTCGATTTACTTCCGGGTTCAAGCATAGAACCTTTCGATTTCCGCTGTGTATAACCGTTTTATTCTTTCCATCTAAAATAGTCACGTTTACATTCAAATTAGAAAGCATGTTTCATTTCCGTTTCAACTGACTAACTATCGACAGATCTAGAGTAAAATTTAAAAAATATCATCGAGATTTTGTTAAAAGCAATAAAAATTACAGTTAAATATATTTAAACTTATCCACCGATTAATAATAATAAAAAATATATCGCGGGGCCCCGGTGACTGTGTGATATAACCGCGCGGTTGTGCGGGCTTAAGAATCAAGACTTAGAATCTTAGAAGTTAGAATCCCACACTGCCAGATCTATATTTTCAAAGTATGATGTCGCAGTATCCAAAAAAGTATCGGATATACTGCACGTCCCTAATGCCATGTTTCGTTCATCCTTACCTTTCCGGAGCACGCGACTTCACTTCCTAGATCGTCATGTGTTAACTTTCCGGAGCACATGGCTTAACTACCTAGATCGTCACGTGTTTTACTTAATTTGACAGTTTTTAAAATTTCTTGTCACGACGGTCATGACAGTGAAGGCGTACACATGTACATTGCTATCGCTTTCTCTAAAATCGGGCTTCTTTTCTATGAAATAAAATGAAATAGTACGCATCGGAAATAGTGCGCCTGGTAAATGAACGTGAAAGGAATATATCTGTTTTATCGTGAGAAAGGTAATGCATTTGGTTACATATGCTCATTTGGAATAAATTTTCGGATTATATTTCGGAATCTAGTTACTTTACTCTTGGAATTGTGAATTGAAAATAAATTGGCATATTTGTGTTTGTTTTATGCAATCGTTTTAAAAATTTTCACTTTGCTCTGTAAATAAATCGGCATGTTTGTGGGGTGTTTTTGGATATTTAACAGTTATATCACATTGCGTCTGTAATAAACCAACCGACTTTCTTAAATTTAATCTAGGCGTGTCTTTGATAGCAATTTAAATTATATATAAAGAAGGAACATTTTTATTTATCGCTCATGTGACAAACTATGACAAAATTTCAAACTTACAGTACAGGCCTGTCAGAAGTTTAACATTAATCTAACAAATTCGTGCCGAATTCACAGCTGATCTCGGCCCATCGTTAGAGATATATCTTGTTAACTTTTTCGACAGGCGCAGTTTTTCGGCCATTAGCTATCTGTATCGCTATGGCACGTTTGTTATTTAATTTCAACTTTTCGAGAGGCGTTGTCTGTTTCTGCAGTTTTTCGGCCATTAGCTATCCATATTTCGACCATTATTCAGCTATGTGTAAAACTTTCGACACGTTTGTTATTTAATTTCAACTTTTCGGCAGGCGTTATCTACATGTATTTCTGCAGTTTTTCGGCCATTAGCTATCCATATCTCGACCATTATTCAGCTATGTGTAAAACTTTGGACATCGACACCGTCGTAATTTAAGCATGTGCAATATTGTGAAAAGAACATGATTTTATAATGATATAATGCGTGGGCCTTATCCTATAATTTTGTGGTTTAGGTGTTTATGACAAGTCTTTAGATTATATAACTTGTATATTTTATGTCATTTTTTAATATATATCTCGACTCATATTTTTAAATATTTAAGCGAAATACTCACTTTTTTGGCTGTTAATAAACCGTGAGTGCAGACATGTTGAAAATTTTAAACTAAGCCAATGAAGTACAATCCAACCTGCCTTAAAGGCCACCTCTATATAAGGACCACCTGCTTATAAAGGGCAGTAGAATTGTATCTCAGTTATTATTCATATTATTTGAACTTGTATATAAAGGCCACCTGCCCATAAAGGCCACTTTTACTGGTCCCCCTTGTGGCCTTTATAGACAGGTTTGACTGTATTGCTAAATCTACATTTCTTTGTGGTTTTCGTCCGGGACTTACAGTTCATGTTAAGTCGAAAGTATAACAAAATTCGAATAAATTGGCGCCGAATCGGCAGCTCATCTCGGCTTTTCGTTACTTTTATCTCGACAGATGCTATACTGTATAGTTATTTAATTCTGCGGGAAATGAATTTCGCGGTTCAGACACTTGAACTTATTCACGGGTATAAAATTCCGCAACGCAGTTTTCTGTACGGATTATCTCAGTCTATGAATGCTACATAAAAATATTCACTTTGTATTTAATTTCGATCTATAAAGTCAAACCGCGAATGTAGCAAAAATAAATCCCCCACGAATAAAAACAACTATGCAGTATATCTCTGGGAAGTCACTACCGGTAATTATCTATATCTGACCACTCGGAAGCCGAGCTTTGATTCCTTTTTGTAAGATTAGTGTCAACGATTTAAATATCGATATTTGTCACAGGGCTGGTGTCCCAAATTTAGTGCAAGACTAGTGCCTATTTGTACACAAGTTTGGCACAGGAACGGCGCTTATCAATACCTTCATTTGGCGCAGGGAGACTCGTGTCTGGCCTACTGAACCTAAATTTTGCGACGGATAGGTGTCCATTTAAACACTTATTTGCCCCACAAGTGGTGCCTATTAAATTCACAATTCGGCACCGGACTGGCGCCTATTAAAACCCAAATCCAAACGCAAAAATGTTATCACATGTAATGGAGTTTTGAAGAAAAAAATCTTTTTTATATTTTCAGATGTATCAGCATTCTGTAAGAGAACCACAGATGAGCTGGTCTGAAAATTCGCAATGGCAGTCGCGAAACGTTACAGAAAACAAAAGTGTAAAACAAACCTCAAATGCACCTTTGGATTTATCCGTATTTGCTGATGGCAAACAATCGAGGAATGCCGAAAGTCCGTTGGATTTGTCTTGTAAAACGCGAAAAAGGTGCGCAGACTCGACCGAGGAAAGACAGTATAATTATAGCCGCCTTGTCGAACATTCGACAGAAAAGAAATTGTGTACTGGTTTGAAAACATCACATATACGTTACGAGTCATCTAATGTTCGTAATTCTAATGAAGGATCTTATATTGATAAGCATTATAAACAGAATCAACAGTGTAGTTATCCATACAGTAATGGCAATGTCGTTCCTGCAAATAGACAGAATTGTATTAAAGGGACTCCGCAGACACAACAAATTGTTAAGCAACATCCCACGACACAGAATATACCTGGATGTGCCCCTGGTATGCAGCAAAATTTACAAAAATATCTTGGAACGTCTTGTTCATCAAATGGATCTAAAATGACACCGACTATAGATCGAAATGCTGTACACCATAGGCAAGGAAATGTTGCGTCGATTCACAGTGAAAAAATGACCGTGAAAGAAGATGCACGATTGAGTGCATACCAGGGACAACAACATGCAAGACCTCATATAGTGGGTCAAACAAATAGAATGGCACAATCACAACAACAACAACACAACAACAGCAGCAACAACAACAAAGTGTTTTAAGGACTCAACAACAACAACAACAACATTATCAACAGCAACAGCAACGGATTGCAATGCAACAAAGTCAACAACGCAAACTACAACAGCAAAGTGCTCTTATGTCGCAACAGAGGAATGAAGCAAAACAAACTGATCTCGTACAAAATAATAGAAGAATGGCAACACATCATTACTATCAACAACAACAACAACAACAACAACAACTGCAAAGACAACAGCAGCAACAACAACAACTGTCAAAGGAATCTTCGCTTGCATCAAGATCACCTACAAATCAGTGCAATAACTATATACAGCAGCGACAACAGGACAGCATAGAAAAAGAAAAACAATTTCAAAAGCACGGAGTAGTTGCATCACAATATGGCCGCCGAGTTGATCATTCCTCTAGTGCTTCTTATCAACAAAATAATGTAGAACAGAGGTCGTCTGCTATGTCAAATATGGAGGACCGGAAGTCCTGCATTCAGCAGCCGTCACAGTATCATCATCATAATATGACGTATATGAAACAACGAATGACGCCGGATATACCACAAAATGGCATGACTTCCAAAACGCAACATCCTTCAATGCAACAACGTCAACAGGAACCTATCAAACAAATGCAAAATGCTCAATATCCCATGTCGCAACAGTCAGCAACATCCGGGTCCTACTATTCTCATCCGCATCAATTATATCCAAATAGATACCCAACCATACAAAGATGTAGTCCCGACAGCACAAATGTTCCTTCTCATACAAGTGATGCACGGTGTGAAAAACTTGATATCTGTTGTTCAGATAAGCACAGACAGTATTCGCCCTCGGTGAGGAGAAATGTTTCGAATACATATTCTCAGAGCATTGAATATGACAATAGAAATTCGTCTGTAAGCGCAAAATATTCAGTAGCTTCGAAACCTATTTCAGGATCGGAAATTTACGCACAGGCGCACGAAACGTCAACAAAAAGTTCATTTGCTGGTTCAAATATGACTATAAACCGTTCCTCGTCGTCGTCATCTTCATCTCCGTTCTCACCAACTCATGACAAACAGACACTTTTTGGTGGTAATGTACGTGCTGGTTCACGTCAGGATTCTCCACCATATTTAAAAAGTAACTCTTCATATCCAATGTTGAACTCTAGTCCTGTTACATATCAAAATAACGTTCAACATTCCACGTCTCATAATGGTGCTCAACAACAACGTTCAATCGTGAATGGAACCAGTGGTATCGCTAGACCTCCGTCCGTGGAATTTATCTCTCAATACAATACAAAGAGTTCGAACTGTGATAATTCTGATCGAATGTCTTCATTAGTGCAATCAGGTAAAACTGTCACGGGTCCAAATGCGTTAATTTCAGAAAGGAGAAATTCCATTCATCTTCCATTTTCAAATTATTCCAGAAGATCTTCATCAACATCAGACATTAAAATAGAGAAAGAAAGCATAATGTCCCATCTCTATTCACAAGTGGAAAAAGAGGTGAATTTACATTCAGATGAGAAAAAGCGGGATGTTATGTCCCATCTGTTCTCGACGGTTGAAAACGAGTTAAATGCCGCGCATGAACAGGAAGTACTTATCAAGCCAATTACCGGAAGTATAACGGATGCCTACAAAAATCGAAAAGACGCGTTAAAAATAGAAAACGACAAAGATGTTGAAGTGAAAAATTCCGCAATTATTAAAAATCCTTCAAATGTTCAAGAAAATATAAGCACAGATGAAAAATCGAAAGAGGAAAGAACTTCAAAAGAAGGCGAAAGCTTTTCCTCCCCGCTGTCTATATCCATTCCAAATAACGGAACAAGTAACAGCGATAACGCGGCGCAAGATAGTAACACCGTCAAAACTGAACCGGAAACTAAACAAGTGAAATGTTTGTCTAAGAAACAGTTAATATTGAATGCGGTCAATAAGGACGAAGGGTTAAAGAAAATTGTCGCAAGTGTAGGCCAGAAACCCAAACAGCAAAATTTGCCGCCTTCTGACGGGGTAAATAAATTCGGTCCTCATAACAATCACACACAGTCGCCAACATTTCCGGAATCCCCGAAAATGCCTACCTTAAGTCCACAGCAGAAATTACCTACCCCCGTGGTGTCCCCTTTAATTAACGAACCGCCAACTCTCGATCCGGCTGCTACACCGGGTTATCGGCAGCGACTGGAGTCGAAAATGTCTCTCCTGAGGAAACCGCAGTTTAGTAACAACGAAGTGAAATCCAACAAGACCCCAACACCTACTCAGTCGACATTTACAAATAATGGAGACGTTTCCGGTTCCGCTAGTAAACAGGAATACGCTATCCAAGGCCTTAACTCTAGTGCCTTTACGAAAAGACCATCTATGCTACAAAAACGGATACCTATTGCTAATGTTGCGCCAATGGTTCACCGTAGTATATCGGACAGTGGTGAACGAGGCCAGGAAGGCAATGACGTCGAAAAGGAGGACGAATCAAACTTAAAATCGAGCCAGGTTTTGCCTTTTTCTACAGATATACAAACATATAATGTTTCTAGAAGCCCAGTTATTAAGTCCCAAATTGAAAATTCGGAAATTGAAACCCATTTAGAGAATGAAACGTTTAGTTTATTTTGTGATAAATCGGACCCAAATGTACGATTATCTCCCCTTATGAAGAAAAAAATCTTTCAGAGGCAACATTCGGATGATTCTGTTCAAAGTTTAAAACAGGCGGCCTTGAAAAGAACATCACCGAGTAAAGAACACAATAATGATGTCAAGAAACAGTTCGAATTGCGACAAAGACAACGACAGAAGGAAGATCGTGGTAATAGAACAGCCTTGTCACCCAGAAATCCAGCGAAGCAACACATCTATGATGATGATGGTGATGATGATAATCCCGATAGTGCTATTCCATGTAAAGTAAGCACATTTATATTCTAATAATTTTTTTTTATTTGCTTGATCCTATTTTGTCTGTCTGACTTGGGAGATCCTTTTCACCTTTTTTGACTACGTTAAATAGAAGTATTTTACCCACTCTCTCTCTCTCTCTCTCTCTCTCCTCTCTCTCTCTCTCTCTCTCTCTCTCTCTCGTCAGCAAAGTCTGAAAGTCTTTAATGTAAGCCTGTTCAAGTGACAATCATCAATGAATATATGATTTTCGGATACAAAAACAATTGGCGTTTTAAGCTATGACGTCAATGGACGCCATTAAACAATAAATATCAATACCCTTGACCTTACCGACCTGGACGTATGTTCTTACGTCAAATTACAGGGAACAATTTCATGTTGGTTTAAAAAATCAAAGATTTATAAAATAGGCTCCGGATCAGAATTCTTTTCTGCTCTAGAGGGATGACATGTACCTTGACACAAATAATTTTCATGGTCCAAAGATATGTCGTGACATGGAACCAGGTTATATGAACGTCAAGGTCACTGATGACTTAACGTTAAAATTGTGTATTTTACGTAACAACTTGCTCCTTCGTACGGAATTGCTTGCTCCGTATGTGAGAGATCGAGGGTTCGAACCCCGGCCGGGTCTGCCCAAGACTCAAAAAAAAGGTAGTGACCGTTCTTTCGCCAAGCATTTTGGCATTTAAAAATGAGTCACGGGGTCCTTCGGAAGAGACGTCCCGTATCACAGCAGGCGTGACACGTTAAAGGCCCTCCTTGCACATTGGCATAGGTCAACCTTTCCTTTTTTCACTTATATCGGGTGACGAGTCGATATAAGTTAAATATTCGTGACTGGGATGTAAAACCCCAACCAATCAATCAATCCTTCGGAGGGATTTCACATTTTTTCACACAAATAATCACAATGGTCCAAGGATGGTGGGTCTAGACAAATGCCTTCCAAGTATTTATATGTTGATCATGACCAGAGATCATAGTATTACGTCAAGATATATTGGGGTTGTGTGTTTTAGTTCCTTTTGGACGATTTAAATCTGTTAATCAGTCCCTATTGTTGGTCAATGGAATTTGATAAAATTCTTAATTGCAGAAATCCAGATTATCGTCCCAGTCTAAAAAAGAAAACTCCTTACAAGTTGAAGAAAGTAATGGCATCGCTATACATACAAAAAGAAAGGTATGTAATCTCTCTCTCTCTCTCTCTCTCTCTCTCTCTCTCTCTCTCTCTCTCTCTTCTCTTCTTCTTCTTCTTCTTCTTCTTCTTTCAATGGTTTAACAATCTAAAATTAAAAATAAACAACTTTCACTTACTTATGCATAAAGGAAATATACTAGATTTGATTCTATCAATTTAATTATTGCGGACTTGAAAAAGGGTGGGAAATCGAAAATTTCTGGGGGATCCGAGAGATCTAACAAATTATCTGAAATTTGCCGAGGCGGTTGATGCTAATCTACCATCCGACAATGTCGGCTAACATGGAACATCTGCAAATGGCACATTGCTTGTTATGAGAAAGTCGGTACCTTACACTTTCAAGATGTCACAGTAGCAGCTTCAATCGGCTGACTTTCTTAAACACAACCCTTATCTTTTTAAAAAAAAACTAATAGAATTCATGTTGTGAAATTTTATTCATTAGGCATGGATGTCCTTAAATAAAGCAAGACATCATATGCAGCTGAGAAGATCAAATGGTGAGCATTTTTTGATAGAAACAATAATAAATTTGACAGTTTTTGTACATCGTGATTCGAAACTTCTAACTATCCATAATTACAGAATGTTTTGTGCAATTGCGAAGCAGCTATTTGTAATATCGATTTGCAATTGCACTAAAACACAATTTTTAGTATAAGCATTTTAACATTTGTATGAAACCATTTGAAAAACGTTCTCTGACGGTAAAACTTCGGTTTGTGCGATTCTATATCTATTGAAAATAATTGTTTTGCACAAACGTTGGTGAACACCCTTGCAAATGAAATTGGTAGACTCTATTTGACTTTGAAGTAAGTAATGTTTTGCAAGTGTCGCTGGTCAACTAGAAGATGGCCACTGTTTTCAGGTATCTGATGTGTGTAGCGGTGTAAAGTTTTCAGCGATACTTGTGCTTTTTATCGTTTGTCATTATAAAAATTGAAAGTATCTTTTATTATCAATATCAATATTTTGTCTTGCTTATAATTTTGTACAAGCGTTGGCGAACCCCTCTGCAAATAAAATTGGTATACTATATTAAAGGTTGACGTAAAGTAATATTTTACCAGTATTGTTGGTGAATTAGAAGATGAATATTGCTGATAGTGTCAAGTTTTAGTTTAGTTTTATGGTTTTTATGTCTGTCATTGTAAAATTGGAAAGATATCTTATTGTACGTATTTGTCGTGTTTTAGCTGGAGATATAACAGAGACATCCCTAAAACGAGGAGAATCACTTAGAACTCGAAAACGCCGAACACGTTTAAGAAGAAATGCTCTTAAGCTTTGCAAACCTGTGAATGCAAAACGCGCGAAAGCATTGGAAATTACACAATCAGAAATCCCTCTATCAGAAAATCAGAACGAGAATGATGCCGAGAAAAATAGAGATGGTATGTGGGAAGTTACCGGAAGCGGAAGTACGCTTAGAAATGGAAAACCGAAAGGAGGTCTGATGCTGAAATTATTTTTCCGACCGAAAAAGAAACGACGATTCACCCGGAAACAAAGAAGAAGGCCTCGAGGTAGAATAAATTTGAAATCGACAAATGTGGAAATAAATAACTCCGCTGATAAAGTGTTGCCGCACAGAAGACGAAAAGGCGGATTTAAATCCAGGTCGGCAAAATCTACCGGATATGTTGATGAATATGCCCTACAAACAGAGGTAAGTATTATAATGACGATAAACTTATATCACCTAGTCATATAAATGCTTGAAAGATAGGAAAAAACCTATAAATCCCAATGATACCTGGGACGATAAATTTAGATCACATAAATGCTTGAAAGATACGAAAACAAACTATAAATCACAAAGATATAGGCAAACAAGTTTGACCTGTCCGTTTGACCTTTGATTTAAATATTTGTTATGGACCAGAACATTATGTACAGGGCCACACAAGTGGGTTTTTTTTTTCATATTCATCATGATAAAATAATTTATATGTTAACTGCAAATCCAAAAACTATTTATTTATTGGGATGATCATCATTTTTGAAGATTCCTAATGAAAGGTCAAGTGTACAGGTCAATGTTGTTTGTCTGACAATTTTAATTTATCATTTTGTCTGATAAGTTACCTTAACCGTCTCGACCTCTTAAGGATACAACATTATCATTCACCTGACAAATAAATTTGTTTTTCTGGTTTATATAATCGGCATCAATGACAATCATTTCAGTCATTCAGGTCACAAAAACAAAATTCAAGACAACTTTTTACCTGTTAGCTTGACCTTTCAATATGAATGTTCATAAAGGATTATCCTACAAATACATAGTTGGTAGGTTGAATGTTGCTTAACGTCTCATCAGCAATTTTTTAGCTATTCACAACAAGAACTATTTTATTAATCTCTATGGATTTATCTATGAACAATTTTGTGTATGCATGTGTAGTGCCAGTATGTTGCCTTGTACTAGGGCGCACTCAGGGCGACTTTACCGTGCTAGCTCACAGAGTCAGTATGCCGCAGACAAGCGATCTGGCCCGAATGCTTCATACCACTAGATCACTGATGCTCAGCTTTTCATTAAGGACTTGAGTTGAGTAATGGTGTTTAACATTCCAGTCAAAAATGTTTCACTTATATCGAGAATGTGCCAGCTATAGGTCAAGGTGCAGAAATTTTTACCTGTGTGTTGCGCTAATGGCATTATATAGCAGGGTCCTTTATCGTGCCACGCCTACCGTGACGCGGGACCTCGTTATGATCCGGAGGAACAATGACTTTAATTTCGAAATGTCGAATGCTTGGCGAAACTTTTCATTAAGACATTTTGTCTAAGATTCCCTTAACCCAAGAAATTCAATTAGTATTTAGATGATGGAATGGAAATATACATTATGTTTATTTTTCTTTGATTAAACTGAAACTGGCCTATTTGTTTGACAACGTAAACGTGACGAATGTCCCGTCTTTATCAAGAATTTGACCTTACTTTGATATTAAAAGTAGACCATTTTAAATATATATACACGACAGTACAGACCCGCCGAAAGTTTAACAGTGAGTCACCAAAAAGAAATGAAACTCTGTTGCCTAGATATTGATAGCAAATGATCGAAAAACTACCAAGAGAATGACAGTAGCTGTCGAAAAGCTGCCAAGAGAATGACAGTAGCTGTCGAAAAGCTGCCAAGAGAATGACAGTAGCTGTCGAAAAACTACCAAGAGAATGACAGTAGCTGTCGAAAAGCTGCAAAGAAAATGGCTCGAAAAGCTGCTAAGAGAATGACAGTAGCTGTCGAAAAGCTGCAAAGAGAATGGCTCGAAAAGCTGCCAAGAGAATGACAGTAGCTGTCGAAAAGCTGCAAAGAGAATGGCTCGAAAAGCTGCCAAGAGAATGACAGTAGCTGTCGAAAAGCTGCAAAGAGAATGGCTCGAAAAGCTGCCAAGGGAATGGCAGTAGCTGTCAAAAAGATGCCAAGGGAATGGCAGTAGCTGTCGAAAAGCTGCCAAAAGAATGGCAGTAGCTGTCGAAAAGATGCCAAAAGAATGGCAGTAGCTGTCGAAAAGATGCCAAGACAACGATAGTAGCTGTCGACAAAACTGTCAAGATATTGCTAGCAAAGGAAAAAGATGAGTTGACGATTTGGTGCCAATTTGTTAGCTGAGTGTTAAACTTTCGACAGGTCTGTATTGTACTTAGAGCTATATCATTACTTAACCAAACAACATTGACAAGATATTCCAGTCTCGTTCTCAGTGAGAAGAACTGTAATTTAATTCAAGGTGATTTATCCGTCATCTTTTTATAAAATTATGTAATAATTTCGCATGATGAAGGGTTTCGCTATATTGTTAAAACCAAACACATAAAAAGAAATTTAAAACAAAAACAAACACGTAATTAGTTTTACCTATAGAGCAAATAGGTTATAAACAAACAGAAAAAGAAGGGAAAGAAACAAACCAAACAAATGTCTGCATGCTTGGGCGTGTCTCTTTATGATTCCATGGTTTGATTAATTGAAGGGATGGGGCTTAAGGTCCCAGCCAAAAAATAATTCACTTGATATCAGAACGTATTCAACTGTAGTTGCCAGAAAGTGTCAGAAATTTTTACCTTTGCAGTGCGCTTATAACAATATCCAGGAAGGTGTCTTTAGCATGTCACGCCTTCCGTGACACAGCACCTCAGTTATAGGTCTCTTCAAAACGACCCACGACTTTCATTTCTATATATACCAAGTGATTGGCGAAAGTAAAGCATTTTTTCAGGTCTAGGTTATTCGGAACCTGAACCTCTTTCTGCTGCCAACTGAATTGACGGATCGCCTGCCTCGCCCACAATGTTCCGACACTGGCCGCCATCGCGGTACCAAAGCAGCGTCACGGCAACTGATGACGTCAGTGACGTCATTAAATGGCACAATTAAGGGCGAGTTTTCATTCTTTTTGCGTCTAATTCAACATGCCGGGCCTTTGTCGTGACCGGCGATCCGTCAATTATCCTATATACCTTTTAATTGACAGAGTTACCACCTTGATACCAATGAGGATGGCTACAGTGAATTTGATGTGTATGATAACAACGTACCGGCTGATTTCTTAGTTCCGGCGGAAGTTAAACGGCTTGCTGTGTGTAAAGACACAGGAGAAACACCGCTTCATAGAGCCGCTAGAATGGGCCACTTGGTAAGTGATGTGATAAAGATGAATGGGGTTTGCCGCTGTACCACGTAATACATTCTAAAGTTTGTGCGGAATACTTATTCCCAATGGATATGGAATAATATGAGACGACGTTTTCCCGCAAAACGACGTCATTACAGGAGTCTGTGACGTTGGCGTTTTCCAAAACGTTCTTCACAAGTGTTAAGAGTTATTGATCAGGTGGTACAGCGGCGAACCCCTGCTTACCACGCAATACACTGTAACATTTATACCGAACAAATATTTCTCATTGGAGGTTGAATCGCGTCAATATTGACGTTTTCCGTAAAATGACGTTACTTCGGTAATTTCCGACTCTGTTCACACAAACTTATTGCTCACGTGGTACGTTGGTGATTTACTATGTATATTTCATTTTGTTTTAAATGCATGATTAACTTTCAGTTTTAATTTCGAAATGATATCAAATTTTCACGTTTTTGAAGTTTGATCGTTAAAGAGTGGGGAATTTGTGACGGTTTGTTACGCACCAGTCAAGATTCTTTCAATTATATCGAAACGACCAGTTTATGGAAACCGTAGTTCATTGAGAAAACCGACGACAAGGTCGGCAACCGAACTGACAATCTTTCTTGAACTAGGACATGTCTCGAGAGGGATTCGAACCTAGGTCTAGGAGGTGAGAGGCGCTGTGCTCGTCAAATGTATACAATAAAACACACAAGTACTAAATTATTCTTTGTCCTTTTCGAACAGGATGTAGCAGTGTACTGTCTAAAATCCGGAAGGGTGGAAGTAAACGCTAAAGACAATGCCGGATATACTCCTCTACACGAGTGTTCTGTTAGTGGGCATATGGGAATCGCTAGACTGTTATTATCATATGGTGCGAATGTCAACTGTTCCTCACAAGACGGTATACGGTGAGTAATTGTAAAATAACATTCTTTATACTGTTGTTAATGGTTGTATATTTTTTTCGATGCCATGATTAGAATAGTGTTGACTATTATGGTAAACGCCATGAAAGACCATTCACATAGCCCGACAGGCCAGCCAGAGTCATAAATTATTGATATCGATAGTGAATGTTTCGCGAATTATTTTCGCGAAATTTTCCGAAGCAATTCACTTAATGGTATTTTATAAGCACTAAGTGCCATTTAACTACGCACACGAAAAGTTGCGAAAAAAAACTGAACGGTCGATATTTGTCAGGTTTTAGGGGCTACCTCTATTAGTCCCGATGTTTTGAGGGCAATCAGTGAATTCCAGATAACAAGAGTTCGAATTTGTAGTTCGAAAGGTTTATCATATATAGGGGGAAGACATGTAAGGTCCATATGGTTGATTCCACACACACACCTCTTTAAAGTTCAATTAGGTATGACTAGAACGGTTGTCCCAAATGTCATTATTAGCAAGCACTTTAAACCATATTCTGAAACTACAATACAGACCTGTCGAAAGTTTAACACAAAGCTAACGAATTAGTTCGAAATCGGTCCCTCGTTACCTGAATCTCGACTTTTCGGCAGCTGCTCTCGATGGTTTTCGACCGATTACTATCCATGTCTCTGGTTCGTCACTTGTAAGCCGAGCTTCAACTCCTTTTCGTTAGTTCAGTGTTAAACTTTCGACAGGTCTGTACTGTGCCTGTAGAGGATAGTGTATTTATCCACCTGTTGCATTATTTAAGTTGTATGTTCTTGAGCAAATCATTTTTTCATGTTTTCATCACCAATTCAAAATTGACCTCAAGTCAAGTGAACTCCAGTGTACTCCACAATTGTCTCGTCACGAATATCTGGAAAAATGCTGATGTGGTGTAAAAATTAAACCAACCAAACACTACATACAATACGAAACCACTACGGTAGATAATTTGGAAGAGTACTTGCTCTGTAAGTGGGAGGTCATAGGTTCGAACCTTAAACGGTTTTGACTCAAGACTTAAAAGTGGGTAGGGACTGTTCTTTCGCCAAGCACTTGGCATTATGAAAGTCACGGTTCTTTCAGACGCGAAATTAAAATAAACGAGGTCCCGTGTCACGATAGGCTTGGCACAATAAAGAATCCTGCTGTACAACGCCTTCTGTGCAACACACAGGCAAAATTTCTGCACCTTCGCCCTTATATGCCGACGTCTCGATATACACGAAATATTCTTGACTTGGACGTTAAACACCATTACTCAACTCCATACAACACGGATACCCACACAAAATTGACTTTAAAAGGTTAATGTACTTTTATTCTCATTATGCCACTAAAACGGGATAAGTACCCGCCCGATTTGTCTAATATATGGCCCTTACTGACTTGAAGGACCTGTAAATCAATTGACTTGAAAAACAAACAAATTCGATGTATGATTAGAGCTATTAATATTTTATGAGTGCAGTACAGACATGTCAAAAGTTTAACACTGAGTTAACGACAATGATTCGAAACTCAGCTGACGAATGGCTGAGCGATCGAAAAAGCCGCGGAGACATACATGTAGGTTGCTGCTGCCTAAAAGCTGTGGATATATAGTTAACAAGGGGTCGAGATGAGCTAAATTTTGGCACTAAAATCGTTATCTTAGAATTTAACTTTCAACAGACCTGTATGCTCATCCGGTAAAACCGGAAACAATATGGCCGTAAAAAATTTGATACAGATATAAATCGTTTTTTTTTTAAACTGGGTCAATTGACGTGGGAATAAATACAATAGGATAGGTTTCAGGTTTCATTACGGATTGCAGTTGTTATCACGTCGTATTTTATGACTACCTTCAAGTATAACGATTTTATCAGATAAAACGTCAGAATTCAGCCAAGTTGTAAATTACAGTACATGCCTGTCGAAAGTTTTACACCGAGGTACATGTAACGGAACGGCGTCGACGGTTGGCTGCCAGATGGCCGAAATATTTTTGGTCAGTGGACGAAAGGCTGCAAAAATTAGAGATAATGGCTACCGAAACGCTGTCAAGATGTAGTTAACGATATATGCTGTCGACTTGACACCAGTTCGTGAGCTTAGTGTTTAACTTTCGACAGGCCTGTCCTGTTTCAGTACACTAAAGTATGTTTGTGAAATGCAGTGCAACACGTAATTTATACGTGTTTTAGCTCTTCTATATACCATGTTATTCACTGACAATGCTCTATTTTGGCTCCCGAAATCGCGATCGTAGTAAATGTTTATTATTTATTTATTTATTTTTATATTTATTATTGATGTACACTTATATGCACGTGTGCCACAAAAGTATTCTACGTCATTTGGTAATTTGCCATCTTCAATCCTTTTCGACATGAGGCAGTTCGATATTTTTTCATCATTTGAATGCATGAGGCTATGGGTGGATCGAGTAATGTAGTTTATGTCTGAAAATGCTTCAGAAAGCCGGAACTACCGGCCTTGACAGTAGAGCAGAGAAAATGTTCATAACAACAACATTGTTAATGAAAAAGATTTAATGTCCCGGAATGCGAATAACTTATTTAAATGTGCTTTTCCGCCTTGGTCACGCAGCTATCGTTTATCTGGTGTTGTGTGTTTAATAAGCAATAACATTTATAGGTCAAACTCTATCCGGTATTTACGAATGTCATTCCGTGACTAAATGAGCAGACGATAATTGTATGGTGGTTCTGGTTGTGAATAAAAACTCGTGTTTTTAAAATTCATTGTCGCATGTTTACAATAGATTCCCTTATAAATAAGAAAGCTCGTGAACATATGTATTTCTCTTTTTTACGTAATTTTTATATAGAACTCGCCCTGCATATTGACCCGAGCGCATTGTAAAAAAAGTTAAAAATACGTGTCTTTTCAGCCTTTTCAACTAGAGCTTATGATTATTCGATATAAGTGAAATATTCTTGACACTCTCTCTCTCTCTCTCTCTCTCTCATACACACACACATACTTTTTATCTCTACCATCTCTCTCTCTCTCTCTCTCTCTCTCTCTCTCTCTCTGTGTGTCTCTCTCACACACACATCCACACACTTTATCTCTACCATACATCTCTCTCTCTCTCTCTCTCTCTCTCATACACGAGCAATCATGTATACTTCCTTATATATATTTAATTTGGCGTAAAGTGTTTATGATATCCACATATCCATAGCTAATTTCACCTCAAAATTACGTTACCGATTTTTCGTCAATAATTTTTTTTAATGAAATGCAGGCATGGGTATAGAAGAACCCTTTCATCTTTTTTATGGAGAATTGAACATCAATATGTATATGCACGCATTGGCAAAGTTTCAAGTCAGAAGTCACTGAACCAGCGACCGAAATATATGATTAATATATAACATGAAATATATATTTTTAAGATGTCATCGACCTCTGAAGGCAGTAATTTCACCTTGTAAAGTAAATGAGATTTTTATGACATTTTAAAGAAATTTAACCACTTCGCTGAAAACGATATTGTTTATTATTATTCAAATTCCGTTCAAGGGTTACGATGACATGAAAAAATAAGTAGTGTGGTGACTCCATCCACCAAATATAGGGCATAAAGGAACAAAGATCTCCGGTTCTTCGGATGGGACCTTCATTGCGACCTTGAAATATTTTGCGGTTTCAGGCCATAAAATGTTAAAGAACCCTTGCTGCACATCGCCCGAACCCAGACTTAATCTCGCTGTGACATAAAAATAAGTATTGGCTTTTCATTTTCGCCACATAATCGGCATTTAGCTAAATGAAAGTCGCCGATCGTCCGGGTGAGAATTTATGCGACATTAATATGCGTTGTGGTCCCATGCCACGTGTCATAAAACTTTAAAGAATCTTCACTGTGGCATACAAATAATGGCTCTTCATTCAGCATTTAGAAATGAAACGCAAGCACTGGTACACAAGATCTTAATATAACCTCATTTTAAGGGTACTGCTAAGTCAGAATTTCTGTCACTTCGCCTTAGCTGGTTGTGTTTCGATATAATTGAATAAATGTTTATTTGTAATGTAATCCATTTTTAATAAATCAATCAATCAGCCAGTCAGTCAGTCAGTCGGCAAATCAATCATTCAATCAATCAATAAAACACACCCATCCATCCATCCATTAATCGACGAAGTGTATTTAATTGAATAAATAAACGCTAGAATTATATAAATAAGCATTTGTACTGTAATCTTGCTAAATTGTCAACTTGAATCTTTTATCGGAAAGCTGAACGTTTCTGTGCAATGCGTTAGAGTACACTTGTGGCATTGATCGATTTCCTCTAACTTAATTTAGCAAAATGAATTTCCAATCAACGATTTTGTTTGCTCGTGTGTAATGGACCTTAAGGCTGATAAGAGGTACCATTTCAGGAGATGTTTTTGTTGTTGTTGAATGTTGCTTAACTTCGCATCAGCAGGTTTTCAGCAGTTTGCGACAAGAACTATTTTATAAATCTCTATGGATAAATCTATGAACAAATTTGTGTATGCATATTAAGTGCGAGTGAGTTTTATAGTCTGCCTTGTATCAGCGCGGGGTCTTGGGTTCGAACCCCGACTGGGGTCTGACCCAAAACTTGAAAGTTGGTATTGACTTTTCTTTCGCCAAGCATTCATTTTACGAAATGAAAGTTACGATTCTTTCGGATGAGAATTTAAAATAAACGAGGTCCCGTTACGCCCGTTGCAAAATAAGGAAACTTTGTATTACATCAGTGCAATGCACAGACTAAATTTCTGCACCTTCGCACAAAGCTGGTGACGTCTCGATGTATGTGAAATATTTTTACTCAAGTAAAACTTTGCTTTATACAAACAAACGATTTTGAGATGTACCCTCGAGATAAAATACTAGTTTATTTTCTATGTGACGTAAATCGCTGCAAACCTTTTCACCTCGTGTTTCTCGCTGAATACGAAATTAACATGTGCCCAAGGTATCGATCAAAATTTTTGACGGGAACAAAAATAAACCGGGGAAGTTAAATTAGTTTCTAATGATCTTAATTTATTATAACATCAAAATTTATTTTTACTTTTATAAATAGTGTGTCCTTTGTTTCTCTAATAAGGTAATAAAAAAACAACGGCCTAGTTTTTATATCAGTGGTCCAATGTCTGAATTAAAACAAAATCATTATTTAATAAGACAATGTAATAATTGTTTTTGAGAAAGACGACAAGGCAATAATTAGCCCCGCCTTTTGAAGAAAGATCGGATATTAAATTCGAGCTTCCGTCAGCCCAAATTCTCCAAAACTATGAAGCACTATTTCACGAAACTTGGTGCAAAGAAACAACATAGATAGGAAATGTGCATAACGTTAACCCAAGTTGGTTTGCTCACTTCCCTCAGAGTTATGGCCCTTTGAACATGAGTGCAAATCACACAAACTAGAACTTGCTGGCGGGAGATCCTAATTCACTGAATTTGCTTGTTTCCAGTGGTATTTGTACATAAGAAACAGTGGAAAAAATTTCCATTTAATTTGAGAGTCCATGCAATAAATTTACTCTGGATTGTATTTGAGAGAAAATGCGATACATTCCAGTGTGGATTGTATTTGATAGAGATAGTGCAAAACATTCCAGTGTGGATTGCATTTTAGCGAGACAGCGCAATAGCCTTCCAGTCTGTATTGTATTTGATAGAGATAGTGCAAAACATTCCGCTACGGATTGTATTTGAGAGAGACAAAGCAATACATTCCAGTCTGTATTGTATTTGATAGAGATAGTGCAACGCATTCCGCTACGGATTGTATTTAAGAGAGACAATGCAATATATTCTACTTTTGATTGTATTTGAGAGAAACAATGCAATATTCTCCAGTATGGATTGTATTTGAAAGAGACAAAACAATATTTTCCACTATGGATTGTATTTGAGAGACAATACAATAAATTCCAGCCCAGATTATATCTGAGAGAGAGAGAGAGAGAGAGAATGCAATGCATTCTTGTTTATGGGCAGTTATTTAGCAATAAATTAATGTCAATATCTATGAATGATTGTTTTAAAGCTAAGAAAGAGCATTGGTGGTTGAATGGTTTAAAGGGTGCGCTTATAAATCACAGCAACTCTTAATTAACGCCAAGGTCTGAATCGAGAAAGTTCGAGGATTTAGGTCATTTTGTGCCGAAAGTTGGTAGTTTTCTTCGAGCAATCCGGTTCTCATTACCACCCTTGAACAGACCTCTTCGATATTTAAGTGAAAGAAATTTGAGTGGTCCATAAAACACCATTACGCCACTCCATTATTTTTCAAAACTTGATTGTCTCGATATAAGTGACAGAACCTTGACTTTGGCGTAAAATACTATTGACATAACTACATAACTCCACTCTGCTCTTAATTTATATTGGGGGGTGGGGGGGGCTGAGTGATTTTTTTTTTTTTTTTTTTAAGTGAATTATTTCTGTTAGACATAATATAATATTGTAATATTCTGTTTTGTTTATAGGCCAGTACATGATGCTGTAGAAAATGACCATATTGAGATTGTACGACTTCTCATGACATTTGGTGCCGATCCCACAATATCAACATATACAGGGAGGACACCACTGAAAATTGCCCGCAGCAGGAAAATGCAGCTCCTCATAAAAGGTATATAACATTTTCTTGTAATATTAAGAAGGAAAATTGCAAATTAAAAAAACATGAACTTTTCAACAGCCAACATAGCAATGAACACGAAAACATAATTTTTTCAACAGCCAACAAAAGCCATGAACACGTAATGTTACAAGTAAGTGATGAAACAACCAATTTGCAACAAGGCTTTAAACTTGAAATAATAAAGGTAAACGATATGAAAGCAAATCAAGACAGACAATACAAAAAAATATTTTGCAATGGATTGTAAAGTCCTCAACTTTGGAGGGACATTTAAAGAACAAATGACCTTATTCTACTATTGGAAAACCAGTTTGCCAATTGTGTTTCAAGAGTTTTCTCAGGCACCAATGACATCATCATCCATCATGTTGTAGTCATTTTTATGTTCCCTTTAAAGCATATATAATATACAGAACCTTAAAAATAGATGAATTTACTTTTTCAGAATTGTCTATAAATCAAATTTCTTGTGACGCATAAATGACGTCATTCGTTCCCTGATAACTATCTAGACTTGGCAATATCGATATCATCGCTAGACTAGACACAGTGTATGATTATCAAACATTTATAATTGAAAGCCTAGGGATATATCATCACATATGTTGCGGTCAACATCAAAACGATGTGACGGCTGGCGAGCAAATCGATATGTGTATTAACTGTTCTACACAGCGAAAGTGAAAGACCAATTCAGAGTAAATCTAGGTCAGATGTCTAGCATATATCCTGTAATTAATTTCTACTTCCTGTTGGATAATGGATGTGACATAATGCAATGATGCCTGGTCTTTCGAATTTACTTCTCCGATAAATAGTTTTTCAAGTGTTCTCACTTTTTATACTGGTCAAGTTTGCAGCTCAATAACATGTTCTTTGCAATAATTGTATCCAGTAACAATGAAATGTACAGAATGCATGATAGTATTTTGAGATTGCGGTACCGATTAAAAAAATCACCTTTTGACATTTACTGAATGAATATGATGGCAATTTGGAAATTAAACTTTCAATGTCGCGTTTGCTCCATAACTGTCATATTTATACATGGTTTTTGATCAAACTTTACATAAATGAATACCAATATGATAAGATGTGTCGCAAACCAAATTTAGGAATGTAGGCAAAAAGGCATAAAGCCATATAAGGTCCAAATCCTAGGTTTAGCCCAGTAGAAACGGTGAGTTTAATGAAGTATTTGTCTCTCAAACGACTTCTCCAGTTTTATAATTTTAAAATTTTGTTATTATTAAAAGATAGTAAACACCGTCGATGAAAAACAAATTAAATAATTACAAGTTCTTAAATTTCTTAAGTTCAAGTGTGACTTTAACAAAAGTACATAATCTTGTTAATAAACATGAAAACGCCTTTAACGGTTTCTATCATAGTTAAGAACAAAGAAAAGTTTTTCCTGTTTCCTGAATTCATTATATTTTAAAAAAATGAATTTAATTAATTTATCAAAAACATGCATCATGTGTACTGTCAGATTTGTGACTAACGGAATATCGCCGACAGTTACAGACAGCCACTAGACTTTGCATATTGATGGAGTTCATTGATGTATTGTGTATAAGATGTACTTTGGTTTCGTGCTAGAAACATTACGACACCAGACGACCGCTTGTAACAGAATGAAGTAGAATAATAATTATTTTACGCCCAGTAAAGACTTTTTTCACTTGTATCACTTCTGAAACAGTGGAGAACACCAGAGTGTGCAGAGGAAAAACAACGCCCTTCTGCAAATGCGATAGAGGGCTTTCTTTTCCTTATCGCGGTTGTCTTATGATCAAATCAAGATTATTTCACTTTAATGGGGACTGCCATTTTTGGGTTATGGAGGAAACCAGAGTACCCGAAAAAAAATCCCGATCATCAGAAATTGAACAGACAAACTTTCTTGCACTAGTATCTGCATGAGTGGGATTAAAAGACCTTGTGGACGCTCAGTCATGCGCCAACCAAGTCCCTAATTAGATATAAGTACTAATTAAAAACTACAGTCAAACCTGTCTATAAAGGCCACTAAAGGGAACCAGTAAAAGTGACCTTGATGGGCAGGTGGCCTTTATATACAGGTTTAAATAATATGAATAAGAACAATTGGAAGACAATTCTACTAGCCTTTATATGCAGGTAGCCCTTATAGAGAAGACCTTTAAAGCAGGTTGGACTGTAATTCTTATTAGACAATTTGTTTCTTCTCTTGCAGGTCATTTAGGCGATTTAAACGGATTTGAGTTCGAACATGAAGAATTTGTCTGGGACATTCCATCGCAGTATCTTGCCCATGGTAATAATTTTCTTTTCCATTCTTCGTGATAAACCGAACAATAAACTATAGATTTATTTTGTGTCGTGGTTTTATTGCCCTCAGAGAATCGATCTTAAAATAAGACTGTTTTAAATGCATTTTTATCACGACAGGTTGATGTATAAATTCAGCTTGTTAATTATTGGAAAACGTGTTCCCTTGTCATTATTAAATATATTGTTCCTTGACTGGAATCTGGGACACTGGTGGATCGATACAATAGCTAGATTGTTTGATAAGATGGTTGAGAATTCCACTGGGGAATAAGTTAAGCGTATTTCATGCCTGAATACCATGTTTATTTTCTGAAATAATGCAAAAACAAATATTTAATACAGTCAAACTTGGGTTATTAGGTTTCTCGCTTATCATAACATTATTTTATAATTTCATAGTTTATTTCTTTCATGTTCTTCTCTTATGATCACATTACGTCTCGATATAAGTGAAATATTCTTGACTGGGACATTATACACCATTACTGAAATAAACATTTCAATGCCTTCATTAGGTCAAAATCTCTACTGAAATTAACATTTCAAATGCCTTCATTAGGTCAAAATCTCTCTCTCTCTCTATCTCTTCTCTCTCTCTCAAAAGTTTATCATCATTATAGGAATTATAGGAAGCCCGCTTAAGATATTACATTGATGGCTTAACACTTAGCTTGTGGTTGTGCTAAAATCTATAAAATGTCTTGGTCCTAACTCACCACTTTTGCCTGAAAATCAGACAAAGTTTTTAGTAAACACATTTGCTTCAGTGGTTTTTGAAAGACCTTCGTGTCTTTTGAAATTTGACCAAATGTTTTAGCATCTACTCTTTTGCAAAAAAAAAATCAGTAATCATTTCAATATTATGTTATCTTGTCTGGGAAGTTTAGCCCTACACTTTGACTAAGCAAAGATATACACATTTTTTCAGATGATAAACTGGTACCGGAAACAAACATATTCTCGGACATACCACCAGATCCGGAACCGGAAGTAGACGGCGATATATTTACCGAAAGTTCAGAACCTATGTTCTCCATGTTTAAAGTAGCCTGTTCATCACATAGAGAAAAGTAAGTTTACCACTTTGTCAGATTAATAGAATCTCACACAACAGGTAGTGATTGATTCTTTTTCTCCCATACATACAAAACACTGTTATATTAAACCTATAAGTATTTTAAAAGTTCTCGACGTTAACAAACCCACATGGCTATGCGCAATTCTGCACATGATTATCTTGTGATGTCACAGGTACGCTTGCCCAACTTGCTTTCAAAATGGAAACCAAGAATACATTAAACTCTCTTATGTTCTAAAGCCATGGTGATGATTATTTGTAAAAGACTTTTGCAAAATCCAGCTTGGATAAAATATATAACTATTTTATAAATAGCCCAAGTCTTTTCTTATAATAAACGTATAAATTGCCCGTGAACCACTGGGTAGCTCAATTGGTAGAGTGCTCGCACCGTAAGCAGAAGATCTTTGGTTCAATCTTCGACCTGGTCTGACCCAAGACTTGAAAGTGGGGTGATGACAGTTCTTTGGCCAAGCACTCGGCATTACGAAATGAACATCAGGGTTCTTTCGGGTGGAAACTTAAAATTAACGAAGTCCCTTGTCATGGTAAACGTGGCACGAACAAGAACTCTGTTGTATATATAATTATAATGCCATCAGCGCAACGCACACCATAATTTCTGCCCCTTCGCCATTAGCTGGCGACTTCTCGATATAAGTTAAATATTCTTAACTGGGCAGTTAAACATCATTACTCAACTTAACTCAACTCCAAGTGTTCCGTGACTTTAATAGTCAGAGGTATCAATTTGAATTGTCTTACCATGAATATGCTTTTGTTTTCTGTTTTGTTTTCGTTTCATTGACTGCTGCGTAGCACGCTTATAGGCAATATTTCATTGCTACTATGGCATAAACAGGAAGAAAAACAAAGTTATTTCTGAAATAAATTGTAACAGTTAGATATATTACAACACACCTGGTTCTTCTGACTCATGTGATATTTATAACTCACAATAGCGAACTGATATATAAATGTAAATAGAAACAATATAATATACTCTTGTAATTTATTTTAAACAATTGATTTGTAATAAATATGACGTACAGCACAGACGTGTTGAAAGTTTAATACCGAGCTAACGAAAAAGGGTTTGAAACTCGGCTGCCGGATTGACGAGATATATGGCTAGCTACATGTAATGGTCGGAACCTTTGTGAACCTGAGATAGATAGCGACTGCCAAACGTACTCGAAAAATACCTTATATCCGTAATGGGAGTCAATATAAGCTGTCGGTTTGACACAAATTCGTTAGCTAAGTGTTTAACTTTTGTCGGGCCTGTACTGTTTATTTTTAGTTGTATTAGATAAATTTCTTTGTTTAACGGCCTTAAGAAAATAAAGCAAACAAGGTAATATATTGAATTTTCCTTTGAACACTGTCTGAAATGTACTACATTAAGGCTTTGTTGGTTGCATTTTGTTTGCGTTGTCTATTTGCGTCACATTTGTCAAATTGAACGGAATCCTTTTTAAGTGCTAACACACTCATTCATTATGTCGCAAATTTGACATTGAAGACTACTCGAACACATTGCACAAACAAGTTAGACCAGTTTAGAATTTACAGGAGTTGTGTGATAGGGTTTTATTTGCCAGTTAAGATAATTTTACCTGTCGAGGTGGTCAGTTCGGGGTTGAAAGGTAAAGCAGGGTTCCCGGAAAAACCCACCGATCTTAGGACAAGCAAACTGACAAACTTTTTGGCACTAAAGTCTACCCCGCATGGTAGTTAAAACTAGTTGATGAGCAGTGCTATGATTCGTAAGCGCTTTAGATCTGTTAGCTATCGTGTCCCCCAGTAATATAAAGAAAACTCAAAACTGGTCTCTCGATAACAAAAATGGATGAAACATCCAAACAACCCAAGACAGTTGCACATATTCGAACAACTGATTGTTAAATTACGTCAAGAACTGGAGCAAAAATCCAATAGTTTTGTTAATGATCAGATTAAGATGATGTATACAGAGATTCGAGATGTTTATTTAAAGTTAAGACTCACAGATCAAAGCGCCTGTAACAGCTTATATTTGGATATTTCCAAATATCGGTTCTTTTACAAAAACCAAGTTCATCCAGTATTCCAAAACTTACTGTCTCGATATTAATGAAGAGGTAACCACTAAAGCGTAATAAGCAATAGAGCTCACTTTTATGTAATCTGACATTTCTGAAAACTTTAAACTTTATGGTATGAAGGGTCTTGTTGGGCAAATTGTCTAAAGCGCGAGAGAAAACTTTATGGTATGAAGGTTCTCGTTGGGCAAATGGTCTTAAGTGCGGGGTTACGGACAACAGCGCCTCACTGCCTCGGTTCGATTCCCACTCAATATAGATCACAGTGTGAGGAAATTTGTCAGTTCGCTTGCCGTCGAATTGTGATTTTCTCTGAGCACTCCGGATGCATATACCATTCTGACCGTTTCGAGATAAGTAAAGAAATTTTGAGTGTGCATTGAAACTTTATTACCCAACTCCACCACTTACTCTTTGTTTGTGGTAGAGACCCTACAAAAATTTAACTACATCATTGGAAATAAAACAATTTGTCCTTATATCCCCTGTTTCTTTTCATAACGAGTTATCTAATTGGAACAAAGGGATCTGTGTCAGTATGATCTTTTTTACGTGGTAAAGATATATATAGGCTGTCGTGGTGCGTCGAAGTTTTAATAATCAGTTAAACAGGTTTAAACTTCTCACGGAATTTTAAATTTTAAATTATGCAATACATTAACACAGTTCTCGTGAAGAAGGTTCAGTGAACATATATAAATTGTAAAGCGATAAATAACGTAAACTTGGCAAAAATCCAGCTAGGTGTTGTTGTCCATAATCGAGTGATAATTGTTTTTTTACGATCAATATACATTTAGCCTATTCGGGGTATTTACATGCACTCTAATTATATTTTAAGTTACTTGGCAAAAATTCAGCGTGGCTGTGCCGTGTTTCATTGGGTAAGCGATGTTAACGGTCGGCATACATGTAGTATTCGGGGAATTAGCACGTACGTAATCGCGCACGGTCCACCCCAATTACATAATAAATTTGGCAAAAATGTAGCTGCATGTAGGTGTTGTCGTCTTAAATGGAATAAGCGATGCTTACGATTGACAAGCTGTGTGCTGCATACATGTAGCTCATTCGGGGTGTTTAGATTTCCCCATTCGGTATATGTTTTTGATTCAATATCGGAATATATATTACCGTGGACGGTTTTTACTTCTATACACAAATGTATTCTGAGACCACGCATATAATGTCAATTTTGGTTTTTGCTAAATAAATGTGAATCTGTGAGAAATTATTAGACACCCCCAATCAACAAAGGCTGAATGTGTTCTACTAGAAAATAGCCGATCATGAATACAAACCAAAACAAATTAATTGTAATTGAAAACATTTGCTAAACAAACAGTCCAACAAGACGAAACAAATATTGGGACTTAGTCAACAAATGCTCTTGAGACGGTCCCGATCTCTTTTTTCCAAAAGGTCAATAATCTCAGCATTCATCTTACGTAATTCATAGACGGTTTTATGATTAAATCGTCCATATCTGGCTGAATCAATAAAAACATAACAATCGTGCGTAGTTTTGTTATAGCGATTTTTGCGATATAAGCAAACAACATTGACCTGTTCGTTTGACCTTTCATTGGGAATATATATATACGAGGATCCTTCCTATATGTGGGTAGTGTTGGGATTAGCAGGTAATTATAAAACTAGTGTATACACAAGGCGTTTGATTAGTGTCCTCATTATGCAGAAGAATTAAACACATTTGTTCCATATACATGTACATAAATACTTGTCTGTGATAAATATTTTAATTGAAGATCAAGCAGACAGGTCAATGTTGTGTACCTAAAACGCCTCGGCGTTAAAAGGTTACAGCATAATTGTGCATGGTTTAGTAAATTGTAAACACTATAATTTGTCTCTGAAATATTCCCTTGTTTATCGAATAAGGGACCATTAGATTGTCATTGATCGGTTTAAAACGTTAAGATGCTGTCATGTCATTGATTGGTTTAAAACGTTAAGATGCTGTCATATATATTTTTATCATCGGGCAGTGGGTTTCGCCAATGCATAACGCAATACCCCATTATGGCTGTCCGGTAGAATTATTTCTAATTAATATGAAACACCAATCAACTAAAATAAGGTTTTTCAAGTAAATATAAAAAGCAATATTATTGCGGAGATTTGCTACTTTAACTTTTTCGAATACGTTCCGAACAAGTGTAAAGGGGAATTGATCATGCTGTGTTACGTTGGCGATTCCATTTTAAATGTAATACAAGGGGAAGCTAGACGGCAAACAAAACCACAAACGGAAAAAACAACAACACACACACACTGTATAAGGTAAACAACTTTGACCTGTCCGCTTGACCTTTTATTTAAATATTAATCACGGACCAAGTACATCTATGTATAGGGAGCACAGGTGTTTAGTTTGTATATATATCATGAGATATACTCACCTCCAAGAGTTATAAACCTGTGCACTGTGTATGTATTAACTTGGATCTTAACACTACCCATTTATTAGGTGGACCCTCCTATATGAATATTCCTAACGAAAGGTCAAACGGACAGGTCAATGTTGTTTGTCTATATATATGTATTTGTTATTAATTCCCTACTTCAGATGAGCTCAGAATATAATGACAAAATAGTATTACTTTTTACCTATGGAGAACCATTCCGGTTCTTTCAAAACCAGATTTTATTTCATCAGATTTTTCGACTACCAGTGCTAGGTTATCAATTTCCGATTTGGTTGCTGTCTTTGGTCTCATTGACAAAAAACACCCAATGACCACTAAAAGATTTGTGGGAATTATTCCCAATTGGTAATCCTCACTGCCTAGGTTTGAATCTGATTCTTGTTTGAGAAAGATTGTCATTTCGATTGGAGAAGGTAGGTAGGTGTTTTTTTCGGCTTCCCCCACTCCACCGTACTTGAAATGTAAGCCTTGATTGAACCTATGTGTATTTAATAAAATTGTACATTTCTACCATTTTCTATACGTTGGACTTAATTTAATTTCATGCATTTAATTGCAGATTTAATTTAATTCCATATATTTATCTTCAGATTTACTTTAATTTAATGTATTTATTTGCAGATTTGAGAAATGTGCACTTTTACGAGATGTAACAGATTATTACAAAGTGAATTCGGTTGCCATAGAGAAAACATCTGGTGTTAAATCATCAATTAATATCCCTAAAGATCAGTTGTTGAATAAGCCATTGGATTTCTTGTTGTGTGACAGGATCTTGTCAATTCCCGGATCATCTTGCCGTCTGCTCAAGTCTCAGGAGTTATCACAAATTGTCCAAAAATGTGAACGTAGGAATGTCCGAAAATATGTTCGGAAAATTAAACCACTCGAAAATTGCCAGAAATCGATAAATTCAGATTCATCTCAAGTCAAGAAAAGGAAGTATGTTAAAAAATCATCCTCCGAAAGTTTGCAAGGGAACTGGTTGAAGCAGACGATAGAACAGGAAGTGACTACAGACGGCGCCGCTGATGGTTTTAATTCATCACAAGAAGGGGAGACTACTCATAACACTCAGGAATTACTTTCAGAAGAAACTGTTAAAGAATGTAAGAAAATGGCTGATAATAATAATATATCTGATTCTAATTACATGTCCTTTGAAGATGGAATTTATTTTGGTGGATCTGCTTCACAAGATAGTGATCCAGACGACGAATTTGATATATCCGCCTTCCTCAATTTCTAATTTAATGGCTAAGTGTTTGAACACGGGTTGCTATTATAAAAGCCAGTTTTAAATTTTGAGTTCGGTGTCCAACGCAAAAAGATACACTGTATGGTCTTATTAAAGATGGTTCTATTTTTTGACATGTTATTATTGGAGTTCAGTGTCAATCACAAAACAAAAGGATTTAATATCTCCAAAGTGATTTTTATTCAAAAAGAACAGTGAAACAGTGCCCAATCTAGAACAGGGCTATGGGCCATTGATCCTTTATTTTGCCAAATGACCCCATTGTTATGGTCAAAGGGTGTCATATTTAACATTACATGAATGCAAAAGATTGATGTTATTGTGTATATGTAGAATGTTGTTGAAACTGGTTTCCTTTGAAAAAATCTAGAATGAACACGGCTAAATGAACGGACGGTGAAAGGTATTACCTTCATGATATGTTTGTAACAATTGTTTTTAATTTGAAAATGTTTGGTCTCATTGTAGCATTTATACAAAAAATTTAAAAGGTGCTTTTTATGGTCGCCACGACCCGATAGTGAAATGTTATTATTATTGTATAGTTTGTGAAGAAAAAGAGTACCCATTTATATGTTTATTTCCAGGGAATCGTTGTTTATTTTTATCCATGTTTATCTCATCTGAAATGGCGAGATGTAAATAAATACCAGATGCGTGATACAGGCTTAGTTGGGACGCTTGTTAGGTCCAAGGCAAGGGTTCAAAATTTTGTTTTGTAATAGAAGGTCCAGGACCTTTTGTCTTAATGTTTCGCAGGCCCCACATAAAGCTTTGAAAGTCAAATATCTACATTGAAAGATCTTTGTGCAGTTGTGTTAACATAAAAAGTAGGATTATCATGGTAAAATAAATGGGTCCCGGACCTCGGAACCAAGAAGTTTTGAACCCCTTTTCCACGGCTTTTTATCCTGCGATGGTTCATCATTTTGACATTTTTGGAGCAATTTTTGTTTCAAAAACAAATTTTAAAACTACATGTACAAATGCATGTTACTGAAAGTGCTAGATATCCAACTTGTGGAATCTTCCAATTGCCTGTGTTGGCACAGTTGGTGCATATTATTCGTTATACTTTTTATTTTTAGGTTTTCTAATGATAAAAAGAAGTTATATTGATAGCTTCTGTCTGTTGAATTCTTATTAGTATTCTGTGGCTGTTTGCCATTTTTTGTTTTAAAAAAATATGGAATAATGATTACCTTTGTGTAATGACAGATAGTCTGTGGCTCTGTCAAACATTTCTATGAACTACATTAAATATGATTGATCGGAAAATATCTGATGCATGTAAATTGAAGTTTTTTTTACAAAGGGGTAAAGGAACGTCCCAAAATGAATTCTCAGAGAAAGCAAGAAGGATGTTTCTCGAAATCCATGAAAAGCAGAAGTTCCTAAGACATTTTATATCCGATTGTCTGAACTTGGGGTTTTTAACCCATGTCAATAGGGAATTCGCTACATGTAGCTTTGATTTAGGGTAATTTAATCCAAAAGAAAAGAAGAAATATGCCTAGTTTGTCAAGAAGGGTGGCTGGTATTTGGGAGATCCGGAGTTTGGGTTTTGCCTTCGCCACTCTTTCCGCCACTCTTTCTTTCCTTTTCCCAGTTACATCTTGGTAAAAAGAATTAACATCTCGTGGTGAACTTTTTATTTTTTATTTTTTTTTAATTTTTCTCCTTTATTATCCTAAATTGAAATTACTGTATTTAAAATGAAGTTTGTTTACATGTTTAGTCGATTTAACATTGGTATTTACAACAGGTAAATGAGGTTCGCCAGTGTACCATGTGATACCCCATAACGTTTCTGTGGAACAGGTTTTTCCATTGAAGATGGAATCGCTTTAGTTCTAGTTTTTCCGTAAAAACGAAGTTACGCCAGAAAATTAAGATGTAAACGTTTTCCAAAAACGTGTCACACAAACGTTAAGGTGTATTGACCACTGGTACACTGGTCAACTCCATTGCTTTGTGATTAGTTTGATTTGTATCGGTCAAGTCAATAGACCAGTCAGTGTTTGGTAGTATTTTTGAGACTGTATGTCTGTATTATATAGATGATGTATTCCATGTTGTCATTTTCCAATGGATCTCAACCTGTAAATCTAATAATAGTCGTTGTATTTGGGGTTACCACTGCCAGGATTTTTCTATGTAAAATGTAAATAAGTGTAATTAATTTTTAACAACAGCGAATATTATTAGATTTACAGAATATCAACATTTTTTTTAATAATGTGATGCACACTATTCAAGAATTTGGACCTGTATAAAAATGGTCATTAAGTCATATAACATATATCCTTTGACTCGTCATAATTATGACGTAATTATTACGTCATAAAACTGCATCATTTCAATCATGGTCCCATTACATATATTCGACCAGAACGTCAAAGACGACATCATTACGTCATACATTACGTCATTCAATTTTCTATAATACTACGTCATAAATTCTTCTTTGACGTCATAGTCATATATTTGTGAGTGCATTATCAATATTGTTACTATGTCTATGTATCCATGTCTTGGCTATTTGAAGTCATAGAGATTGACATTTCTAATCATGTAAATGAATTCAAACGTTGGATTTTAATTGTACATAATTGGTCATTGTTGTTTATGATTTGACTTTTTGTTTGTTTTTTTTTTATTCTTATTGTTATTGTATTTACCATGCCATCCATGTGCAGTGATTTTTGTTAGGGTTTACCATTAGTGTACCCCATAGTTTTAGCGAAAGTATTATTTTCATTGGATAACAATTCAATTCCCTTTTGTTTCAAGGAATTTGATTGGTCTGACACTTCCTTATAGCGTATGTTATTGGCTCTTTATATTTTGTGATCATTCAAACATTCTCCTTCGAGATGTTTTAGCTTTTGCCTACTGCGATTGAAAAAAATATTAAATACGCCGATTTGTTTATAGAAATGAAAAATATTAAATTATTGTCTTCTTGTATTGGACATTTTCACACTTCATATTTTGCAATTTGAGTAAAAAACATTAACAATTGTAACAAAGTAAAAAAAAAACATAGTAAAAACAAATTGCAATTTTAAATAGAACAAACCAGAAATTATAAATAATAATACTTTAAAATGATTGAGACCCCTGTCCCCCAAAATAGAAACAAACACAATATTTTAGATGAAAAATTTGTTGGTTTTTTTTCATTTTGAAGTCCTAAAACCTACCTTACAGTGGATGCTTAACAAAGTAAAAACTGTTTTGGACTTGTTTTAAATTTACAGTTTTGACCAAGCCAATTTTTATCTAATGGAAATAATATTAAAAATTGTCGTTCATTTGGTGCCACGTGGTACATTAATGAATTTTATATCGAGGGCGCATCATTTGTTGTTGTTTTCAAGATCATGTTTTAACAAGATCATTGTTTTTTCATCATGTGCATTTGTGATAAGTTTTATGTGAATGGGGTTGTCTCAAAATTTGAAATATACAGATATGTCCAGAGTTGAAATTGCATGGTTACCACGAAAGTATGAACCACAAAATACCTGGTTACCACGAAAATATGAACCAAAAATACCGTATTAGTTTGATAAATAACACGGGATGTATATATCATGGTAAACGTTGTAAACCATGCACTATACACACTAATTGTGTCTGTTTTTGCTATCATTCAGTTGCTCGTGAATACGGTGTGGGGTCATGACCCCGATTACGTAACGTTTAACTATCCGATTCCATCAAGGAATGCCAACATATTACATCATGCACGGTTTCATTGGTCAGTATTCAAGCCTAGATCTGACCTTTCAAGCCTTATTTGGAAAAAGGCTGTTCCATCAATCCGACATGTTTGCCGGAAGTTTTATTTAAATAAATTATTGTATCGGTATTTTTTTTTACATTACTGACATACTAACTTATATTTTTCATGATTGTAAATTTAAGAAATAACATTCTTCAATAAATTTCATTGGTGCCTTCACAATCTTATAAAAAATATGTTGTATAAATATGAAGCACAGTAGTTCAAAATTATTTATACTTTTCAAAATATACCTTTTTGGAACAATTCAACATATACTTCTTTCTCTAAATTTCAAAATTCCATATAGACAACTTATTCGGTACCATGGTTTGTACTACCAAGGAAAAAAATAGTATATCGGTATTTTGAGTAACACACATACACCAGAACTTAATTGAACCCCCTTTCAAACGTCGGAAACGAGCCATTATTGTGTTTCTGTTTCAAAACGGCCATAATACTACATCAATAACTTTAGAACGCAAATGTGTTGAAATAACTTGAATTATATATATAACTTGATGACATAGCAATTGTTTGATAATATAAACACGTTTTAATCTTTAAAATTTGTCATTCAGTAATTGACATTAATGTGAAATTGATCGATTAATTTAATATTTTAGGCCATACTTCCAAGAAAAAGGTTAAAAAAACCAATTATCAATATTTTTTCAAAAATGTAAAATATGCATTTGTCGACTTGGACAGCCAATCGGAAAACTTGAAAACTATTTATAAAATCAGTTTACATAAATCCGTATCACTACATAATCAAAAGTTTAATGAAACTATTTTGAGATTATTATATAATTATTATTATTATTGGAATATACATGTAAATCTGGGACATCTAAGAAATTTATGCATTTCAATAAATTGGACATTTTTCTAGATCATACCGATATGTGCCACATGACCAACATCTTGTTTGTATATTCAATTTTGAATGCTCAAAAAATCAAAATTCTTTATTTTATTTTCGCTTTACTCGCGGCCTCGTTAGCAAACTTTTGTCGATTTTTGAAAACAATGCGAATACGAATTTGTTGTTGTCAATTTTTTGTTTATAATACATATTAAAATACAATGCAAAACAATTTCAAGAATCAAGCATTTATATTTTTCATTTAGGAAATTAAATCATGTGCATTGCACGTGCACAGTGATGCAGTCGCGTATTTTTTATTTTTCCTACGTCTATTATCGTTTTACTACTGCAAATATTCTTTTAAGCCAATCGAAATTTGCTTATTTTTTTGTGTGCAAAATCGGCATTTTCTGAGAAAAAAGCATAAATCAATGCATTAAAAATTAAATATGAAAATAAAATTAGGTCATATTTAGGTCACTAGGTCAAGAATAATTATCAGTCAAGTAATTTATCAGCTTACTAAGAATCAAAAGTTTAACTGCGTATTTCTTGGAATTTTTAGGGTTTTTTTAATTGTATTATAACTGATATATCTCTGCCAAGGTTTACTAATTTTTTCTTTTTATGAGTTACATTGGTTCGGTTACTAAGGTTATTAAGTTTATTATCAGCTGTGTTTATTATAAATACAGTGCTCACGTCGTAAGTGGAATGTCATGGTTCGAACCATGACCTGGTCTGATCCAAGACCTGAAAGTGGGTAATGACTGTTCTTTCAAGCACACTAGGCATTGCGAAATGAAAATCACTGTTTTTTCGATAGCGAAGTATTTTTTAGACAAATTTGGTAAAATAGATTTTGGTCCTTGGGATACTTTTTCAATATTTTGAAAACAATTTTGGTTTCATACTTTTGGATCAAGCACTACTGATGAAGAATTGTATTCCGAAACGACCATCTAGTGCTTGTATAATATGTAATTTTACAATTTTGAGACAACCCCTTTGCAGTGTAAACATGCCATTGATACTTTTGTTGGATTTTATCATTGTTTTTTGCATAACACATCCGATGTTATCCATTTTGTTCTACGTTGTAGCGAGATAAAATGATATGTGATGAATGTTTGTTTGTGATAGAAACTTGCTGGAAGTTTTTATTTGCAATAAAAATGTTAACTGTTTCTTTTGTCTGTTTTGTCATTTAAAGTATATGACTTGTTTATTTACACGCAGGCTTTAGGTATCATGTTTACTCCCTATCGCCTTGACCTTAGTCAATGTCATTCATCTTCCGTCTTCAAATTTTGTCGTACCACGTTCCTTGATGAATTACCCATATTTTTTGTGAACGACTGCAAAGCTCAGTTAGTGGAGTGCTTGCTCCTTATGTAGGAGGTCGTAGGTTATACGCCCGACTGGGTCTGAGCCAAGACTTGAAAGTAGGTAGTGACTGATTTTTGGCCAAGCACTTGGCACTACGAAATGAAAGTAGCTGTTCTTTCGGATTGGAACTTAAAATAAACAAGGTAGGCCTGGCACGATAAAGAATTTCTGCACCTATAGCTGGCTATGTCTAGATGTGAGTGAAATATTCTTGACTAGGACATTAAAGAGCGTTACCCAACTCAACTCTACTTTTTTGCAAAAATATTTTAAGCAAACCCAATCGAAGATGACAACCATACGGCCGGGGTACTTGAGGAATATAGAAATACATACATGAATAATAGTACTAGATAGAACTAGAGTATCAGACACAGTACTTTGAACCTTGTATTTAGGGTTTTACCGAAAAAAAGAGATAAGAACATGCAAGAAGGAACCACCCATTGTATAAATATATTGCAACATCCTAGATGCTTATTTGCATAATGGTAGCCAGGTAAATCAAGTACTCGTACTTAAGCAAATTGTTTTCATCGGGCTTCGTTATACAAGTGGTCTGAAGCTAATGCTTACGGATCACGTCGCTTCTCGATATAAGTGATATACTCTTCAATATACTATATCCATCACATTTTAAAAATAATATTAAATATTTAAATATATTTTTTGCTTAACTGAATGAGTTTGGTTAGATAATTTAATGTTGTTTTAAAACCTCAGTCAAATCTTCTATTATATTGAGGCGGTCAGTCCTAGAACGGTGAAAGAAACCAGAGTACAAGGGGAAAACACTAACCTTCAGTCAAGTCTTCTATTACTATTGAGGCGGTCAGTCCTAGAACGGTGAAAGAAACCAGAGTACAAGGGGAAAACACTAACCTTCAGCAAGTGCAATAAACAAAAGGTTTCACACACTAGTATCTTAAAAAGGGTATGCTTTAAAACCATTCGGCAATCAATGCCCCTGAACTGATTGCATCAATTAATGTGAAATCATTTTTTGTCAACCCTATCAAAAGAGAGAGAGACCATCAATTGTATATGTTGGTTATCAAGTTAGCCGAGCAACTCCAGCGTTCTCTCTGGACCCTACGATGCTTTAAACTATGCGATAACCGATACCCCTGTAGGTGACTGCATCATTTAATGTGAAGTAATTTTTTGTCAACCCTATCAAAAGAGAGAAACCATCAATTGTATATGTTGGTCATCAAGTTAGCCGAGCAACTCCAGCGTTCTCTCTGGACCCTACGATGCTTTAAACTATTCAATAACCGATGCCCCTGTAGCTGACTGTATCATTTAACGTAAAATAATTTTTTGGTCAACCCTATCAAGAGAGAGACAATCAATTGTATATGTTAGCCGAGCAACTCCAGCGTTCTCTCTGGGCCCTACGATACTTTAAACTATTCAATAACCGATGCCCCTGTAGCTGCCTGCATCATTTAATGTAAAATAAATCTTTTTTGTCAACCCTATCAAAAGAGAGAGACCATCAATTGTATATGTTGGTCATCAAGTTAGCCGAGCAACTCCAGCGTTCTCTCTGGACCCTACGATGCTTTAAACTATTCAATAACCGATGCCCCTGTAGCTGACTGTATCATTTAACGTAAAATCATTTTTTTTGTCAACCCTATCAAAAGAGAGAGACAATCAATTTATATGTTAGCCGAGCAACTCCAGCGTTCTCTCTGGGCCCTACGATGCTTTAAACTATTCAATAACCGATGCCCCTGTAGCTGCCTGCATCATTCAATGTGAAATACATCCTTTTTGTCAACCCTATCAAAAGAGAGAGACCATCAATTGTATATGTAGGTCATCAAGTTAGCCAAGCAACTCCAGCATTCTCTCTGGACCCTACAATGCTTTAAACTATGCGATAACCGAAACCGATGCCCCTGTAGCTGACTGCATCATTTAATGTGAAATAAATTTTTTTGTCAACCCTATCAAAAGAGAGAGACCATCAATTGTATATGTTGGTTATCGAGTTAGCCGAGCAACTCCAGCGTTCTCTCTGGACCCTACGATGCTTTAAACTATTCGATAACCGATACCCTTGTAGGTGACTGCATCATTTAATGTGAAATAATTTTTGTCAACCCTATCAAAAGAGAGAGACCATCAATTGTATATGTTGGTTATCAAGTTAGCCGAGCAACTCGCAGTTCGCTCTGGACCGTACGATGCTTTAAACTTTTCGATAAACGATGCCCCTGTAGATGACTGCATCATTTAATGTGAATTAAATCTTTTTTGTTATATAATATATTGAAATCCCAGTTCAGTTACTATTTCGACAAACCGTCATTAAGGGTACCATAAAAATTAAAGAAAAAACTTAGTATCCCTGTCTTTAACTGACAGTCATAATAATACACCAAGTTCCCAAATGTTTTTACTCAGATTTTCAAAATTCTTTGAATTATAATTTTATGAAGTAGTAATTGTTTAATAATATAAAGACGCTTTATTCTTAACATTTGTCATTGATAAAATTTACATAAATGTCAAATAAATCATTTATGAAATACAAATTAAGTGTCTTTTTCAAGAACAAAAAGTTAAAAATACCATCTATCATATGATATCCAAAATGAATTACATTATATATTCAAATATAGCCTTGAACCGTCAACAAGAACAATAATTTAACACAATTGTCACTTTGCTATACTGTTTTGTAATATGCATATCGTTAATTTGAGTTGAGTAGTGGTGGTTAACGTCACAGTCAAGAATATTTCACTTCGTCAGCTATAGGTGAAGATGGAGAAATTTTGTCTGTGCGTTGCGCTAATGTCATTATACAGCAGGGCTCTTTATCGTGCCACGCCTCCGTCAGGGACCTTGTTTATTTTAAGTTCCCATCTGATATAACCCTGACTTTCATTTATTTGATGCCGAATACTTGGCGGAAGAAAAGTCACTACCCACTTTAAAGTCTTGTGTTAGACTTGGTCTGAGTTCGAACCCTCGAGCTTCCGCTTACGGAGCGATCACTCTGCTAACTGAGCTACTGCAGTGGTTCGCATATCCTTAAGTCAATTATTACAGCTACTGGGATGGTATCTCTGCTGGTGGACTAAGCATTCACGAGGATATTATTAATTTTAAAAAAACTATACATTGTACTGTCAAATAAAAATTGGTCATCAAAATCGTCTGCTTTATATACCTAAAACTAACCTAACTTTAACCGTTCAAAATATTGACTTAGGTGGATTTGGTAAAATGAATATTAGTCTTTCTATTCAATCAATCATTAATGACCAAAAAGGCATTGGCTCAAAATTGTAAAAATTCAGTTCTGTTATACATTTGAAGTATATCAACATTGGGTTATGCAAAAATATTATTTATACTCAAATAGATGTAGAGAAGTTTTGAAAAAAAAAACAAAGCCATATTCACAAAACAGTCTACAATCCAACCTCCTTTAAAGGCCACATCTATATAAGGGTCACCTGCTTATAAAGGCTAGCGGAATTGTATACCAATAGTTCCTAATTCATATTATTTCAACCTGTATATAAAGTCCATCTGCCCATAAAGGACACTTTTGCTGGTTCCCTTGGGTGACCTTTATAGACAGGTTTGTTTGTATATTGATTTTCTTTATTTTCTGTTTTCTGCATTATAATTTGATTGTCGTGGATATATTTGACGTTCCATAGGTCCATGCTCCTTTCAACCAATTTTTATTACACATGTGACGGCTGTAGCAAGCTAAACAGGAGGTACGTACCCTATCAGTGCACGCGGCTTCACCCCTTTGGTGGAAGTTCACGTGTCTACTCTAACTTGCCAGTTTCAAAGTTTACATTATTTCTGGATTGTGATTCGTACATCTATTAGTATGTTTTTTTAATTGTTCTAAGAGTCTTGTTTGCTTACTAAACGTCATGTGATTCCTAATTCTTAAAATATTTGAATTTTACAATTTTTGTCCTAGCACTATTGATGAGGAATGTATTCCGAAACGGTCATTTAGTGCAGGTGTAGCAATACTATATCAAAGAACAATGAAAATATTTCAAGAAACATCTTAATATTTAACCTTCATTATGTAATTCGCTTACTACTTATTTTCTCTTCGCGCCTGCAAAACTCGATCAGCCAACTAGAACACTGTAAAATACATTTACTGTAATTACAAATAATACTAATTTTAATTTTACTGCACTAGATGACCGTTTCAGAATACAATTTCTTATTAGTAGTGCTTGGATCAGAATTATGACACCAAAACTGTTTTCAAGATGATGAAAAGGTAACCAAAAGGACCAAAATATATTCTACCAAATTTAGCCAAGAAAATACTTTGCATGAGGGAGTATACCTTAGTTTTTTTAGGAATTTCAAATTTTAACTTAGAGCAAATGTAGGCAATAATATATTTCTTACATCAAACACTATAAATTATAGGGACTTTGTACAACGAAGCAGGCTGCTTGCAAATAAATTGTTGACTCAGAGATGTTGCAAGCCTAGGTTTAGTAAGGTCCTCAAAACGTTTCATGCCGTCATCACAGTATTGTTCATAAGTTTCTCTGTGTCCAGGATTGCCTTGGATATATTTGACGTCCCATAGTTCCAAGTTCCTTTCACACAATTTTGATTACATACGTGGCGGGTGTTGCTAGCTAAACAGGAGGTGTTTACCCTTCCGGAGCACCCGGCCTCACTTCCCTGGTGATAGTTTCTAACCTATTTTGTCAGTTCCAAAGTTTTAACTTTGTTTCTGGATTGTGATTCGTACATGGATTAGTATGTTTATTTTTGTTTACTTAATCCTGGTTTGCTCAGAAATAATTATTACATCTCATTTTAATGAATAATCAAGAACAAATATACTCATCCATGTCCAAATTACAATTAAAAAACAAAATAAAAACTGACAAGTTAGGTTAGACACGTGAACTTCTATCTGGGAAGTGAGGTCAGATGCTGCGGAAGGGTAAGCATCTTCTGGTTAACGAACTTAACCCGCCAAGTGTGTAATCGAAATAGAGTAAAAGGAGAATGGAAGTATGGACGTCAAATATATATTTAAATAAATCAAATAAAAATAAATGAATATAAAAGTAAACATGTTTTCAACCCTTGAAGATATTTGGTTTCATTATTTTAGTCTTAGCACCTCTGAAGAGGAATTGTATTCCGAAACGACCGTCTTGTATCGTGAAATTAACACTGATATAACATGTAATACATTTCAACACGCGTATGCACAATATTTATTAATGCCATTAACATAAATCACAGGTTATTAGCATTTCCTAGAAATGAGACAAAACGTGTTTCTTGGAATTTCATTATTTATTTTATTTTCTATGCAAGGCTTATACATTTCCTTAGTCATATTAGTCAATTATTATAATAAGTTTGTTCATCTCTACTACTGGCTTAATAGAAATATATAATATACTACATACTTTATTAAGCCATAAATTAAAACTTACAATTACAGGCAAAACGTAATGTGTATATTAGAAGTCATCAACAATACGCTCAGACCACATGTTGGAAAGTGACTTTTCCTTGCCCTTGCTCCTAACTGGTTCACCCGGTGTCAGTATAATGTTATTGGTGTCTGCGGCGTACTGACTCGGCGAGCTAGCACCTTAAAGTTACACTGAGTGTGCGATGGTACAAGGCAGACCATAAAACACACCCGCACTTCACATGCATATACGAACTTGTGCATAGATTAATCAATAGAGGCTAATAAAATAGTCCTTGTACCGAATAGCTAAAAAATTGTTGATGCGACGTTAAGCAACATTGAACATTAATATCACCAACAATGAATAAATTACATAAATCAACAACAATTACATAAAACAACAAACATTTTCATCGAAACTTTTTATGTATATATTTATTTCACAGATTTATAGGTAAATTTTCTCTCTAAATTGAATATAAATGAACAGTTTTGCAATTTAGGTTGATGTTATACTGAAATTGGCATATTTAATATTATTTCACTTCCCTGGTGTAAGTTCGCCTGTTTAACCTAACTTGTCAGATTCAAACTTTTTACTTTGCTTTTGGATGAAATATTACGTCATGTCCTACACAGGGGGTCACATGGTCATGTCATACGCCTATCTCGCATGGCTTAAAATCATATCTCAAATGAACAGGTATGGAAGAAATAGTGCCAAGGGTTAAAACAAATCAAAATATTATTAAAAAAAGAATAGTAACTATAAGAAATAAAATTTCTGTTCATGGTATTTCAAGGGATAATGCAAGATAGTGTGGCGCGTGCCAAATTTGATGAAGGGCGTGTTTCTTGGAATTTCATTTTTTATTTTAAGCTTTTAATCACCTTTAATGTCAATGATTAATATTGCTATAAAATGTGTTTCTTGGAATTTCATTTTTTATTTTAATTTTTTAATTATCTTTAATTTCAATGATTAATATAACTATAAAACGTGTTTCTTGGAATTTCATTTTTTTTTTTTTTTAATTATCTTTAATTTCAATGATTAATATAGCTATAAAACGTGTTTCTTGGAATTTCTTTTTTTTATTTTTATGTTTTTTTAATTATCTTTAATTTCAATAAATAATATCTATGCCAAGGTCTATACTTTTGCTTAATCATATAAGTCAATCATTATAATAATTTTTACCACTGGCTTAATATAAAAAGTACATGCATATAACATCATGCACTATCTTGCATTACCCCTTAAAATACCATGACCAGAGTGTCCTTTCTTAATTATATATAATTATGCAGTTTAATACAAACTGTGTTAAACAAATATTTAAAAAAAAAACACCAAACAAAATCTTTCATATGAGAAAAGTAACCCCTCTTAAAAATAAAAAAAATATTTCGAAACTGAACTGGTCTTTATTTAACAATTAAACTTTTGAAGTGGCGTTCATGGCCTATATGAATGCCACAGTTTTGCAAGGTAAACCGAAAAACGCGCCCATACCAAGGGCCATGTGGCCAATTATATTCATAGGGATTACACAGTGCAAATGAAAATATGATTCTCTGATTCTTTGATGGTTATTTCCTCCTGCAAAGTATTCACTTGGCTAAATTTGGTTAAACATATTTTGGTCCTTTAGGTATCTTTTCAATCCCTTGAAAAATTTTGGTTTCACAATTTTGGTCCAATCGCTACTGGTGAGAAATTGCATTCCAAAACGACCGTCTAGTTCTGTAAAATTAACACTCGTATAATATGTAATTATTATCTGTATATTGAAATGTTCCCATAATTTTATATGTCCAATCCATACATATTTAAACCATGCTTGCTTCTTTTCAATTTGAAATTTTGTATTAAAAAAGCATTCGAAAGGAAATTTTGATAACTTTTGAATGGTTAAAATCACTGGTATCTCTATTGCTGGATTAACCCCCAATGAAATTGTTAATCCAGGAGGCAATATAAACTATTATTCTGATTCTACAAAATTTTCTGATTCTTAATTCCTAAAAAGAATAACGAAATTATACTTAATCTCAAGTTTTACTTGCGGTGGATTTTGTAAAATACTAGTATTTTATTCCGCGTGTATTTATTTTTGAGATATACACCAGTAATTTAAAAGTTATGCTTAATCTTAAGTTTTACATGCGGTGGATTTGGTAAAATATTAGTATTTTATTCTGCGTGTATTTACTTTTGAGATATATACCAGCATTTTTAAATCTATTCTCAATCTTAAGTTTCACCTGCGGGGGATTTGCCGTATTTAATTTCGTGTGTATTTATATTTTAAATATATGAAATTAAGACAGATTCGCGAAGTTAAATGTTTGCGTATTTTTGATAAGCACTATAACACAAAACGCACAATATATACATTTTTTTCTGCGACTTGAAAAATAGCAAAATTTTAATTAATAGTTATTGAGGAAACCTATTTATACAAAAATAAACACTTGTTCCGGGGTCTTCTGTATGTATGTTAATTAGTTTTGTAAGCTGTAGTTTCAGAAATAAATATTATTTAAACTAAACAAATATGCATAATATTATTTTTACTTGGTATTAATTTTCGCACAAAACAAACAACCGCGAAATGAGTAAAAAAAAAAGTTCACCGCGAAAATAGATACAATTTATAGTACAATCTGGCCTTCTTATTATCCTAAAATATTTTGATTTATATAATTTTAAAATGGCACGAGCATTACTTATGAGGATTTTTATTTCAAAACGGCCGTCTAGCGATGCATAACGGGTTAAGTTATAATAATTATTTAAAATGATACAGGTGAAACACATTATTTGGAGATCACCCCTTCACAGTGCAAAAAATGCTGTTGGATTTTTACCTTTTCTTTTTTAGTATCACATCATCCGATGTTAATTATCTATAATGTTCCACGTAGTGAGATAAAATGATATATATTTAATGTTTGTTCTGGTTTTTTTTAAATGAAATTTAAACGTTTTCTATTTCTATGACTGCAATGCAATATCTGGCATTTCATTACGAGAGATGTAAAATGTTATACCTTGACCTTGGTAAATGCCTTCATCCTGCATACTTAAACTATGACAAATAAAACAAATATACTTATCCATGTTCGAATCACAATCCAGAAGAAAAGTAAAAACTGACAAGTTAGGTCAAACACGTGCATTTCAACCGTGGTAGTGAGGTCGTGTGTTCCGGAAGAATGAGCACCTTATGTTTGACTAGCTACTCCAGCAACCAAAATGTATTTAAAATTAAGTGAAAAGGAACATGGAAATATGACACGTCAAAAATATTCAGGGCAATTCTGGAAACAAAGACATCAAACTAATAAAGACTACTGTAATGACGGCCATAAAACTTTTTGAGGGCCTTGATAAGCCTAGGCTTGCAATTACCCTGGGTCTACAATTGATGTGTTAGCAGCTTGCTTCGCTGTTTAAAGTTCACGTGATGGAAAAAGCTGTATCATAGCGTATTAAGTGGGAAATAAATACACCATAAGCAGGAACAGTAGGCATATTGCTAAATTGAAAAGGAAAGTTGACAATAGAAAAAATTGAAGTCACCATAGTTGATGAGTCAACATGTCACATTTCATATCCCTAACACAGAGAAAGAGAGATAGAAAGGGAGAGAGATCAAACTTGCAATTAGGCAAGATAAACAAACATACTGGTACCATTGGTGCTTTGAATAGAATGTAAATATGATGTTTAACGTTTAAAGGGAATCACTGCTAGCTCATCATGACCAACACCGGCATTTTTAAACCTTTATCTTAAACTTTTTTCACAAATATCAAACCACAGTGGCGGATTTAATGGGGTTGCAACCCCCCCCCCCCCACCTTTGAAAAATTTAAAGAGAGAGAGAGCTATTGATTGATGTGACCTCCATATGTTAATATAACAACCTATCGGGGCTCTGCCCTAGACCCCTCGTCTCTGAAAACTCGCGCCTTTGGCGCTCGCACCTAGCATTGATATAATTCTTAACCCCCTTTCAAAAAATCCTGGATCCGCCCCTGCAGCCATGGTCTCCTTCAAAACAACAAAGATCATGTCTTTGTCCTAATATGGTCTCTCATTCCTCTCAGATGATTTCCAATTTGTATATCCTATTGTCCACCATATAGTCAACAACCAAACAAACTTTTGTAATACATACGCCTCTTCTCTTTTTGAGGATGTAGCAACTTTATTTTATGGATGCATAATTGCTTACACAATAGGTTTGGCACGTTTCAGGTGATGGTCAACACTCCAAAACAACAAATATCATTTTTCCTAATATAGCCTGCCATTCCTCACCGAGGATTGTCAATTGTGTGCATCCTTTTGATCATTATGGTCAACATCCACACACCCTATAGGTAAACATACGCCTCTTCTTATAATGAGGATGTAGCATCTTTAATTTTGGCGGAATAACTGTTTTCAAAATAGGTGTAGCATGCCTCTTTGACGTAAATGTCCAAATAACGAAACAAACAAATCAAATATTGACAGGTGACAACGCATTTTTAAATTTTATTTTAGTTTTAAAATATTAATCATTCTACCTCATTTTTTGGATTTGCGCATTCATAATTACAACATTTATTATGCTGTAAATGTTGTTCACTTCGTGTGTATTTATTTTCGAAGTGTACGAAAAAATATTTGCGTTGTTTAATTTTTGGCTTTTTTTTATTTAAAATATGCACTGAAACACAATACGCCTAATATAATTTTCACTCGGTATTAATTTTCGCGCAAATAATGAGCGTAAAATATGCGAAAATTAGTACACCGCTTCTGAATTTCATCTCATTCGGACGTTATTGCTTAATGTATTTGGGCAAAATTTCGAAACAAATGACAATGTTCCATGAAACTAAGGACGCCAAAAGTACTTCTTTGAAATTTCATGTTATAGGTTGTAATGACACTGTTCTATTGAAGCCTAGCCAAGGTAAAAATGGCTCTTCGACTTGAGAGTAAATACCCCCGCCCCGAACGTGTACAAGGGTTAAATTTTTTTCCGCGGCCTTGACCTTTCCGATGTCAACTTGGTTCAAGGGTATAACACACCTATGGACCATGTAATTTATTCGTGTTAATTTTTATGGCAGTCGTCCAAAATAATTATAAGATGGCACGGCCGACAGAGACAGACGGACGGACGGACGGACGGATGGACGGACGGAGAGACGGGAAGACAGACATGATGATTCACATACCCCCTCAAACTAGTTTGCGGGGATATAAGTACGTAATGACTTCAATTGTTTAATTGTCATTATACCTGCTTGTCCTGCTTTCACGGTTACCACGGTATGGAAGAGCTTGTTAAGCATAAGAAAACTTAATACAACGAAGCAAGGTCCCTAAAAAAATCTTTGATTCGGGGAAATTGTGTCCAAGATTAACCAGGATATCTATGGAAGTCACATAGTTTTATATTCTTTCATTTTTAATTTTAATTACACACATGTAACATGTGAAGCTAGCTAAGCAAAATGCGATTATCTTTCCAGTGCACCCAGTCTCACATTATTTGTTCACTTGTTTACCTTAATTTGTTAGTTTTAAATGCTCTGAGTTGCTTTTGGTGGAATTTAATTTGAACATGGACCCGTATGTTTGTGCTTGTGATTTGGTCATGGTAGGTCTATTTGTAATCTGTTGTTACTAAATAACATAGTATATGTCGATAACAAATAATAAAACATTTGTATTTAATTAAAAAACAATTAAGCCGATGTAAATACATTTAATAAAATGAGTCAATTAACTGGTTTACATTATTTATCAACAATAACACCAGAATAGACCAGGATGTCCGCCATTACAAGACAGATACCCATATTTTATTCAACTTAATTTAAGTATGATATATAACAGGGAACCAGGAAGTCTAGATATTACTTATCTAACCAATCAAATGTTGCTATATTAAAGCTTAATGAGTCTTCTGTTTCTAATATGTTGTAGGGTCGATGAATTAATGATTTTATATTTTACGTATTTATATGTTTTGCTTATAGTCAAGGTCTTTGGACTTTTCAGCTAAACTGGGTATATCTTTTTTATCATTTATGAATGCATGTATGTTATCGAGATGGTTTGTTGGATATTTATAGAATCTATCGCTGCTTGTCATATGAGATAGGGAAATCTCAACCCAAATATATAAGACCGAGGGTTGAGATTCCCCTATCTCGTATGACCAGTAGCGATTGATTCTTTTTCTCGCACCTTATTCCTTTAAGAACCCATTAATAGCTTCTAGGGTAAAAATACAGTAGTTTATTCAGGCGTAGCATATAGCCTGCCTCGTCCCCAGAATGTGACAAGGAAATCCAACATTGGTAAAAACAAGGATTTTCATGTCACAAGTGTGAGAAATTGTAATATAGAAGAGAGACAAAACTGAAAAAAACAACGCAAAAAACCATGGAAACAATATGCAAGTTAACTATAAAACGGTCAAAATTTCGTTTACCCCTGTCAACGAAGGTTAGGATCACCCTGTCGGTTTGTCCAAATATCGTGTTCGCATCATACTTCCACATTTTTGTCTGAATTTGGATAAAATCTATACGAACATCAGACGTTATTGAGGTGTATAAAAGAATCATCCTGTCTGTCTGTCCAAATATTGTGTCCGCATCATACTGTCCACATTTTTATCTGAATGTGGATCAAAAGACGTTATTGGGTTGTATAAAGTGGTCAACCTGTCAGTCTGTCCAAATATCGTGTCTGCATCATACTGTCCACATTTATATATGTATTAAATCAAATCTATACGAACATCATAGTGAATATGAGTATCACCCCGTCGGTTTGTCCAAATATCGTGTCTGCATCATACTCTCCACATTTATATCTGAATTCAGATCAAATCTATACAAACATCAGACGTTATTGAGGTGTATAAAGAGACCATCCTCTCTGTCTGTCCAAATATCGTGTCAGCATCATACTGCCCACATTTATGTCTGCATTTGGATCAAATCTATACCAACATCAGACGTTATGTCGCATACCAAATTTAGGTATGTAGATCTTGGTCAAATGAAGTCAAATCTAAATTTTGGTGCTCTTATACTAGTATAAGACGATCGCTTAGTTGTTTCTTAATAGACTGTTAAAATTTAACTTGTCAAACACAAACACAACCAGCCATGTTCAAATAACAACCCAAAACCAAATTAAAAACTTAAGTTTGACAACTGGAAAATCAAGTTAAACACGTGAATTCCCATTTGGGAAATGCAACCAGGTGTTCCAGAAGTGTTTCCTGTCTAGCTAGCTATACCCGACGCACGAGAAATAAAGGCACGTGGAGCTACACGATAGTATAGGCAAACAGCATTGATCTTTCCGTTTGACCCGTCATTAAGAATATTTATATAGGAGGGTCCATCCAATACATAGGTAGCGTTAGGATTCGCAGTTAATACATATGCACATTGTCCATGATTTACATCAGGTAGACGAAATATACACGCGTGATCCCTGTTACTTAAATGTACTCGTTCATAATGAATGTTTAAATCAAAGGTCAAGCGGACATCTCAATGTTGTTTACCTACACAATAGGTTGTCCACGATCTGAGTGTTTATATTTTTTCGATAAGTCTGTTACTGACAACTTATAAAATATTTAGGGCAAAATTATTTTGTACCGTGATGGATATATCCAAGACGGTAGACAATTCATTTACATACCCTTTCAAACCTATTTTTATAGAATGGACCCGTTGTTTACTATGCCATCAGATCGTGGACGATTATAGATAATTGTTTTATCGATGACAGCCATAAAACGTGGAGTGTTTTGATAATTATAAGCCTTGACTTGCAATATCCTTGAGTCAGCAAATCATTTGTAAACAGTCTGCTCCGTTTTGATTTGGCGTTTTGTTGGTCGGTTTGAGTGCTTGTTATTCGGCTGCAAAATTCTTAACGTCGTAGATTTTGTCCCAACTAGTTTTCGGACATCTCGGTCATTAAACACCCTTTTCTACTTTGACGACTTTGACATGGTGTTTTTTTTATTTGAATGCGCTTTTATTTTTATTTGTACGCGATGTTGTGGATGATATTTTTTGTTCTCTACTATGAAGCTAATGTTCGTTTTGTTGTTGCGTGTTCTTGTTCGGTTTGGTAATTGATAACTTTGTTGTAATTCGGCTGAAACAAATCTATTCTTTGTGGAATATAACTATATTAGATCGTCGACTTATTCTATTGCTTTGTAATTGTTGTAAAACATGTTACATAAAAATCTATAATTTATCATTTTATAACAATCATCATTATTCTGTTGTATGTTACATAATTGCCAATAGGCAAGGCCGCTTCTAACATCTAAGCAAGGCCGCTTCGAACATCAAACGCATGATCTGCTGATAACAACTGTGTAACATTTGTTCTTTACATATGAAATCTACATTTATATTACATCAAACGTGATCGTGTCGCTATTGATCAAAGTCGAGATGTAGGTTACATCATTGGCATGTTGCCAGAATCGATTACTGATATTGCATTAATGTTACAGTACAGACCTGTCGAAAGTTTAACACTTAGCCAACAAATTATTGTCGATTTGGTTTTCCATGTCGCTCCCTCGTTAGCTATACTGGTCCCTATCGCTCGGTAGCATATCGGTCGCTAGCATTTCATATTTCGGCCATTCGACAGGACAGTCGAGTTTCGATTCCTTTTCGCAAGATCCGTGTTAAACTTTCGACTATGTATGTACTATAAGACTATTACGTAAATACAATAGTAATTTAAATAGCGAAATAAGAAATGGGTAGGGGTTCCCTAGGGATGATATCATGACATAACACGAATGTCAAACCTTTGGTATATTCAAGCATGAACTTATGTATTATACGTCATTGAATAGATTTGAAAGCTTTTTTGCCATTTATTAAAGCTTCGGCGATATTGAAGCGGTAGAGTTTCCAAATTGAGTACTTTGACCTTTCTTTATCCAGTTGTTGCAAGGAGTGTTAAAAGCATGTGCCTAGCATACACAAATTCTTTCATCACTCCTGGAAACAAATAGATACAGAAAGGTCAAAATACTCTACAGCATCGACATTGGATTTCTACTGAAAAGGCAATGCACTTATAAACATTTAATCCGATAACTTCGCTTAGCCATATACCGTACATGCCTGCCGTAGGAATTCGGCTAGTATAGGAACTTTGTTACCCACATCTTTCGATATCGACAGCTGCTCTCTACAGTACAGACCTGTCGTAGGCTAACAAATTAGTGTCAGGTCGACAGCTAATACAGTACAGACCTGTCGCAAGTTTAACACCGAGCATAAGAAAGGGTGGCGAAGCTCGACTGCCGAGAAGCCGAGAAATGGATAGTTAATGACCCAACATAAATAGATACCTGCTGTCAAAAAGCTGTGACAATATGGCCAACGAGGGGCCAAAATTAGGTGCCAAATCGGTACTTATTTGTTAACTTTGTGTTAAACTTTCAACAGGTCTCTACTGCATAGGACCCTCGTTACCCACATCTCTCGGTATCGTTTTGGCAGCTGGTATCTTCAGTACAGACCTGCCGTAGGTTTAACACCAAGCCAACGAATTAGTGTCAGATCGACAGCTAATATAGGAACTTCGTTACCAACATCTTGCGATAGCGAACGTTTTGGCAGCTGCTATCTACTGTACAGACCTGCCGAAGGTTTTACACTAAGCTAACAAATTAGTGCCAGGTCGACAGCTAATATAGAACCCTCGTTAACCACATCTCTCGGTATCGTTTTGGCAGCTGCCATCTATAGTATAGACCTGTCGTAGATTTGACAAAAAGCTAACGAATGAGTGCCGGGTGGACAGCTAATATAGGACCTTTTGTTACCCACATCTTTCGATATCGAACGTTTTGGCAGCTGCTATCTACAGTACAGACCTGTCGTAGGTTTGACAAAAAGCAAACGAATGAGTGCCGGGTGGACAGCTAATATAGGACCTTTCGTTACCAACATCTTTCGATTTCGAATGTTTTGGCAGTTGCTATCTACAGTACAGACCTGCCTTAGGTTTAACACCAAGCCAACGGATTAGTACAGGGTCGACAGCTAATACATGTATAGGACCCTCGTTACCCACATCTCTCGGTGTCGTTTTGGAAGCTGCTATCTACAGTACAGACCTGTCGTAGGTTTAACACCAAGCCAACGAATTAGAACCGGGTCGACATCTAATATAGGACCATCGTTTCCTACATCTCTCGGTATAGTTTTGGTAGCTGTTATTTTTCTTTCGACAGCTTTTCCGTCACTTGTTATCCATAATTAGTGGTAAACTTTAAACAAGTCTGTACACCCTTGTAAAACGCTTTTGGGGACATCTAGATCGATCTATACTAGTAAGATAGGTCAAATTACTCAAAACAACATGAGGTGACAGGGGCGTAGCTGATAAAAAATGAATGTGTAGGCTAATTTTGAGCGGCGAAGCCGCGATCTTCTAGGGGGTTCCGGGGGCATGCCCCCCCGGAAAATTTTTGTAAAATCGACTCAATTTCCTGCATTTTGGGGCTTCTGACTATCAATATATGAATAAAGTTTGGTATAGAATTTATATCAATTCCAACGCTTAAATATTAAGACAAAAAGAAAAGAGTCTTAAATTGCCAAACAAAACTGTTTAATAAACTATCAAGCTAAAAAGAAGGGAGAAATCAATTTTATAAAGCAACACTTTCTTCGTCCGTTGACTGAATTCAACGAAAATTGACTGAAAACACTTATGGAAACGCCTCTTAAATGAAATCAAGAACCCTATCTTTTTGGGTTGCAAATGTGTTAATAATAACATCCGTGTCAATTGGTATTTCTCTATGGACATGCATCATTGCCAATCCAGACAGTCGTTCATCAGCCATTGTTGCTCTTAGAAAGTTTTTGATTCGTCGCATCGCACTGAAGGAACGTTCGGCAGTTGCAGAGGAAGCTGGCATTGCTAATAATATGCTAAATATTTTGTAAATGCAAGGATACAAATTGCAACTTGTGTGGTTGATAGTATCCAATAACTTGCTTGGTTTGGCATCTGAATCCCTCCACTTTACAGTCCATCTAGAAATTTCGTCTTTAAAGGAATCCACATCGGAAGAAAGGTCCTCTTTGTACGTATTGTAGATTCGGAGAGCCATGTCTGGTGTTAAGAAACGTGTTTTTACTGGAAGAAGATACTCTGCATTATAACGTTCTTCGTTCTGTAGTAAACGTGTGTCGATTTCCTGTGTCAGATGGTCAACAAATACATAAAAGACGGCAACTCGCCAGTAATCCTTTGGGTTCTGAACTGCATAATTGGCTCTGTGCTGTTGTCTCCCTATGCGTCGTGGGACGTCTGGCTGTATGTTGAACGTCGCGGCTATATCTATGGCACGTGTATACAATTCATCCCAGACAAGTGGATCGTTGCGTTCATCTCGTAACCGCTGAATCACTACTTTAGCTTCTTTTACAGCTTCCAACAGATCGCATTCGGGCTTTTGAAGGAACTTAGTTAGAGCTACTGTGCCACTGAGTACGTGCTCAGAAACCACAAGAGTGATTATGAAATCAAACCTCAATATAGCTGCTAAAAACTGACCAGCTTTGTCATCACCGTCATCCTGTAGTGCCTCAAGTGCGTGTACTATAACTGGAAAGGCAGTTTTAAACGTGTAAAGGGCATCCGCTCTACTCGACCAACGAGTCTCGCATAGCGTTCGAAGCTTTGTTCGGTTCTCCATTTGATCTTTCGTATTATCGTCTGACTGTAATTCGTCCGAGAATGCTTCTAGTCTTTTTGATGAGTACTCAAAGGCAAAAGCAATATCTTGCACTGTCGACATCATTGTGCGCACACAAGCCTCCTTACTACTGTGTACCAAGGCAAGATTCAAACAATGTGCTTTACAGTGCACATAATATGCAAGAGGTACAATCTGTCGAATTCGTGCTTGCACGCCACTCCTTTTACCTGCCATATTGGCGGCTCCGTCATAACACTGGGCTCTGATCTTAGTTATATCTAGTCCATTATCTTGAAGTGCATTTAGTATAACTTGTGCTAAAGCCTCACTTTTTAGACTGACTGTATGAATGAAGCCTATAAATTCTTCCCTAACATACAAAATGCCATCTTTGCTGTCAAGAAAACGAATGCATAAAGAAACTTGTTCCCTGGTAGAAACATCTGTGGCTTCATCCGCAATTACGGCAAAGCAAGGAGAATTGTTGCAAGACTGGACTATTGTGTCCCTGACATGATCTCCACACAATTTTATTATTTCGTTTTGAATATCAGGAGATGTGTAAGTAGCCTTCTTGTCATGAATTGCCAGATGTTGAGATAAAAGTGGGTCGTCTTTTGCAAAAGACTGCAGAATTGCCATGAAATTACTCTTCTCCTCGGTGTGCCCACGGATAGGAATATTTTGTCTGCCGCATAAAATAATAACTTCAATAATCTTTCTTAAACTGTGTCTATTTCTAGCCACGTCCTGCTCATGCTGTGAAGAAACTGAAGATCGTATTGAGGGTTTTTTCTGTTCTTGAATCAACAGATAGGATTCACCGGCATCGACACATCCATCATGCTGACCCCCTTTGGCAGTATGCCGTTTTATAAGAGCCGACAAGTTTTTCCAGTCTCTAACTGGGTGGATGAAGGTCTTTTCACGGGAGTCTCTGTTTCCAAAAAGGCAACAGTAAACACAATAAAGCGCATCAAGCGAAGGCGAGTAACGAAGCCAATGGTTCTCTCTTAACCACTGATGTGACAGCTTCCTCTTCTGACCACCAAATACACTGAAAATAAAAATAAAATAAACTGTTGTTTGTCTTACTGTGTATGTGAGTCTACGTGCGTGTGTGCACGTGTGCGTGCGTATATCCAAGTTGGTTGATTTCCAAATCGAGGAAATTGATCGATTGATTCAATCAGCCATTCGTCATTCATTCTAGTAATTCAGCATACTATATTCTGAGAAGGAATTAAAGAAAAGTACTTAGGGTATCATTAACCCAGTGGTGGCGTGGTGGTGTAATGTTGTTTAATGTCGCATCAGCCATTTTTTTCAGCTATTCGCGACGAGAACAAGTTTCATTAATCTCTAACGAATTTCATATGCGAGTGTGTTTTATGGTCTGCCTTGTACTAGCGCGCTTTCAGGGCGACTTTAAAGTGCTAGCACTCCGAGTCAGTAAGCCGTAGACAAGCGCACCACTCCCCCAGTCACATTATACTGACACCGAGTGAACCAGTCGATACTCTGTCTTCTTAATGCGAGCGCCAGGCGAGGAAGCATTATCTCAAAGTTTAAAGTCTTATGTATGACCCATGCAGGTACTTTAGGTTTTATTCGCTCAATCATAATTTTGTTTAGTTTTCCTATGAACATTTTGGCCTCTAGTGTCGCTAGTGAGGAATATATTTCCGAAATATCTGCATATTCGGCACAATAATATTCAAAAGGGTTTATTTTTCATTATGGAATTTATTAATTAAGGGCGTTTCAAAATACCTGGCTACCGTTTTATATTTCAAATATCATAAAAAATAAACACAATAAAATTAAATTTTTTATCATTTTCTACATAGTAGTTTCATATTTGCACTAAAACTAATTTTCTAGTTGTAGAAAACTGCTTTCAATTAAAAGTTTCGCCTAAAGGCCTATATTACTCTCTCTCTCTCTCTCTCTCTCTCTCTCTCTCTCTCTCTCTCTCTCTCTTGTACGCGTGATTAGTTGATAGGGTGAATGCTGTTTGATGTCGCATCATACAATTTTCAGCTATTCTCGACGATCAACTATTTTATAACCCCCAAGGATTAATCTTTCTCAAGTTCATGTGGTGCGCAAGTGTGCGTGATCTTCCTTTTGCACACTGGGCGACTTTTATAATGCTAGTTCACTGACACTCGAGGTCGCAGTTCCACACTGCATGGCACTCGGTTGCATTATAATGACGTCAAGCCAACCAGTACGACCGGACTCTAGTACGGGTTTGAAGGCGTATGCCTTAACCACTCGGCCACAGCGGCTCCTAGTCTACGCGCGCGCGCGCGCGCGCGCGTGTGTGTGTGTGTGTGTGTGTGTGTGTGTGTGTGTGTGTGTGAATATGACCAACAGTATACATATGGGAGTGCCAGTAATCACATCGTGTCTCAGCACTGAGGTCGCGAGTTCAAATCCGGGCCACGCCTTATCTGAGAAAGGTTTACCTGTTTCCCTACCCCTGTACCAACGGTCGGTGGTTCTCCACCACCTATAACAGGTCCCCCCGTAAGAGTAAAATATTCTTGAGTTGGCGTTAAACAATATAGAGGAATATACCTAGCGGGGAAATCAAATAGGTGGCTTTCTTTCCACTGATCTTTTATTAACGAAATTTTTTCTGTCTCTGATATTTCCGTATATTTTATGGCAGCAATGTCTGGATATGGGGGCTGGTTGGGTTTAGAAGGTGTGGTACTGGCAGGTGCTTTCATCTCGACTTCTGTCTCGGCTTCATAATCCTCGGTCTCATTGTTGCTTGTATCCAGGTTTTCACTAGTTGTTTTGAAAAACCTGTCTATGGTTAGAGTTTCTTTTTTCTTTCTCTTCTCCATTTTACATTTAAACTTCCCCGCGTCTAAAACTTTAGCTTCCGATCGGATTCATAAGAACGCTTAACTAAATAGCCGACCGTACTTAAGTGCTTAAGCACTTGGCTTAAGTAAACAGGCTTTAAATAGTCGATCAGTACATAAATATGACCCTATAATTTTGGACCAGTTTTCGACAAAATCATATAAAAACACCGACTAGCGGATTTCTTGTTAGTTTATTTATAATTTTAATAACAACAACGTACGGCTTCAGGATTTATGTGTATATCTGGTATTATATAAATTTTTATATACATTACCAGGAAAATTTTATGTAGGCAGTAGCCTTTTTGCCTTAAGGCAGCTACGCGCCTGGGTGAGGTTAGGTGTACCGGAAGAATACTTAAGGACCACATGCCCGTAACGTAAAAAAGTCAAACTTGAAAAAAGTGAAGCAAAATAAAACTTTATCCCCCCTTGATAAAAATCTTTTATTCGCATTAGTCAATTAGTAATATTGGGTCATAATAGGTCACTTGTAATTATCTCCCTTGTCCCCAATCCCATGGAAGTGTGGTTAGGTCTACCGGAAGGATAAGGAACGCTTGTCCTCAAACTTGGAAAATGAAGCAAAATAAAACTTTATCCCACCTTAATTAAAATCCTGTTTTCAGATTGGTCAATTAGTAACCTAAAATGGGGTTATAATAGGTCACTAGTGATTATCTCCCTTGTCCCCCAAAAAATATTTGGTAGGTAGCGAATACGTCCCCTGTAACTTACAAAATCGACAGTTCTGTACTGTGTATTACAATCCTGTCGAAAGTTTAAAACTCTGCTCACGAAAAAGTCAAAGATCGACTACCGAGTGGCCAAGATATGAATAGATAGTCGAAGAAAAACAAGTAATTGAAACAGCCATGTGATGTACTAAAACTATTATGAACCTCTCCCTCGTGAAAAGTTCCGCGATAGTGGTGTCTGGAGAGGTATGGTGACAACACTTTAAGAGAACCGTTCCCTCAGGAAAGGTACATTATAGATTAATAGTTTACGAGGGACAAGATGAGCCAGAATAGATTTGTTAGCTTAGTGTTAAACTTTCGACATGTCTGTACTGTTCGTGTAGGCGGCGTACTCCGCGTAATTCTATTAGAATTAAACACATTATCACCTTAGAGAGGCGTAAATACTTTAATGGCTGCTAAAAAGAGGGGTTGAATGATGTGTAAACAAAAATTATCGGCTTATCTATTTGATCTCTGAGACATTGTTTGCAATTACTGCATGTAGGCGTTGATAGATTGTGATGAGTCAGCAATTTTCTGCAATGTTAAGCAAGCATGTACCTTAGACAATTTCTCTATAACGAACATCTGTGATGCAACATTTTTAAAAAATTTCCAATTAGGCAATACATTTCTAAAACAAATAGCAAACATAAATGTTGTCAAATTTGATATCGCGCAATTTTAGTTAACATTGGGTACAATAGTCGCCCTTCATTTCACGTCACAAGTTGGCGGATTTAACTACTTGGAAAACGGGAAGATTTGCTCTTCCGGAGCACTCGTCCTCGCAGCTTGCATCGTTGAATAAGCACTACTATAGGGTATAAACTGTGACACAAATAAACCATAAACAGGTAAAGCGGGCAGATTGCTGCATTGAGTTGAGTTGAGTAATGGTGTTTAACATCCAAGTCAAGAATATCTCATTTATATCGGGACGTCGCCAGCCATAGGCAAAGGTATAGACATTATGCCTGATGGCATTATACAGCAGGGTTCTTTATCGTGCCAAGCCCACCGTGACACGGAATCTCGTTTTTTTTACGTAACCATCCGAAAGAACCGTGACTTTCATTTCGTAATTTCGTAATGCCGAGTGCTTGGCGAAAGAACTAGCCACTTTCAAGTCTTGGATCAGACCCGGTCGAGGCTCGAACCCACGGCCTTTCGCTACGGATTGATGCATTGAGAAGGACAGTAGAGAGTGATTGCATTTGCCATATCACGTAGATGGCAGGATTATGCACATAATGTTCTTATAAAAAATTAATAGCTTTAAAAGTCAACAAAAACACACTAAAAATAGCTTTCGTAGCTTTCAAATCCATTTAACACAACCATAAATAACCATCAGAAAATAGAATTTAATCTTTATTTCTTTTCAAACTCGGTTGAATGTGGCAATGATCCAAGGTTGAACATTAAAATTTTATCTTAAAAGGTCAAATAACTGTGCAAAATATTACACACTCGTGACAACAATTTCAATGAGTCATTGTATGCTTTTAAAAAGTACTTATTAAGAGCATATCTACAGTAAAGACCTGTCGAAAGTTTAACACTAAGCTTACGAATTTGTGCCGAATCGTCAGCTTATTTCGATATCTCGGTTGCGTTTCGGTAGCTGTTAACTATGTATAGACAGATTGTTTGGTCACCAGCTATTTATTTCTCGGCCATTCTGCAGTCGATCTTCGACTTTTTATTGTTAGGTCACTGTTAAACTTTCGACAGATCTGTACACTACATATATAGTCGATAAACATGCACGACATATTGCAGGTATCAAGCTACAAAAAAACCAACTCCATATTCAAGTATAAAAAAACCTACAGTACAGTCCTGTCGAAAGTTTAACACTGAGCTAACGTAAGGGATTCTTAGCTTACCTGCCGAGTGGCAAAGACATGGATTGCTTCTGTCTGTAAAGATACAGAGAGAAAGCCATCACAGAAAAGCTTTCTAGAGATATTGCTGAGGAGGGGGCGAAATATGAAATGTCGATTCTGCACTAATTTGTTAGCTAATCGTAAAACTTCTGACAGGCCTGTCTTGTAAGCCAGTCAGTCTAAAATGCATTGAACGTAAATGTTATATTGATTTTAACACATAAGTCTGAAAAATAACATCTTAATTATCGACGCGAAACTCATTAAAACCGACATGATAAAAATAGTTTAACAGTTTCTACTTTCTCTTCCGGAGCGCCCCTGGTGGAGAATCACGTGTTTAACACATTTTTTCTGTCTTCAAAGTGTTTGCTTTTTCTTTTGAAACCGGATTTTTTAAGTGACACATATCACAAATCATAATATTTACGAAATGAAAGCCACGGTTATTTCGGATGGGGACTTAAAGTAAGTCCCATGTCGCGGAAGGCGTCGCCCGATAAAGAACCATGCTGTATAATACCATCAGCGCAACAAACAGCCAACATGTCTAACCTTTTGTCTATATCTGGCGACGTCTCGATATAAGTGAAATATTTTTGACTGGGACGTTAAGCACAGAAACCAGATTCCAGTCTTTAGTTAGGAGAAGCTAAAACCAGGTGATAAATACATATTATATACACAGTGTGTATGTACAACCCTCAGTATCAGGTCGAGTCCCTTTTTCGTAGTCGTATCACTACGAGTCGCGCTTGCGCGACGAGTAGTGGTACGGCTACGAACAAAGGACGAGACCTGATACGAAGGGTTGTACATACACACTGTGTATATGATATTTTTATCTAACATTCTTTATTAGGTCATTAAAATAATAAAAACCCAATACTTTATGAGAAAAAAATACATTTTACCACAGAAAACCACTGAACTATGTTATGGCATGTTTTGTAGTAATGACGTCATTGTTTACATTTGACAAATCGGAGATTCTCCAATGACGTCACAATGAGAAGTGCACGTGTACTTTACCGCCAATGTTGTATCACCACAGATTCTGTATCACGCGTGTTCGATAAAACTTACAGACAGAAAAACTAGTCTAATGTTAGATAAATGACGTCATCGGTCGCAATGTTCCTTCACACGTCAAACGATGGTTGTCGTCAGATTTGAAGCTGTTCCAATATTTTTTCTAGGTTCTCAGTTTTGTAGACGTAAGCAGCATTTTTGGATGCAAGTATGATTAAATGAAATTAAATAAAATTGTTGATTTTTAGTTGGTCATTATTGTGTGGTGTATTTCCGTGTCTGTTTTTTTATTTGTAGCACGCTGAGCTCAAAATATCTGTCACTTCACTTAAACCTGGTGACGTCTCGAAAACAGTTGAATATTCTTGACTGGGCGATACACCTCATGCAATCAATCAATCATTCAATCACAGCGATATAAGAGTGTTTAGTCTTTACGCCATACATGCGTGGGTTATCTATTTTGTAGGATACAGAAATTTGAGAACTCTTTGCACTTGGTCATTACTACAATATGTAGACTTTTTAAATCATACATGAACAGTATAGAATTGTCAAAAGTTTAACACAACCTAGCAAAATAGGGCCGAATCAGCAGCTCATCTCGACCTGTCGAGGTCGTGGGTTCGAACCCCGGCCGGATCTGACCCAAGACTTAAAAGTGGGTAGTGACTGTTCTTTCGACAAGCACTCTACATTACGAAATGAAAGTCACGATTCTTTCAGATGGGAACCTAAAACAAACGAGGTCTCGTGTCTTTGTAGGCTTGGCACGATAAAGAACCTTGCTGTGCAATGGCATCAGCCCAACGCACAGGCAAAATTCCTGCACATTCGCCTATAGCTGGCGACGTCTCGATATAAGTGAAATATTCTTGACGTTAAACACTATTACTCAACTCAATTCTTTCTCTCGAAACAAGCAATACTCATATCGGCAAAGCGGTAGCTCCAGTTAGACTCCTTTTTTGTTAGTTGAGTATTAGACTTTCAACAGGTCTGTACTGTAATTGTTTACATTCCTAAGCTGAAAATAAACAAATGCATATCCGACAATACACATTCATCAAGTCGTTATGATGCTATGATGCAGTTACATTACGTAGTACAGGCCTGTCGAAAGTTTAACACTAATCTATCAACAAGCAAACTCAGTGAATTAGGATCCCCCGCCAGCTGCCTAAAATTTTCAACGGGGTGGGGGGGGGGGGCGGGGGGGCGAGCAGAGATGAGTTGCCGATTAGGGAATAATAAGTGAGTTTAACTTTTGACAAACCTGTACAGCAGTATGGTAGATGTAACGGTTAACCAGGGGCCAGTTGTTCGACGCTTGATTAGTCAATTTTTATTTTTTTTTTTTCTTTATTTTATATCAAATATTTTGTGAATTTTTTATTAAAACACGAAAGGTGAATAGAATTTCATCAAATTGAAAGAAAATGTTTTAAACTTGATTCAATAATGATTTGTAAGTTTTATTGATGTTTTAAATTCGTCCTAATCACTGATTAAATTTATCAAGCCTCCAACAACTGGGTTCAGTAGTTAGGGACGGAGACTCGTCCTTTCGACAAGTCTGGACCGGTTTCATAAATTGTCAATCATTCCTTAGCTAAGATTTTCCTTAACTTAAATTTAGCAAATTTTAGTAATCTTGTTTTGGAACTACAAGTGAATATTTTTGTCAAAACTAAATGCAAATGTAATCTTAAAATGACACCTTAAATTCCTTGAAAATTAACAAAATTATAAAAATTTGAAATTTTGCATGATGTAAGTTAAGGAAAATCTTAGTTTAGGATTGTGAAACCGGGCACTGTACTATCACTAGAAGGGGGTTTTACCGGAATAATTGCGAAAATCCGGAATAATCAGATCAAATCCGGAATAAACCAAATTAATCCGGAATAATCAGGTAAAGTCCGGAATAAACCGGTAAAATCTGGAATAATCAGGCAAAATCCGGAATAATCAGGCAAAATCCGGAATAATTGGACTATTTTGTTACGGTAAGTTTTCCGTAGTCTAAAAATTACGGTAAGTGTCTGATTATTCCGGAAAATGACTGATTATTACGGAAAAGGTCTAATTATTCCGGCAAATGTCCAATTATTACGGGAAATTTTCTAACAAATAATAATTTGTTAAAATAATGTTACCGTAATAATTGGACATTTGCCGGAATAATTAGATTTTTACCGTAATATTCAGTCTTTTACCGGAATAATCAGACAAGTTACCGTAATAATCGGACACTTACCGGAATTTTTAGAATCCGTAAAATTTACCGTAAAAATAGTCTTATTATTCCGGATTTTGACCAATTATTCCGGATTTTGTCTGATTATTTCGGATTTGGTCTAAAAATTCCGGATTTGATCTAAACATTTCGGATTTTCGCAAAGATTACGGAAAGTGTTTTACTATTCCGGAATTTCGCAATTATTCCGGTAAAACCCCCTTCTAGTGTATACGATAGATGTAGCGGTTAACCAGATGCTTTCACACACTGTTAAGTACTACACTAAAACAGTGTTTTTTGCGTTTTGTGGTTTGGGCATGGATCAGTCTGTTTATGTTTGTTATGTAATGTGCATGTGACGTGTTTGTTTTTTCTTTCTTATTTTTATTATTTTGGCATTCAACATATACAAAATTTTGACGGATCGCCGGCCACGCCCACAATGTTCCGACAAAGGCCGTCATCACGGTACCAAATCAGCGTCACGGCAACTAATGAAATATTAGTGTCAGTGACGTCATTAAAAAGCGCAATTCAGGCTTTTGTGTGTAATTCAAGCATGCCAGGTCTTTGTCGGAACACTGTGGGCGTGGTCAGCGATACGTCAATTATATTGGCACTAAATCTTCACCAATATGTGACGTTTTTGTACTTGAGATTAAAAAGAGCATTCACACTGTCTGTTTTGTCGCCCCATTAAAAGGGCGTATGAGTAAACATTATTGAAGCTTTTAATGTCAGAATTATGTAATTTCTAAAATGCGAGGTAAATTATGGTCACATCATCAAAAACGCATTAAACATCAAATATAACGTAATAAAAAATAATAATTAGGAGAATAACTAAGCACAGCATGTTACTGACGTTTAAATATCTTACATTAAATTCACGGTGTCTGAACAAAAGTGTACAAAAAATCGTAGCTACCGTTTGTCGAAACGAGCGGAAGAACTAACAGTCAGGATAGGTCATTGTATTTAAGTTGCTGTAACACCTGTTACTTTTGACTGATCGTGTATCATATCTATTTTTTTGACAATTTATAAGATGTTGTCCACTGCAATTGGCACTGGCTAAATATCACGGTAAGTTTGAAAAAGTGTTTTGAACACTACCGGTGTGGTAGAATGACGGTCGATCGTTGTCAGATTTCAAATAAGAATTGCTGGCGACTAGGTCTGACCCAATACTCTAAAATGGATGACGACTGTTCTTTCGCCAAACACTCGGCATTACGAAATGAAAGTCATGGCTCTTTATCTAGATTGGAACTTAAAATAAACGAGGTGCCGTGAGACGATAAAAGACCCTGCCGAAAAAATGTCATCATGACAGCGAAACGCACAGGCAAAATTTCTGCACCTTCGAGTATATATAGCTGACGATTTCTCAATGTATGTGAAATATTTTTCATTGGACGCTAAACACCATTACTCAACCCTTCTACGAGAAGATAAATCAGGCAATCAATGACGTCATCGACATCGGTCGCATTCAAACGAGGACAATATTTATTCTTTTAATAGATCATTATAGATGCAGTAAAACCTCAATTAATAGCCACCGTTTGTTCAGTATTATTTTGCGTTATAAATAAGCAGGCTGATAAATCGAGGAAGGCTTATAAAGAATAAAATAGATTTTTGACTGTGGTGATGGTGAGGTAGCAAGGTTTTTGATGGAGCATTAAAAAGAAATTTAACTGTACTTTATTCAATGCCCTCAAAAAGATTTATGGCCGCCATCAGTTTTGTTGGTAAGTTTGACGTTTCTGTGTCCAGGATTGCCCTGGATATAGTTGACGTCCCTTATTTCCATGTTTCTTTCACACAATTTTGATTACACACATGGCGGGTGTAGCTAGCTGAACAGGAGGTGCTTACTCTTCCGGAGCACCCGGTCTCACTTCTCTGGTGGAAGTTCACATGTCTAACCTAACTTGTCAGTTCTAAAGTGTTAACTTTGCTTCTGGATTGTGATTCAGACACGGACTAGAATGTTTGTTTGTTTTTATTATCCCCCACTTTTTTATTAAAAAACACAAGTAATATCGTAGAAAAAATACCGTAAGTGAGCGTTACGTCATTTGTACGACTTGGTCTGAAGACAAATTAGCCTTTACAACTTGGATATTGGCTTTTTTCACACACTCATTTGTATCAATCTATTTGCGATCTGATATATTTTGTGTTTGTATTCTTAAAATGTTTTTTTTTTTTGTATCAAAGAAGAGCATGTATATATCATGATACGTATTGTATCGTGGATCAAATATCACAATACATATCACATCGTATCGTAGATCAAATATCACCATACATATTATATTGTATCGTAGATCAAACATCACAATACATATCATATCGTATCGTAGATCAAATATCACCATACATATCATATCGTATCGTAGATCAAACATCATCATACATATCATATCGTATCGTAGATCAAACATCATCATACATATCATATCGTATCGTAGATCAAATATCACCATACCTATCATATCGTATCGTAGATCAAATATCACAATACATTATCATATCGTATCTTGAGATGAGTGTATCGTTACAACTATCCTTTACAACTTGGAAATTGGCTTTTCTTACAAAACTCATTTGCGATCTGATATATGTTTGTGTTTGTATTCTTAAAGGTTTTTGTATCAAAGAAGAGTATGTATATATTATGACACGTATTGTATCGTGAATCAAATATCACAATACGTATCGTGAGATGAATGTATCGATATATACATCCCTGCACGCCATACGTAATAACATATTGGCCTATGTGAACTACTATGGCCAAGTACAAATTGGATATTGAATTCTCTCATAAAACTCATTTGTAACAATATATTTACGATCCTTTATGTAAAAGATTTGTTTTAGTCTGTAAATAAAGCACGGAAGATGATTATAAAAGCAATGTAAATACACTCAAAGTGATCCAAAAATAAACTCTAATCTTCTCTATGTCTCATTATAAATAAGATACGCTATAAATAATGTATTTACGTTTTTATTTTTGGCAAATGTAATGTACATCTTCTCACGAAAATAAAATGTTACACTGAGCTCGTGTCATGGTGGAATTTGTATGACGTCATTGTCTTATAACAATATAATGCAGTGCAGACCTGTCGAAAGTTTAACAGTTATAAGCTAATATTTACAATATGACTGTATCTCTCTTCGATGAAGCATACAGAAGAAATTGTATTTCAATATTACCGTTGAAAGACATGACACTTGATGTGTATCAATTTTCCCGCAATATTACGTCATGTCCCGCACAGGGTGTCACGTGATCATGTGAGATACGCCGATCTCGCATATATATGCATGTCTAAAACCCCTATATCACACAAGCAGATATGGAAAAAATAGCGCCAAGGTACAAAATATTTATTAAAAGAAAGAATTGTAAATATAAGAAATGACATTTCTGCTTCGCCCTTCACCGACTTTGGCACGCGCCACACTATCTTTCATTACCCCTTGAAATACCATGATCAGAATGTCATTTCTTAAAGGGAATGGAATCGGGCTCGACTGCCGATTGATCAATATATTGACAACTAGTGGTTTTGAGAGATAATGAGCAGCTAGCTTGAAAAAGCTGTTGAGATGTATTTTACGAGGTGCTCAGACGATCATTCTTTAGATTTATGTTATCTGTACTGTAACGACGTCATGGCCCTTCTTTGGCTATATTGTAGATTGCTGGACAACTCGCACCGAAGACAACTCGTGCCCAGGATAACTCATACTCATACTACAATAATTCGTACCCACACCGAGTTGACCTACTGTATTTCCACAAATTGAGTGCACAGAATGCAAGAATAAAATCGTATTATCCAACGAATTCACAATAAAATTGTCAAAACTCAATACAAAATATACTGACCTAATAGGAAAAATATTTTTCATTCATGAAAAAGTGAACTTAATTCTGTACTCTTTTTTCGCAAAATTTCCCTATGTACAGGAGAACTGAACGATAACGTTTTTAATTAAAAATATAATTTGGTTAGGTCAGTGCATTTTAAATGCATTTTATTGATAGTTTAATGGAAACATTTTGAATTAAAAGGAATAAATAATAAAAACCATGTACACTCAATTTATGGAAATACAGTATACTATGTACAACTTGTCTTGGGTACGAAGTAGACCTGATACCATATCTCCACGGCTTTTCGGTCACTAGTTATTCATCAGTGTTCATATGTCGAGCCCTCAGCAGCCAAGATCCAACTCCTTCTCGTTAGCTATGTGTTATTTTAAACCTTTCTGTACTAAATGTATAATATATGGACCGACAATAAATTACTCTTCGTGGAATAAATGTCTATGGGATTTCAGAAAACGCTAAAGATAATAAAACAATAAATCATTAAGATATATTATTTTCTTTTTCTCCTCTCTTGTTCTTGATTTATGTATACAGTGCAGATTTGTCGAAAGCTTAATACTTATCCGACGAAAAGGAGACAAAAGCCCGGCTACCGAGTTGCTGAGATATAGAGAGCTAGTGAACGAGAGATAGATAGAAGCTGCCAGAAAGCTGTCCGGATATAGCTAGCGAGGGGTCCTGTTGAACTGTCGACTCGGCACTTATTCGTTAGCTGAATGTTTAACTTTAAACACGTCTGTATCGTATATAAAATATGTAAGTTCTAATACATTATGATGTTTATACCCAGAAGGTATATGTTTAAGGCGTTAGACAATATTGATTATGTCGGTCTTATTCAAATCCACTTTGTCTGGTTAGTATAAGAGTTTCTGATCGAGCTTCGAATTAAAAATGTCACGAGTGCTTTTGATACAGTACAGGAATGTCGTTAATTTAACACTAAGCTAACGAACTGTATACAGCTACTAGATGGTTGCGCATACAAATGATGGGTTTTAATCTAATGTCACTTGTAATTATTGTCAAACGTTTCAGTAATGATGTATATCCAACATATTATGGCTAACATTGGATTTTACAATTGTGGCCCGACATTTGACCATCGATATTATAACTCCAACATTGGAATGTACCCAAAAGGTATATGTTTAAGACGTTAGACAATATTGATTATGTCGGCCTCAAATCCACTTTGTCTGGTTATAGATATAAGAGTCTCTGATCGAGCTCCGAATTAAAAATGTCACGAATGCTTTAACACTAAGCTAACGAATTGTATAGTTGCGCATACAGATGTAGGTTTTTAATCTAATGTCACTTGTAATTCTTGTCAAACGTTTTAGTAATGATGTATATCCAACATATTATGGCTAACATTGGATTTTACAATTGTGGCCCGACATTTGACCATCGATATTATAACTCCAACATTGGAATGTACCCAAAAGGTATATGTTTAAGACGTTAGACAATATTGATTATGTCGGCCTCAAATCCACTTTGTCTGGTTATAGATATAAGAGTCTCTGATCGAGCTCCGAATTAAAAATGTCACGAATGCTTTAACACTAAGCTAACGAATTGTATGGTTGCGCATACAGATGTAGGTTTTTAATCTAATGTCACTTGTAATTCTTGTCAAAAGTTTCAGTAATTATGTACGTATATCATTCATATTATGGCCAACATTGGATTTAACCATTGTGGCCATACTTTTGACGTCGATATTATAACGCCAACATTGAAATGAAAAAAACAATGTCCTACCAACGTTGTAAGTCCAACATAGTACCAACGTAAAATTACGTTGTCGTGCTGTCTGGGTGTGTTACAGAAAGTTCTCTATCGCATGGTTTAAAAAGTTCACAGTGTCCTTGACCATTTCGGCTGTACATGTTGTGTTTAATTAATTTCAATTTTCAGATGCTAATGCTAAGTTCGAGGAATCAAAAACAAACATACTGATCAATGTCCGAATCACAATCCAGAAGCAAAGTAAAAACTTTGAAACTGGCAAGCTAGCTTAAACATGTGAAGTTCCACCAGGGAAGTTATGTCGGATAAGGAATACATTTAAATGCCACGTCATATCAAGACGCGGAACATTCCCATCTACATGGTTAACATTTGAACATATTTATAGGATGGATTGTGGTTTGGACGTGAACTGAAATGTTTGTGTTTGATTTTAATGTAATTTGAACTTGTTTTGCTGTTTTGTGTTGCTTAAACGCTGTACATGCAGTTGAATTGCTTGTCAAGACAACAAAGTCGACTCGGTTTTGTCGAGTACATATCTCGTGTACATACGAATATTTACATTTTGTCTGTTTTCTGTCTTCTACACAAGGTTTCAGAGCAATTGCGTTCATATCGGCTATGAACTGCAAGATATACCTTGGTGACGTCACGGGAATTCCATCCACAATAATCGGCGTATGAATATACAATATACCTATGACCCAATATATTTAGTTTTAACTTTTTATTGATTTTTTGCATAATTGTGATTATTTATTACCGAAATAATTGTATTTAATAAAAAAATTGAACAATTTAGTAGAAATTTTGTATGCAATTTGTTGCTATTTCCACGCACTATTTTGTTCTAGAATTTCTGGCGCCAAACTGCACAGCTGATCAGTTGGATCTGCTGTTCCATCAGCTGTTCCGTTAATCGAAAATCGTTGTTGACAAAGCGCGGAATTAAAATTTTCTAAAATGATTTCGAACCAAGAAAAAGAAAAGAAAATAGTTTTAAACGTAAATATAACAATTGAACTGTTTAGAAATGCGGTTCATAGTCGATATGAACGCAACTGATATGCAAGGCAAACTAATCATAACGCGCTAACGCGTTATTCAGTTTGCTTGCACATCAATTGCGTTCATATCGACTATGAACCGCATTTCTAAACAGTTCATCGATCAATTGTTAATTGACTGCCAATTGGAAAAGGACCGGTATGTTTGTGCTTGGGATTTTTACTCTATTTCCATCGATGTAGCTGTTGTTTTTGTAATTTAATTATCAAAATTGATGTTTATTCCTTAAAAACATTTCATTAAAACATATAGTTGTCTGCCCTAACTCAAATCGGTGTTGCCAAGTTCACAGTTATACATGAGGTGGATTGCGGTTTGGACATGGAGCGGTATTTCAATTTTATTTCTACAAGTATATTGCTGTTTTTGTGTTTCCTAAAAATACATTTAATTGGTCGCCTCAAGTCAAGACAGTGTTTTATGCATTATACATGAAGCAGGTAATCCATCACATTAGTGAACAAACAGAAATAATGGTCGACTAAAAGTCACCTGATTGGTTAGTCCTGTAAAATCCTGTTTTGAGTTCCGTCTTTTCGAACAAGGAAGGGTTTAAGGTGTGTTGTTGTTGGCACGAAGTCGTTGACTTGTTGTTCTTATTGATCTGACCAGAAAAAAATCGGGTTCAACAGGAGAGTAGCTATTTGGCGAAGCTTAACTAGCGTAGACTACAATATCCCTGTCCCAAACATTGCCGAGACGGGTGGACGGACGGACAATGATGTGCGTCACATCGTCTCATGCATGTAAAATGGAATTATAGAATTCCAACAAACTAAAACACAATGTTTTTGAACTGTTAATTTCAAAATATGTTAATTTTTATTCTTTTTTCAATTTCTGCTAATAATTGATGAGACTTACTAACCAAAGCTTCGAACAACTGTGTTCGTTTTTGTAAGGATTGGTTATAGGTACACTCATTTCGCGATTTTCTTTCTATTTCCAGATGTAATATTGAAAGCATATGGTGAGAACATGCTGAAATATAACCTTTTCGCTATTTTATTCGATGACAATTGCACACAAAAAAATTTTGTCAGCGAAAATCCAGTTACCATTAATTGTTTCGTCCGTCACATTATAAGTCAAAAGACAAAGTCTTAATAATTGTTTTAATTTTTCTGTTATCCGAGAACGCAATTTTCCGGCAATTCTCAATAGAGAATAAACACATGTATTGCCTAGTATGCAATCATTTATTTTCGCGGCATCCAATTTCCTAGGCTTTCAGAAAAATTACCATTGCGTGGGGTAGTACATTCGAGATTTTTGGTAACCATTCAAGTTAAGTTTGAATTATTCATTATTTCGTTGGTATGCAATTTCATGAGTCAGATGTGCACCAAAAAAATAACAACAACAAACAAACGGAAATTTGATAGCCACGAAAATAAATTATTTTAATGTACCATCCTGCATATCACAGAAAAACGTTGATTTATTTATGCTTAGCAAACTGCCATATAAAAAGGTAAAAGGGTGAAAAAATCATGTTTTTTTTTTTTTGACATGAGACCACTCATACATCAAATTTATCTTGAGGCATGTGATATCCCGGGTACTGTCCTGACTAAAATAAAGTTAAAAGACGTGTGCACTCAGAATTGGTTACAGGTATAACGATGATTTTCAAAAGCTATGGAGCCCCTTTAGTACCAAATAATAATGTATGTTGAAATCGAACGCATGATTTACAAAATCATTCCTGTGACATTCCTGGTCGTTCTATTGATTACTCACTCCATGTTAAAAATATTTCGAGTTTTAGAAGGTTGTTTGTCATACATTTTTTTAATTTTGCACCTAAACATTACTTCGAGTTATCGGGGGTATTCGAATTATAAGAGTTTGAGTTATCGAAGTTGTATTCATACAGTTTATATAGAAAACCGGTCGGGACAAAATAATGACTTCGAGTTATCCGTGGTATTCGAGATATCGAAGTTTGAGTTATCGAAGTTCTACTGTACACCGCGAAAATAAATAACTTGTGTAATAATATACTTGAGCACTGTCTGGATGGAATAGAATAATAAGGGTGTCTTACGCCCAAGTAAAGATTTCTTAACCTCGGACGATGCAGTTAGTCATGGTATGGTAGAAGAAAACGGAGTGCCATAAGAATAACCCGTAATTTCTTAAAGCAAACTGACATAGCATTCTAGTCTAAATTGTATATTTAACGGCTGTCGAACTATTCAGAATGTTTTTATGCCTCTGCCTATGGACTTGAGTGAATTGGTTGTTTTTGTATAGAACACATAATCGCACCAAGTCAACCTAATAGCGGCCACAGGTCTTTCACAGATTTTTAATTCACGGAAATGATATTTTTTGTATTTACAGTACAGACCTGTCGAAAGTTTAACACTGTGTTAACGAATTAGAGGTAAACTTGGCTGCTGTTAGGTGGTAGAGATATAGATAACAAGTGACCAAAAAGCTGCCGGGAGGTAGATTGCAGCTGACGAAAAGAGGCTGATACGAGCTTCCAACGAGCTTCCAATTTGGCCTTTTTTCGTTACCTTAGTGTTAAACTTTCGATAGGTCTATACTGTATATATACATAGATGAAATGTCATTGGTCAGACGCCTAACCCCTTACGTGAACTAACAAATAAGTCACCGCAATCCCTGGTGCTTTCCACCTACTCCCACTTTTTGATATTAAGGTAAGAAAACCTTAAAGGCTGGTGAAATCCTGTTTTAGAATCCCTTCTGAAGAGACTTTAAAAATTCCGTTGTCACGTGACACGGTACGTGTCAATGGCGCGATTCATTAAAGAATCCTCTCTGCACATCGCCCTTAGCACACTGCAAAGGATAACATTTCGGCTACTTCAATTATAGCTGGTCACGTCTCAATATACATATTCCTGACTGGTCAGTAACACTCCATTCATCCAATCAATCAATCAATAAATCAACAGTTTTAGAGATAGGTATTACAAAAAGGGGGTTGTAATATACTTTATAAAGCGACTCTGTTTCTGGTTTTTTTGTCATTTGTTCCCACGTTGTGTCACGAAGTCGAAAATGTGAAAAGTAAGTTTACACCATTTAAAATCTTTGATGAAATAAAAGAAGGTTTGATCAATTATCCTGCTTACACTAGTTTTTTTTTTTTTTTTTTTAAGTTGTTGTTACATGAAAATCCAACAATTAACGATCGAAGTCTACTATTTATTCGCCTTCTAAAATGCGTCAACCAGGCGTGAAACTTTATATTCAAGTTCCGACTGGAAACAAAGTTTTTTTTTGTAAACATGTCTGGTTTTGTGCTTTGGCTATTTAACAAAAAATGGGGTTTTTTTTTAATAACAACCATATGAACGATATTATTACATCGCTATTATTCATGCCAGAGTAATTGGAAATACATATAAATAGTATGTGTGTGTTTATATACAATACAGGCCTGTCAAAATTTTGACACTAAAGTTACAAATTGGCAGTCGAAATTTTGGTCCTTCGTTAGCTATGTCACAACGCCTTGGTCCTTCGTTAGCTATATCACGACGCCTTGGTCCCTCGTTAGCTATGTCACGACGCCTTGGTCCCTCGTTAGCTATGTCACGACGCCTTGGTCTCTCGTTAGCTATGTCACGACGCCTTGGTCCCTCGTTAGCTATATCACGACGCCTTGGTCCCTCGTTAGCTATGTCACGACGCCTTGGTCCCTCGTTAGCTATGTCACGACGCCTTGGTCCCTCATTAGCTATGTCACGACGCCTTGGTCCCTCGTTAGCTATGTCACGACGCCTTGGTCCCTCGTTAGCTATGTCACGAAGCCTTGGTCCCTCGTTAGCTATGTCACGACGCCTTGGTCCCTCGTTAGCTATGTCACGACGCCTTGTCACGACGCCTTGTTACGACGCCTTGGTCCCTCGTTAGCTATGTCACGACGCCTTGGTCCCTCGTTAGCTATGTCACGACGCCTTGGTCCCTCGTTAGCTATGTCACGACGCCTTGGTCCCTCGTTAGCTATGTCACGACGCCTTGGTCCCTCGTTAGCTATATCACGACGCCTTGGTCCCTCGTTAGCTATGTCACGACGCCTTGGTCCCTCGTTAGCTATATCACGACGCCTTGGTCCCTCGTTAGCTATATCACGACGCCTTGGTCCCTCGTTAGCTATATCACGACGCCTTGGCCCCTCGTTATGTATGTCACGACGCCTTGGCCCCTCGTTAGCTATATCACGACGCCTTGGTCCCTCGTTAGCTATGTCACGACGCCTTGGTCCCTCGTTAGCTATATCACGACGCCTTGGTCCCTCGTTAGCTATATCACGACGCCTTGGTCCCTCGTTAGCTATATCACGACGCCTTGGTCCCTCGTTATCTATGTCACGATACCTTTTCAGTCGCTTTTCTTTTACCTCCTTGACATCCCTATCTCGGTTATTCGGCAGTCAAACTGTGACTTATATTTTGTTAGCTCAAAGTTAAACTTTTGACAGGTCTGTAATGTACACATGTCACGTCATCAGACAAACATAAAACCCCCATTATATAACCAGACCAAAATCAATAATAACAATAAAAAACGTTTAAATATATATGTATACAGTACAGTCATGTCGAAATTATTTCATTGAGCTAACGGAAATAACTTTCAGTTCGACTTGGGAGTTGATTAATGGTGTTTAACGTCCCAGTCAAGAAAATTTCACTTATATCGAGACGTTGCCAGCCTAAGCGCCTTAGCGGCAAAGGTGCAGAAAGTTCGCCTGTGCTTGCGCTGATGGCATCATACAGCAGAGTTCTTTATCGCCCCATGCCTACCATGACACGGACCTCGTTTATTTTAAGTTTCCATCCCATGACTTTTATTTCGGAATGCCGTGTGCTTGGCACTATCCATTTTAATGTCTTGTGTCGGACCCGGTCGGAGTTCGAACCCACGACCTCCAATTTACGGCGCAAACATTCTACTAATTTAGCTAGTTCACTCGGTGTCGTTATAATGTGACTAGGGGAGTGGTATGTTTGTCTGCGACGTACTGACTTGTTGAGCTAGCACCTTAAAGTCGCCTGAGTGTGCGCTGGTACAAGACAGAATATAAAATACACGAACTTGTTCTCGACTCAAATAGCTGTAAAATTACGGACGCGACGTTAAGCAACATTCAACAACAACATGTCGAGAGATACACAGCAACTACTGATAAATGGCTTACAACGTGCCGAGGTGAGTTGTCGATTCGGTACTAAATTGTAAGACCGATGTTAAATTTTTGACAGGTCTGTACTGTATTTATAAAGCAATGTGATTATTCGGTACATCTAGATCTTAGCACTAGCATAAATCAGTAAAGTCATTCCAAATTCAACGCACATATATATAATCATTAAACATTTTATCTTTTTTTCTCTTTAACGATGTAACTGGGGACTATCTCAAAATTTCAGAATTATGAATTTTACGTAAAATGACACTACAGTACAGACGTGTCGAAAAGTTAAAACCGAGCTAACGAAAAGGATTAAGATCTCGGCTGGCGGGTGATCGAGATACGGATAGTTAGTGACCAAATACATTACAGACGTGTCGAAAATTTTAAAACACAGTAGTCAGCGCTCGGTTGCCAAGTGGCCGAATACAGTACAGACGTGTCGAAAATCTAAAACTGAGCTACCGAAAAAGTAGTCAGCGCTCGGTTGCCGAGTGACCGAGATTCGGATAGTTAGAGGCCGAATACAGTACAGATGTGTCGAAAGTTTTACAGAGAGCTACCGAACAGTAGTCAGCGCTGGGTCGCCGAGTGATCGAGATTCGGATAGTTAGTGACCGAATACAAAACAAACGTGTCGAAAATCTAAAACTTAGCTACCGAAAAGTAGTCAGCGCTCGGTCGCCGAGTGATCGAGATTCGGATAGTTAGAGGCCGAATATAGTTCAGACGTGTCGTAAGTTTAAAACTTAGCTATTGAAAAGTAGTCAGCGCTCGGTTGCCGAGTGGCCGAGATACGGATAGTTAGTGACCGAATACAGTACAGACGTGTCGAAACCCGAAAAGTAGTCAGCGCTTAGGTGCTGAGTGACCGAGATACGGATAGTTAGTGGCCGAATACAGTACAAACGTGTCGAAAATCTAAAACTGAGCTACCGAAAAGTAGTCAGCGCTCGGTTGCCGAGTGGCCGAGATACGGATAGTTAGTGGCCAATACAATACAGACGTGTCGAAAATCTAAAACTGAGCTACCGAAAAGTAGTCAGCGCTCGGTTGCCGAGTGGCCGAGATACGGATAGTTAGTGGCCGAATACAATACAGACGTGTCGAAATTTTAACACTGAGCTACCGAAAAGTAGTCAGCGCTCGGTTGCCGAGTGATCGAGATACGGATAGTAAGTGGCCGAATACAGTACAGACGTGTCGAAAATCAAAAACTGAGCTACCGAAAAAGTAGTCAGCGCTCGGTTGCCGAGTAATCGAGATACGGATAGTTAGTGTCCGAATACAGTACAGACGTGTCGAAAATCTAAAACTGAGCTACCGAAAAGTAGTCAGCGCTCGGTCGCCGAGTAATCGAGATACGGATAGTTAATGGCCGTATACAAAACAACGTGTCGAAAATCTAAAACTGAGCTACCGAAAAGAAGTCAGCGCTCGGTCGCCGAGTGATCGAGATTCGGATAGTAAGAGGCCGAATATAGTTCAGATCTGTCGAAAGTTTAACACTTAGCTACCGAAAAGTATAGTCAGCGCTCGGTTGCCGAGTGGCCGAGATTCGGATAGTTAGTGGCCGAATACAGTACAAACGTGTCGATAATCTAAAACTGAGCTACCGAAAAGTAGTCAGCGCTCGGTCGCCGAGTGATCGAGATTCGGATAGTTAATGGCCGTATACAAAACAAACGTGTCGAAAATCTAAAACTGAGCTACCGAAAAGTAGTCAGCGCTCGGTCGCCGAGTGATCGAGATTCGGATAGTTAGTGAACGTATACAAAACAAACGTGTCGAAAATCTAAAACTGAGCTACCGAAAAATAGTCAGCGCTTAGCTGCTAAGTGATCGAGATACGTATAGTTAGTGGCCGAATACAGTACAGACGTGTCGAAAATCTAAAACTGAGCTACCGAAAAGTAGTCAGCGCTCGGCTGCCGAGTGACCGAGATACGGATAGTTAGTGGCCGAATACAGTACAGACGTGTCGAAAATCTAAAACTGAGCTACCGAAAAGTAGTCAGCGCTTAGCTGCTAAGTGATCGAGATACGTATAGTTAGTGGCCGAATACAGTACAGACGTGTCGAAAATCTAAAACTGAGCTACCGAAAAGTAGTCAGCGCTCGGTCGCCGAGTGATCGAGATTCGGATAGTTAGTGAACGTATACAAAACAAACGTGTCGAAAATCTAAAACTGAGCTACCGAAAAATAGTCAGCGCTTAGCTGCTAAGTGATCGAGATACGTATAGTTAGTGGCCGAATACAGTACAGACGTGTCGAAAATCTAAAACTGAGCTACCGAAAAGTAGTCAGCGCTCGGCTGCCGAGTGACCGAGATACGGATAGTTAGTGGCCGAATACAGTACAGACGTGTCGAAAATCTAAAACTGAGCTACCGAAAAGTAGTCAGCGCTTAGCTGCTAAGTGATCGAGATACGTATAGTTAGTGGCCGAATACAGTACAGACGTGTCGAAAATATAAAACTGAGCTACCGAAAAATAGTCAGCGCTTAGCTGCTAAGTGATCGAGATACGTATAGTTAGTGGCCGAATACAGTACAGACGTGTCGAAAATATAAAACTGAGCTACCGAAAAAAGTCAGCGCTTAGCTGCTAAGTGATCGAGATACGGATAGCTAGTGGCCGAATACAGTACAGACGTGTCGAAAATCTAAAACTGAGCTACCGAAAAATAGTCAGCGCTTAGCTGCTAAGTGATCGAGATACGGATAGTTAATCACCGAATACAGTACAGACGTGTCGAAAATCTAAAACTGAGCTACCGAAAAATAGTCAACGCTTAGCTGCTAAGTGATCGAGATACGGATAGTTAGTGGCCGAATACAGTACAGACGTGTCGAAAATCTAAAACTGAGCTACCGAAAAATAGTCAGCGCTTAGCTGCTAAGTGATCGAGATACGTATAGTAAGTGGCCGAATACAGTATAGACGTGTTGAAAATATAAAACTGAGCTACCGAAAAATAGTCAGCGCTTAGCTGCTAAGTGATCGAGATACGTATAGTAAGTGGCCGAATACAGTATAGACGTGTTGAAAATATAAAACTGAGCTACCGAAAAATAGTCAGCGCTTAGCTGCTAAGTGATCGAGATACGGATAGTTAGTGGCCGAATACAGTACAGACGTGTCGAAAATCTAAAACTGAGCTACCGAAAAGTAGTGAGCGCTTAGTTGCTGAGTAATCGAGATACGGATAGTTAGTGGCCGAATACAGTACAGACGTGTCGAAAATCTAAAACTGAGCTACCGAAAAGTAGTCAGCGCTTAGTTGCCGAGTGATCGAGATTCGGATAGTTAGTGGCCGAATACAGTACAGACGTGTCGAAAGTTCAACACTTTGCTACCGAAAAGTAGTCAGCGCTTAGTTGCCGTGTGATCGAGATACGGATAGTTAGTGGCCGAATACAGTACAGACGTGTCGAAAGTTCAACACTTTGCTACCGAAAAGTAGTCAGCGCTTAGTTGCCGAGTGATCGAGATTCGGATAGTTAGAGGCCGAATATAGTTCAGATCTGTCGAAAGTTTAACACTTAGCTACCGAAAAGTAGCCAGCGCTCGGTTGCCAAGTGGCCGAGATACATGTATGAATAGTTAGTGGCCGAATACAGTACAGTCGTGTCGAGATTCTAAAACTGAGCTACCGAAAAAGTAGTCAGCGCGCTCGGTCGCCGAGTGATCGAGATACGGATAGTTAGTGGTCGAATACAGAACAGACGTGTCGAAAATCTAAAACTGAAAGGCGTCAAAGCTGGATTGCCAGATAGCAATAGGCATATATATGCCGAAAAGGTGTCGATATATCGCAAGCGAAGAGCTGAGATGAACTGCCGATTCGGCACTAATTCCCTACCTTAATGTTAAACTTTTGACAGGTCTGTACTTATTTTAATTACACTGTAGTTTCTTAACAGTTCTATCTTGTATTATGTAAAATGAAACCAAATTAAATCAAATCAGATTTATGTATTTTTTATTTGTTCTATTTTAAGTGCAAATGCACTTAATTGATCATATTGAAAATTTTAGAAGTAATGTTTGAATTGTTTTAAGTGAACTTAAATTAAATAAAAAAATTTAAATTTTTTCCTCATTTCGAGGCGGTCAGTTTGGAAAAATTGAAGAAATAAGAGTCCCTTTATAAGAGTATGTAATAGTTACTAACCGAGTCAGAGGGGTTCATCAATTTGCTTCGCGGTTCGTGATCACTAAACGCACGTGCCCAGGTGTTTCAAATTGATGGACCCCGATGACGAGGTTCGTAACTGACTTACACGATGACAATAATACAGTTCAAAATATTGCGTACAAACGATTAAAATCATTCATACAGTAGTTTAAAATATTGCAATTGATTATTTTATTAAAAATACACGATCAAAATCTAGTATCATTTTCAAAAAGAGAATCATGATGGCAGAAAATTATCAAGCAAATACTAAATATATATGTCTCCCTTTTAACACCTATCAGTCGTAAGTCCTACTCTGGCCCAATGGATAGCAAGCCTGCTTGGCAATGAAGAGGTTGTGAGTTCGAATCTCGACTGAAGTCCTCTTTTTTAAATTTTAGAAAAATGCAATGTCATTTCACGCATGAGCGAAAGTTGAAAAACAAACGCACGGAGTTTTTTAATTCCATACACACTGTTCAAGATGTCTGACTACAATTCAGACGAAATATTGAGTCAAGCATTAGATTTTAAAATGAACAGGTTTTTTTTTACTGAAAATACATATAAAACCATAGAAGACTGAACAGGCATTTTCAAAATTTTACAAAAAGCCGTAGATGTACTTCCAATGCTTGATGACGGTGGTCCATCTCAAATGAGTGCTTTCACTTATGGAGATGGAATAGGTACGTATAAGTTTAAATTTTTAAAAGAGTATTTAATATATGTCCGCAATTTTACGTTGTAGCATTGTACTTGGCTAAAAAGATCCCCGTCAACATTGTTATGCTTAAACATGTTTAATACATCGAGCACGAACATACCGATCCGTGTTCTGATTACAATCCCAAAAGCAAAATTTCTATGAGAATTGGACTCAATAAATTTTTTAATGTCATGATTTTTGTATTTGTTGTTTCATTTTGGATATCTCGATTGTCTATTGTTTACTAGCACGTGCCCAGGTGTTTCAAGTTGAACTACCCGGTGGTTCAACTTGAAACACCTGGGCACGTGCTAGTAAACAATAGACAATCGAGTATTCAAGTTGGTTACCGACCCGAAGAAAACGAAAGAGTTATCGTGTAAGCGCAGAAAAACACTGATTTTGGGTAATCGTGCTGATTTTCACAATATAATTAAGATCTACTCGGAGAGGGTGGCAAACCAAGGTGCCGTGATAACCGTATTGCATGTACTTTATCTGAAACGTGTTCACTACTACTCACTGAATCAAATACTAATCAATACAGTTCAAAATCAACCTAGACATTGACTGAGTTGTTTTTATAAGAGGCCAAAAGTTCACATTAGGTCATAAAAGTGACACAATGATCTGAGTAGTTTCTAGTTTGAAACGAAACGGAGGGTACATAAATGAAACAGAGGCTACACGAATGAAGCAGATCGAGGCTTGTATTAACGTATATTCAATATTTCATTATCAAATGACAATTAAAGGCAATAGTTTGCTCATTAAAAATTTTTTAATTTTGTCGAAATCGTGTTACGCTTCCAACAATGGTCAAGTTCTTTGATTTGTAGCAGGAAAGGGAAAACATGCCACGGTCAAACCCGCACTCGAATCCGGGACCTTTCCCATACTAGCGGAACGCTCTACCCACTGAGTTACTCGGCCACCTATCGAGTTCGGCCTGCAACATTCCTTTCTTACTTTTTTCAATTCAATGCACTTGAATCGAAACTACAAGGTTCCACCCTGGGACAAATTGCAACCTGTTGATCGGCTACTTCTCAGGGTCGGTGGAGTCCCCAAATGTAACAGGAAAAGGAAAACATGCAGCGATCAAACCAACACTCGAACCAGGACCTTCCCTATACAAGCGGGACATTCTACCCACTGAGCTACCCGGCCATCTATCGAGTACGGCCCACCACAGATTGATAATTATTAAATAAATTCGTAGGCTACTCGGTCATCGGCGGTATAACGAGGAAAAACCATGGTTATCCCCCACCTTTCGAAGAAAGAGGTGATATTTAATCCGAGTTACCGTCCTTCCTTCCGCCCGTCTTTCCGAAATTATTGTCTTCGCTAATTCTCCAAAACTAGTAACCACAAATCAATCAGCGTAGAGATCAAAGAAGATTTAGATGGTTAGAACATGTTTTGAGAATGCCACAACAACAAATACCAAAACAAGCACTTTTTTGGACACCACAGGGGAAATTAAAGAAAGCCAGGAAGACCAAAACAGACCTGGAGAAGAACTATAAAGGCTGAACTGGAAGACCTTGGACTATCCTGGGGGCAGGCACAAAAAATGGCAAAGGACAGGGTGAAGTGGAGGCAACTTGTTATGGCCTTATGTCCCACCAGCGATGAAGAGGATAGAAGAAGATAGAAGTAACCACTATTTCACGAAACTTGGAACAAGGTATCAATATAGATAGGAGATGGGCATATCGTTAACCAGAGTTGGTTTGGTTTTTTTTCTTGGAGTTATGACCCTTTGAACAAATTACAAAAAGAACCTGCTGGTGGGGGTTTCTAATTCACTGAATTTGCTATTGTTTGACGTTATGCACGTACAAAGTATAATTTTAATATTGTTTATTTTAATTTAACTGCAGTTGCCTCCATTCCATTTGCTATCACTAGACGCACGGTAGCTCAGTTGGTAGCATGCTCGCTTCGTATATGAGAGGGCGGGTTTCTAACCCCGGTTGTGATCTAACCAAGACTTGAAATTTGGTAGTGACTGTCAATTTATGAAGCACTCGACATTCAGAAAAGAAAATCACGGTTGGTTGGTTGGTTGAATGTTGCTTAACGTCGCATTAGCAATTTTTCAGCTATTCGCGAAGAGAACTATTTTATTAATCTCTATGGATTAATCTATGAACAATTTTGTGTATACATGTGAAGTGCAAGTGTGTTTTATGGTCTGCCTAGTACTAGCGCACACTCAGGGCGACTTTAACGTGCTAGCCCACAGAGTCAGTACACCGCAGACAAGCGTACCAATCCCCCAGTCCATTATACTGATACCAGGTTAATGAGTAAAGGCCAAGGGCAAGGAAATTTCACTTTTACAAGGAAAATTCACTTTCCCGCATGTGGTGAGAGACCCTGGATTTGAAGACTAAAGTCTGATCGATTAGGCCACCGCGGCCTATGAAAATCACGGGATCATTCGAAAGAGACCAAAAAACCGATGCCCAGAATAATGACAGACGTGGAATGCTCAAGAATCATTCCTGTATATTGCCCTGAACGCATTGCAAAAGTCAACATTTCTGTCGCCTCTTCTGTATCTGGTGTTGTCTCGATATCAGTGAAATATTCTTGATTTGGACGTAAAGGTCAATCAATCCATCAATTTGCTGGTTTTGATCCCCGATCTCAGTGAAATATTCTTGACTGGAATCAATCAAACAATTTGCTGGTTTTGTACCCAGAGTATTTAAAAGGTCACAAATCGATTTAAGGGACAGCCGCAATTTCTAATAACATCCTGTTTATCCCCACCCCACCTAGAGCACGTGTAGATTTAATTCACACATATAACAATTATCGACATCTTAAGAGTATACCTTTTTCGTACTATGGCACTATTACGTGCATATATTTAATTATCAACTCTTAACAAATCACGCCGGGAGTGCACTTGTAATTAGCGCCTACAGAACACGTACAGATCTGTCGAATGTTTAAGGTCATCTAAGTAAGAAAATTCAAGTGAAAACCATTTAATTAAAAAGCGTGAAAGATGGGTATAATTGTGAAATTACCTACACAAATGTGAAGATTTATATAAAAAAATAAAGCAGGAATTGATAGTTTAAGAATTTTTAAAATATTTGTTGCATTTTTTTATGAAAATTGTGCAAAGATACACGTGTTGGGGAAAAATAGTTCTCACCTTGTATAACGAATTAATTTAAAAAATGAAAAGATATTAACATAGTTAACGCCATAGAGTAGTGAAAAGGGGACAGAGTTTGTTAAAGAAATACGAGGTTTTTGAAAACTCGACAATTTACGGTGGAGGTTTTCTATGATTTGTTTTCCTTTTAAAAGTGCGTGTACCTTGCGTGATTAACATTGATCTCACGAATAAGGTTAAAAAATGGCTACCAAATGATCAAGGAATGGATTACTTATGACCGAAAAATTGCCGATAGATAGAGAGCCGGTGTCGAGATACAAGTGATGATCATGAGCTATAGGTAAACAAGTTTGACCTGTCCGATTGACCTTTAATTTAAATATTTCTTGTGGCCGAGTGTATTCATGTTTAGGAATCACATGGGTTTATTTTGTCAACATTATGCGAACAATAATCATGTACCTTGAGTACAATCTATTCTATTAACAGTGAATTCTATTACTACCCATTTATTGGATGAATCCTTATGTGCATGAATATTCCCAAAGAAAGGTCAATGATATTTGCCTATACCAAGAGTCAGTACAGAACTGTCGAAAGATTAACACTGACCTGACTGAAAGGGGACTTTAAGCGCGGCAGTCGAGTGACCGAGATATGGATAGCTAGTGGCCGAGATATGGTTGGTTGAATGTTGCTTAACGGCGCATCAGCAATTTTTCAGCTATTCGCGAAGAGACCTATTTATTAATCTCTATGGATTAATCTATGAACAATTTTTGTGTATGCATGTGAAGTGCGGGTGTGTTGTATGGTCTGCCTTGTACTAGCGCGCACTCAGGGCGACTTTACCGTGCTAGCTCACAGAGTCAGTACGCTGCAGACAAGTGTACCACTCCCCAGTTCATTATACTGATACCAGGTGAATCAGTAAAGGCCAACGGCAAGGAAAATTCACTTTCCCACATGTGGTCCGAGCGGGACTCGAACTTACAGCGGTGAGAGACCCTGGATTTCAAGACTGACGTCTTATCCATTAGGCCACCGCGCCCTCTTGGCGCTAGTGGCCGAAATAACGGCTGCAAAGATAGAGTACAGACCTGTTGAAAGTTTAACACAAAGTTAACAAATAAGTACCGATTTGGCACCCAATTTTGGCCCTTCGTTGGCTATATAGTTACAGCTTTTTGAAAGCAGATATCGATTTCTGTTGGGCCATTAACTATTCATTTCTCGGCTTCTCGGCAACCGAGCTTTGCTACCTTTTTTATGCTCGGTGTTAAACTTTCGACAGGTCTGTACTGTATACCAAAACGAGGGACCAAGACGAGCCGCAGATTCGGCGTTTATAATCAAAAACAAACATACTAATCAATGCCCGAATCACAATCCAGAGGCAAAGTAAAAACTTTGGAACTGACAAGTTAGGTTAGACACGTGAACTTCAACCAGGGAAGTGAGGCCGGGTGCTCCGGAAGGGTAAGCACCTCCTGTTTAGCTAGCTACACCCGCCACGTGTGTAATCAAAATTGTGTGAAAGGAACATGGAACTATGAGACGTCAAATATATCCAGGGCAATCCTGGACACAGAGACATCAAACTTATCAACAATACTGTGATGACGGCCATAAAACTTTTTGAGAGCCAAGACGAGCCGCAGATTCAACGTTTATAAGTTAGTTAGCTTAGTGTTAAACTTTCGACAGGTCTGTACTTAAGCAGCTCCAAAATAGCCGGTAACAAGGGACAAATATGAGATGTCTTTTCGTCATCAATTTGATAGCTTTACGTTTAATCTTTGACATGTCTGTACTGTATGGTACAACTATACAAGTGTTTGTCAACTTTCATAACATTTAGGATTGTAATTGTAATTAGCGCCTATGACACACCTAACGTGCACGTTTGAAGAGTTTGTCGTTAATTAGCGACCATGTGACATCTGACAATAAACCTCATCCTTAGACGCTGTTTATTCTCACATATCTTCGAATATTTTACTTATTTACTAATTTTTACTAATTAGCGCCCATGATACTCCTAACGTGCACGTTTGAAGAGTTTGTCGGTAATTAGCACCTATGTGACAACCAACATGCTGTTTTAATTATGAACTTTAGTCAATAAACCCCATCCTTAGACGCTGGTCTTGGAATTGTATTACTACTTAGCGTCTATGATACTCCTAACGTGCACGTTTGAAGAGTTTGTAAGTAGTTAGCACCTTTGTGACATCTGACAGGCTTCTTTCATTATCAACTTTCGTCAATAAACCCCATCCTTAGACGTTGTTTATTCTCAAGTGTCTTATAGTTGTTTTACTAATTAGCGCCTATGGAACATGTGGCATTCTGTTTTGATCATCAACTTCGTGAACAAACCCCATCCTTTGACGTTGCTTCTTCTCACGTTTCTTAGAATTGTTTTACTAATTAGCGCCTATGATACACATAACGTGCACGTTTGAAGAGTTTGTCGGTAATAAGCATATTTGTGACATCTGACATGCTGTTCTAATTATCAACTTTCGTCAATAAACCCCATCCTTAGACGCTGTTTCTTCTCGCGTGTCTTAGAATTGTTTTGCTAATTAGCGCATATGGAACATCTGGCATTCTGTTTCGATTATGAACTTCGTTAACAAACCCCATCCTTAGACGTTGCTTCTTCTCACGTGTCTTGAACCCTATTCCGGGAATGCCAACATTTGAAAATTTAGGTAAAAAATGTATAATTTGTTTGTTGGCATTTCCGGAATATGGTTCGTTGTTGTATAAACAAGTTCTGAATACGTTCATTAAAGTGTGAGATTACCGTACCTACCCTGGTAAACTGCTTATATCTTGCACTATATAATGAATGAAAAGAAACACTAAAATATAAATTAAATAAGATTTAATTTAATTTTGATTGAAGAAAGCTGTTCACTTCTAGTAAACTATGTAACTATGTTTTAAAGATAATTGTTTTTCTTAATTGTACATACAGTGTCTCATAAGTCTTTTAGGCTTGATATCAATATGTTTTAGAATGTTTATGTATAGATATGTTTTATGATATGTGACACTTAAATAAAATATTTATTATCTTATCTTATCCTAGTAAAAATTATAGGGAATGGAGATTTGTACTAAGTCAGATTTGAGTTATGCACTCAGTTCTGAGATGAGTGGTGGCATATAGCTTGGAGCTTGAACGATTTCAATAAGAACCAGCTTGGTGTATTCTCAAATGTCAAACCTTTTTCGAGAAAGAAAGAAAAAACCTAAATAAAAAATGATACACATTAACATTTTTCTAACAAAAATTTTGAATTTTAAAGTAATAAATTGAAAGAAAAATTGCAAAAAAAATAAAACAATTTTTTAATTTCATGCAATAAAATAAATTATACATTTTTTCAAAAATTCTGTTTTTTATTGTTTTATAATACAGTATATTTTTACTTAAAAATTAAAGGGGCATTTACAGTATATGTTTATTTAAAAACCAAAGGGACATTTATCAGAATAACATCGAATTACCTGTTCTAAATCCCTTAAAGCAACAGATTAAATGCTATCATAACACCTATTGTACTTTGCATGTTGGCATTCCCGGAAGACACCCTAATTAGCGCCTATGATATTCCTTACGTTCGTGTTTGAGGAGTTTGTTCAGTAATTAGCGCCCATGATATTCCTTACGTTCGTGTTTAATTATAAGGAGTTTTTTCAGTAATTAGCGCCCATGATATTCCTTACGTTCGTGTTTGAGGAGTTTGTTCAGTAATTAGCGCCCATGATATTCCTTACGTTCGTGTTTGAGGAGTTTGTTCAGTAATTAGCGCCCATGATATTCCTTACGTTCGTGTTTGAAGAGTTTGTTCAGTTATTAGCACCCATGATATTCCTTACGTTCGTGTTTGAGGAGTTTGTTCAGTAATTAGCGCCCATGATATTCCTTACGTTCGTGTTTGAAGAGTTTGTTCAGTTATTAGCACCCATGATATTCCTTACGTTCGTGTTTGAGTAGTTTGTTCAGTAATTAGCGCCTATGGACCATCTGACATGCTGTTTCGATTATCAGTTTTCATCAGTTAACCTTCATCTTTCTCACGTGTCTTGGGATGGTGGTTCTGATTAGCGCACATGGTACATTAAAACGCGTGTGTTTCACGAGTTTGTCCAGAAATGAGAGCCTTTTACACATCGAACTCACAAACCTGACGAAAGTTAAACACTAAACTAACGGATTATTTTCGTATCGGCAGCTACTTCCCAGATCCTTCTCAGCTGCATAACAGTACAAACCTGTCGAACGTTTAACAATAAGATAACGAATTTTACTTTCTATCTCGGTTTACTCGTTGGCTACATTTCAACAGCTTTGGGCAGCTGTTTTCTATCTCTCGACAGTTTTTCTACCAATAACTTTCCATACAGTACAGACCTGTCGAAAGTTTAACACTGAAGTAACAAAAAGGAGACGAAAGTAGGTAGCCGAGTGGCCAATGTGTGAATAGCAAGTGGCTGAAAAGAGACAGATAGTAGGAGACGAACAGCTGTCTAGATCTAGGTAACGAGGGTTGAAGATTATCAGTCTGTTTAGAACTAACTCGTTAACTTATATAATTAGTGTTAAACTTTCGACAGGTCTGTACTGTATCTTGACTACTCGGTAACCGAGCTTAGACAAGTCTTTGTTAGCTAAGTGTTAAATTTTTCGACAGGACTGTACTGTACATTTCGAAAGATATTTGGTAGCTGCTTTCTATATCTAGATGCAACTTTTCTGACTCGCCTATTCATACAGTACAGACATGTCGAAAGTTTAACACTGAGCAAACGAATTAGTACCGAATTGGCGACTCATGTTGATTCCCTCGTTAATAAAGAGATAACATATTCAATGAACTGGGAAGCAGTTCATGTTAAATATGCTATTTCTGACCTTCATTTCACTTATATCGAGACATCGCAAGCTGTAAGCGAAGGTGCAGAAATTTTGCCTGTGCTTTGCGCTGATGGCATTATACAGCAGGCTTCTTTATCGTACCAAGCCTACCAAGACACGGGATCTCGTTTATTTTAATTTCCCATCCGAAAGAACCGTGACTTTCATTTGGTAATGCCGAGTGCTTGCCGAAAGAACAGTCACTACCCCATTTTAAATCTTGGGTCACACCCGGTCGGGATTCGAACCCACGACCTCCCACTTACGGAGCGAGCACTCTACCAACTGAGCTACCGCATCGAAAGAAGGTCAATTCTTATTGTTAATATTTATATATTGAGCGCTTATTTAGAGCTCCTATATTTCGCGCAGTAGCTTTTTGATCACCAGATTTCCATTTTCGATAGCCAAAATCTCGACCCCTTTTGCGTTAGCTCAGTTTTTAACTTTGACTTTGGACAGGTCTGTACTGTAACTTGGCCACTCGGAAGGCAATTATTTCGTAGGCTTGGTTTTAAACTTTTCTACCATACACGTGCTGTTTTGATCATCAACCCTCTACCACACACGGGGTGTGGCCGGTAATTAGCGCCTAATGGACAGCTCACGTGCTTGTTTGATTATCAGCTCCTTACCACACACGGGAGCGTGGTCAATAATTAGCGCCAAGTTGGACAGCTCACGTGCTGGCTTCTTCATGTTCCATAGGTCATGTTATAATACTTGATAAGCCTATAAATAAAAGTTTATATAAATGTTTTATGTCCAGAAGATAAATGGACTTCCTACACTATCTCAGATTTTCGTAATGTTTGCCTGTACTATTATCGTTCTTGTGGGAAGGTATAGTACTTCCGGTTTCTTCAATAACGTGAAAGAAATGGGGAAATATAATTGTTGTATGACTAGTTGTCACAATTTCTGTCTATTTTGGCAGATATTTTCTACAGTAATTCGTTTTGAAACAACAAACGGGTTCATGGTAACAACAGTACTATTCGTGTCTTGCGGCAGTAAAATCTCTCAAACCTGGAAGTACATATACCTATCCACAAGAACGACAACTCCTACCTGAAATCCCGGAAGTACAAGAACGATAACTCGTAGCTACAAACATTACAGAAAGACGGAATTATAGTTTTGACTTGTACAGAAAGACATCGAATTCAAAATTACAATAAATAAAAACCGTTTGGAACAGTTAACGACATAGACTTCATTTTGCACCTTTTAAATCTCAAATCTCAAAAGGAGTCAATTCTAGGCCCCAATAAAAGTACTTTTATCATAAATTTACAAATCGTTTCAAGGTAGAGAAGCATTTGGGTTCATGGTAACAACAGTACTATTCGTGTCTTGCGGCAGTAAAATCTCAAACCCGGAAGTACATATACCTATCCGAAAGAACAATACATCGTACCTGCAAACCCGGAAACATATACCTACCCAAAAGAACGATAACTCGTACCTACAAACATTACGGAAAGACGGAATTATAGTTTTGACTTGTACAGAAAGACATCGAATTCAAAATTACAACAAATAAAAACCGTTTGGAACAATTAACGGTAGATTTTGTTTTGCACCTATTACATCTATGGCAAAGAATGATTCCCAAAACGCCGAGCTATCCGCCTATAGGAATATATACGCAAGAAACTAGGTTACACCCTTTTCGGGCCTCTATACCCGTCACTACTTCGAGGTCAAGTACAAATAAATATCTGTGTTAATATATACGTTGCATATGAATAACATTTTTCCTTTTTTATATTGACGTGTGTGGAAGCTGACTTTAATTTACTGGGTAGTTAGCTGTCTATATAATTTAAAAGTTTTTTATTCTGCACCAAAGTGTAGCGGTACTGTCATTGTCATTACTTTGCTAGCACAAAAACAAAAACTCAGGTGTCACAATGACTTGTTTTGTTTTGCGTCATAATGCGTATACGTTGTGTCTATTGTCAGTGTGATTTCATAGCAGAATACTTTGATTTAGGCCGTCATACTTGTATTTAGATAAAAGACATTCAAGAAACTCAAGTTGCAATTGTTAGAGCCACCCGTGCTTCAGAGAGCATGCTTGACACATGGAGCATTTTTCAGACAAAATAGTGTTGCTAAAAGTTCATGATAAAGACCAGTTTGAAGCTTTGTCAAGAGCAGTCCTAACGCAAAGACTTAGTGCTTAGTACTGATATAACCTTTGTTACAAGATGCTACCTCCAGTCAATGTATAATAGTCACCATCAGAAAGTCCATTTGTACATGTGTAATCAAAATTTCTCTACTTTAACTATAAAATATTCTTATTCGACAACCCGCAGGTTCATGATATTCAGTCGTGTCCAGCTAGTGACATTCACCATCATAAACCTACCCCGACGTTTCGTCTATGGCCTTTCTTCGTGTCACGACGAATGCACTTAGAAAAGTTTTTGGCATTTTATTTTCTAGTGCGTGTTCAACATACACGAAACACACGGGAAATGACAAGTGGCCTTAAACTGGATTGTAATGTCGTTATATATATTGTATGTATAAAACAGATATGCGTGCATGTCTTTCTTTATATTATGTTATTTGTGACAGAAATAAATAATATTGCATTTAAATTCTAACACAAAGTAAGATAGAAAAGAAATAAAGCCGTAAAATATACATTTTATTAAAATAAAATAAGTTGAAAAATAAAATTGTAACTTTAGGATTCGAACCAACAACGCAAGACTTACTGGTACCTACGTATACCCACTACACCACGCAGGTAATGCTTGATAATAAGGTTTATTAATATCAAGTACGAGTATAGTACGGTATATTAAGAGGTTATATTGGGGTAACTCTCAAAACATTGATTTTTACAAAATTCAGTATCAGTGCATATCTCTCAATTAACCATACTTTGCATATCTAACAGTAAAATAATATAGTTTTTATATTCAAAATATCTTTAATGAAGAGGCATGCGCTCTATATGTATTTATAAAAACGTGTTGATTTTCACTGACTTGTTCCATGTTTGTATAGAGTTCTACGGAGACAAACCTAATGGATTACATAATGCAATGTTTTACTGAGATTTTTACCATATAAACTTTTACATAATGATAGTAGCTTTAGGTTTTTTCACTATCAATATGTATTCAACATATATACTTTTAAATTTTGAATCCTATAATCCTATAGGCGGATAGCTCGGCGTTTTGGGTATCATCCTTTTTGAAGGTTTTTTTTTTTTTTTTGGTTTTTTTTTTTTTTTTTTTTTTGCAAAATGTTGTAAAACGGCTTTATTCTATCATTTCGAATCATTTTCATTCAAAATCAAAACTCTTGTTGAGGAAGAGGGGTGTCAAAAGTCTTCAATTATAAGCGGTGTCTACGGTCCATGGCGTGTAATTACAACAAAAGAAGTCACTTCTTTAATTTGTCCCAATAAAGGAACTTGTTTTAACGTTGAGAAGCATTTGGGACGAAGGTCTAATAACTTTGGAAATGACTGTCTACAGATTCCTAACGTAGTCTCTTGTACATTGTACAAAAATTCGATTCCAAGAGTAACTCATTGATCCTAGACCAGTCTTGAACTTATGATCTTGTATCAAAGGTCACTTCATTTACTGAGGATTTTCCGATTATCTAGTTGTTTGACAAACTTGACCCCCCCCCCCTCCCCAAAGTTAAAAAAAACAAAAACAAAAAAGCCAGCGACGTAATGCCTTTTTGATATCTTTTACTGAACAACAATGTTGTTTGTTCACACGTATCTTGAATATCCTGACTAATCTGTTTAGCAGGTATCATGATTTTAATTAGCGGGTTTTATAATCGGGTAATGACTTGATAAACCTATAAATGGGATCCAATTACTCTTGATGACCAGAAGACCAATGAACTGGTATTCCATTCCGTGCCTCCGAAAATAAATATTTTCTTTTCTTACTAAGAACAAAAACACAAAGATATTTTAGGAAGTCCATAGTTACGGAAGCGTATTAGGGCCACATTTTTAATTTACTTTTTTTATTTTTCACACTTTAATCTGTAAATTTTACACTTTATTCTGTAAAATTACACTTTATTCTGTAAAATTTACACTTTAATCTGTAAATTTTACACTTTAATCTGTAAAATTTACACTTTAATCTGTAAATTTTACACTTTAATCTGTAAAATTTACACTTTAATCTGTAAATTTTACACTTTATTTTGACATCTTGTAGAAAGAAGCATGGATTCATTCCTAAGGAGAAGAGTCGTTCACGAAGACACCTTAAGAGTTCTCAACCTTTATATAATGACCAAATATGGGACCTTAGAAATAAAGTTAAACCTGTATATGAGGACCATTGAACCTACAAAATATAGTAAAACCTTTATATAAAGACCAACTATGGGACCTTAGAAATAAAGTTAAACCTGTATATGAGGACCATTGAACCTACAAAATATAGTAAAACCTTTATATAAAGACCAACTATGGGACCTTAGAAATAAAGTTAAACCTGTATATAAGGACCATTGAACCTACAAAATATAGTAAAACCTTTATATAAAGACCAACTATGGGACCTTAGAAATAAGTTAAACCTGTATATGAGGACCATGTATTTCTTCCAAACATTTTATTATTTCACTATATCTAAGTCCCCGTTTGAAATACTCCCCGATTAAATACTCCCGATCCATGACCTAATAATGGAATCTAAACTAAAAAATCGCCGGGATTTTTTCAGATTAAAGTGTAAATTTTACAGATTAAAGTGTAAATTTTACAGATTAAAGTGTAAATTTTACACATTAAAATGTAAATTTTACAGATTAAAGTGTAAATTTTACACATTAAAGTGTAAATTTTACAGAATAAAGTGTAAATTTTACACATTAAAGTGTAAAATTTACAGATTAAAGTGTAAATTTTACAGAATAAAGTGTAAATTTTACAGATTAAAGTGTAAAATTACAGATTAAAGTGTAAAATTTACAGATTAAAGTGTAAATTTTACAGATTAAAGTGTAAATTTTACACATTAAAGTGTAAAATTTACAGATTAAAGTGTAAATTTTACAGATTAAAGTGTAAATTTTACACATTAAAGTGTAAAATTTACAGATTAAAGTGTAAATTTTACAGAATAAAGTGTAAATTTTACAGATTAAAGTGTAAATTTTACAGATTAAAGTGTAAATTTTACACATTAAAGTGTAAAATTTACAGATTAAAGTGTAAATTTTACAGAATAAAGTTTAAATTTTACAGATTAAAGTGTAAAATTTACAGATTAAAGTGTAAAATTTACAGATTAAAGTGTAAATTTTACAGATTAAAGTGTAAAAAATAAAAAAAGTAAATTAAAAATGTGGCCCTAATACGCTTCCGTACATAGTTGTAAGATTTATGTAATATATCAAATTAATAATCAAAGTACATTTATGTTATAAAAAGATAAATTATAATATAACCAGCAAACCTTACTTCTATGCTTAAATATGAAATAAGGGTAGGGAAGGGTTTTTTTACATTAAATTACCTTCACAATTTGTTATATTCCTGCAAGATTTATGTATTAATATCAACATGATCATCAAAGTAAACATTTTATGTTATAAGAAGATAAATAATATTTTCAGCAAACCTTTCATCTATGCTTAAATATTAAATAAGGGTAGGGGAGGTTTTTTACATTAAATTGTTACATTCTTGCAACCAGCTCTCATGACACGGCTAAGAACAATGGTGTTTTATACCCGCACGGACTTTCACACCGTGTATTAAAATTAACCAATCATATGATACGCATTTTAAAGGTACTTAAAAACCGGAATCATTCCGAATTACATTTAAGTTCGAATGAATCAAAACTTAACGTAAAGAAATTTATCCAGAACTGTCTCCTTAGAGCCAAAATACTTCCGTCCCCAACATTTAAAGTTTTCCTACGACCTTGAACTTTCCAATATGACCTTGGTTCAAGGGTATGACACACCTTTGGACCATGAAGATTATTCATGTAAAGTTTACTCCAAAGCGTTTATGAGAAATGGCCCTGACACGATTTTACACGGACAGACAGACGGACAGACATAGTGATTCCTATATACCCCCATCAAACTAGTTTTCGGGGGTATAAAAACCGTTTGCCTCACTCACCGGGTTGAAAGTCAAAGTGTAACTTAATTTGCCAGTTTCAACGTTTTACTTTGCTTTAGGATCGTGGTTTGAACTATTGATTTGGAACAATGAATGCGATTCATCTCAGTGAGTATAACCAATTGCTTGGAGAAAGAACAGTCACGACATATTTTCGAGTCTTGGTCAGACCCCCAGACGGGGTCCAAACCCACGATCTCCAACATTCGCGAGTCCTTCAAAATTTAGATTGGCATGCCAAATATTATACAAAACAATGTTGGTCAGACGTGACAAAGCAATACATTAAATCTCTTCTGCAACACTTGGCAGACATCCAAATTCCTATCGACATTTATTGTTAGTGAGCTTCGATAGAACGGATGAGGTCGTTGGGGTCAACGGCCGTAAAATAGGTTTATGAATTCAGATGTTATAAATTCAGACGCATCATGAAAATAACTTCTGTCGTAAATAATTACACTCTAGGGGATATTCTCAAAAGTTGTGTATCACGAGTACCGACCTGTCCAAAGTTTAACAACAAGACAACAAAATGTGTCGTAGCACTGGTTTTAAGTGGTCGAAATATGGTAATCTCGAGGCAAAACACCTGCCGAAGGTAGCAGTTGCCCAAAACGTGCTTCGACATAGCTAAAAGGGAACCAAAATGTGCCCCGATTCGGCGCTAATTTGTTACTCAGTATTAACCTTTCGACAAGTCTGTACTGTGCATGATTTTCAATGTGTATTTGAATTTTATCATGGACAAAATCAGTTATCAAAACACTACCATGAGTGTTAATATGATGGGATAAAAGGGAGATAGTAAAAAAAATGGCAAAAGGGAGATAACTCTTTGTAAGGGGTAAATGGCTTTATTGAAATTTCCGCGACATTTAGGGACAGTCCAGTTTCACAAGCGTTTCACACACGTAAATAATATCACTTACTGTATGACAAAAGGAAGTTGATTCAAGATGACTGATAAGTGAAATTGTGACTAAAATGAGGGACAGTCCAGTTTTAAAAGTTGTAGGTAACATTCGTTAGATTGGGTCTACATATATGGTCAAAACGACCATATCCTGTCTGCTAATTAAGTACTACATTTTTTATCATTAAATAGGTTTATTTTTATATATATTTACACTTTTGATGTTTGGTTGTTTTAAAATTTTTCAAAATCTTTTTATGTGCTGATTTTGAATTTCTGTTAAAATAATGTATTCAAAATGGTGTCATGAGCTGATCTTAAAGTCAGCACACAGCTGCACATGACAGGATTGTAACCACAATTGCCCATCATTTTCTGGCTATGCATATAGGCGTGGCGTCATAGATTGACTGCACAAGTCATTGAAATTGCATGTAGTTAGTTCAGTGCTTTCAACTTATTTCAGGATAAAAAACTTTTTTTCAAAAATGCAAAATGTAAATAGAACCATTGAACTATCCAGAAATGGCGTTTATAGTGCAAATAACGCCCACTGCCGTGCAAAGCAAACTAAGCAAGGGCGCGCTATTCGGTGTTTAATTTGTTTTTTTTTTTTATTATTCCATGTTGTATTGGTAAATTCAAGTACAAGTTTATGTATTCAGTTTCAGTTCAATGACAATGTTTTTCTACTAAGTATTAAAACCACCGTCAGCGAAGTTTAATGTATAGATCTAGGAATTATCCTGTCCAGTTTTATTTGTGCCCTCTCCTTTACCTCTACTGCATTTAATGAAGAATTTTGACTTGGAATAATTATACTGCAACAGACAAAATGACACATGCCAAAATTAAGTATCAAGTATTAAGTCAAAAATAAATGTTACGAAATCTTAGATTTGCCGCTCCAAAGAATGCTATAGTTTTATTGGTGTGTTACAAGGTTCCATATACAGTACAGATTGACAAAAATTTATTACTGAGCTAAAGAAAGAAGTCGACGCTCGGATACCGAGTGGCTGAGATATGTATACCTAGTGTACAAACAAGATATTGCCAACTAGGGGCGATGAGGAGCCATCCGTAATCGGCATTATAACGCCAGCTTAGTGTTAAACTTTCAACAGGTCTGTACTGTACCTGTAATTCGGGTTAGTTATATATTGCACGTGTTCCATCTTCCTGAACCAACACGCGAGAAAAAACATCACGTAACACGCCTACTTAATATTAACACAGGACATGAATAAAATGCCTATGCAATTGTGTATCACGGTTCTCAGCCTACGCCAACACGCGCACTGTTTATTGCTTTCATAATTATATGGGTCTCTTAAATAACATCTTTTTTAGAATTGCTGGGGAACACATCAGTATTGCATAAATCAAATAAAACATCCATTTAACATTTTACATGATCCTTTCGGGGGTCAGAGAGAGTGAGTAGATCCTTTCAGAAGTCAGAGAGAGAGAGAAATCGGAGAAGCCAAGAACACCATCCACCTCGGCAAGCGAAATACGAAATTTTACGAAATTGGCTGATCAGTGGCGGATTTAAGGGGTGGACCCCCCCCCCCCTTTGAAAAATTTAAAAGAGAGAGAGAGAGCTATTGACTGATGTGCCCCCATATGTTAATGTAACAACCCATTTCTGTATACGTGTTGTTCCGGATCGCGTTTACTAGACCCCACATCTCTGGAAGCTCGTACCTAGCATTGATATACTAGTAATTTTCAACCGCCACCCCCCCCCCCCCCCCCCCGCATCTTTCAAAAAATCCTGGATCCGCCCCTGCTTATATCTACTGATTTTCACTTTTAAAATGATTTAACCATGAGTGATACTTCAGATACAAAGATCTTTTGACATGGATTGATATGTTTGTTTTTGGTTGTAACTGGAGTATTGCTATATATACAGATAAAAATAAACTTTTTTTAAAATAAGTTTATCATAAACTTTGTTTTTACGACGTGTTTGTGGAGACATTTGGCGATATCGTCTTCGCGCGTCAGTCTTTGGCCTCGGGGTTGGAATTTCGTCATGGAGTGGAACACCTGTTGTGCCCATGGGTAAATAAATTCAAAATCAGACCCGTCAATAACAGTTTGATAAATATATTGCTTCCTCGCCAATTCCAAGTCTTATACGATAAGCACATGTTGGTTCTTTATCAACCGCCAATTTAGTCCGATAAAATCCTTGATTATTTGTCATTCCTAAGCATAAGTCTTGTCCGATAAACACATCTTGTTATTTCTTCACCAATCCTAAATTCCGTTTTTTAATATATTTTGTTTGGTTCCTCGCCAATCCTAAGTTTTGTCCGTTAAGCACATTTAAGTTCACCGCATATCACAACTTTCATCATATAGCTCCCTAATACTTAGTTGTATCTACGTCCAGAATTTCGTATTTATCCCTACAGCGGCTCGTAGTGTTATCGCCATGGGAACACCACTCGCTCCGATACAAATCCCGTGTATAAATAAGACATTTATATATGAGGAAGTTTGTCAATTTGGTTGCCGAAGTTCGGTGGTTTTCTTCGAGAACTCCTTTTTCTGACACCATCCCTGAACTGATCGCATCGATATAAGTGAAAGAATGCGGCGTAAAACACTATTTTTCAAAACAATTCCGCTTGCGACTTGCTGGTAACGTTTCGATATAGGTGAAATAATGTTTGACTTGCGATGTAAAACCCCATTCAATCGATGTATGTTTGAAGTAACTTCACACAAATCAGATGAAAGACACTGCAGTAAGTACTCGCTCCTTAAGTGGGAGGTCGTGGATTCGAACTCCATTGGGTCTGACCAAAGACTTAAAAGTCGGTAATGACTGTTTTTACCCAAGCATTCGGCATGACGAAATTAAAGTCACAGTTCTTTCGGATGGGAACTTAAAATGAAAGAGGTCTTGTGTCACGGTAGGCGTGGCACGATAAAGAACCCTGGCCTGCTGTATAATGCCATCAGCGCAATGCATAGGCAAAATTTCTGCACCTTTGCCTATAGCTGGCGACGTCTCGATATACATATGTAATCGAAATATTCTTGACTGGGACGTTAAATACCATTACACAACTCAACTGAAACTGAGTCGATAAACACATGTTATTTTGTATTTTATTGATACACAGACTTTGACAGCGTCTAGACGTCATATTATACCATTTACATTTGTGATCGGTTTACCGTGTAATGAAATCAATTTTTCAGTCTGCCAAATTACTTGATCAAATCACAATATTACATTTGTAATTATACAATTTTGGATAAGAATTGTGTTTATCGTCTGATTGCATTAAAAACATTTGGAACATGGGTCTTATCGCTCACCTGAAAAAAACCTCGGTTTGTAGTACCGTCATGTGCTGATTTTGAATTTTATTAAAATAATTCATTCAAAATTAGCACATGACAACTGATTTTGAATGCATCATTTTAATAAAAATTCAAAACCAGCACATGAAAGTTCTGTAAACGTATTTAATTTCGCGTGTATTTATTTTCGAAGTATTAAAATTTAGACATATCCGCGTAGTTTTATTTTTTTTAATTTATTTATTTATTTATTTAATTTTTTTTCGTTTTTGTTTTTTAAATATGCACTATAACATAATAAGAATACCATAAGTTTCGCTCGGTGTTAAATTTCGAACAAAACAAACGACCATGAAATAAGCGAATATTAGTACAACGCGAAAATTAAAACATTTATATTTGGTTTTCGTACTCTGAAGTCATTTATTTTCGTGAAGTCCAATGTTCGAGGTTCTAAGACAAAATACCATTTTAGGTTGGTTTATAAAGAGGTATGGCGGGTTTGATAGGCGCTTTTTACATTGCCTCCTGCTTGAACAGATGAATGACGTAACGATGTATTTTTAAACACCTGAGAATTTTGCGTTCAATAATTAGCAGGCCCGTAGTATCCGGGGGGGCCAGGGGGGGCCGGGCCCCCCCCCACTTTTTTGTGGACTTTAAAAATATTTTAGAAAAAATGTATGAAAACCTGTTAAAAATAAACTTGTATAACTTCATGAACGCGTAAGCTATATAATTTTAATCTTTGTGATAGTTTTTACTGAAGCTAGCATGTGATTGTCGTTTAAATAGTGTGCAAACAAAGGTCAAATCCGGACTGGAGAACATACGGTACCGTTTCCTATTCCGCGTGTTATCATTCTAGAGTGACTTCCGAAATCGTATTGGAGACTTTTAATTTTATGTTATATAATCACCATGTATCAGAGTATATTGTCCAGAAATATTGCGGAAATCAAAAAAATCAAGTTGAAACAAGAAACAATATTGGAAGACAGAATCAAATTTGACTCAATTGGAAATTACGTGATAGATGAGTTGGGGACATCACTTGTTCCCGACGACATAGAACATTTATCTACAAGTTAAATTAAAATTAGAAATTGTATGTAAAATGTGCCGATTAAACCACCTGCTGATTGATATATGAGAATGCAGGAAATGACGTCTCAGACCTTCTGATTTTTAAAATGTTTATGGGGGGGCATGCCCCCAGACCCCCCTAGTAGGCTCGGGCACTTCGTGCCCTCGAGGTCGAATTACACAAAATGTGGCCCCCCCACTTTCAAAAACGTTGCTACGGGCCTGATTAGACCAGGTCTATGAACAACAAGCGCTTCGATTTTGTAAACTTGCTTTTCCTTGAAGAGTAAAGATATTTAATCTTAATTTTCATTTTTATGTCATAAACAGAAAAACTAGAACAATAAAGTATTAACTTATATCACGCTTCACTAAGAATCCACGGATGATATGTGTAAATGTATTGTATAAAATATAACCTGGCTTGATCATGATCTGCTCGTTAATAGTGTTTTGAAAGAAGAAAATGATCTTTTTTTAAACGTATATAGAGGTGACCTTTCAGACAGGTTGGACTGTACATGTAAATTATTTGTTTATATTGTTACCATTGTAGAATGGTGGTCAATATTTAAAAAAAGAGACCGCGGTGGCCTAATGGATAAGACGTCAGTCTTCATATTCAGGGTCTCTTACCGCTATGAGTTCGAGTCCCGCTCGGACCACATGTGGGAAAGTGAATTTCCCTTGCCGTTGGTCTTTACTGATTCACCTGGTATCAGTATAATGGACTGGGAGTGGTATGCTTGTCTGCGGTGTACTGACTCTTTGAGCTAGCACGTTAAAGTCGCCCTGAGTGTGCGCTAGTACAAGACAGACCATACAACACACTCACACTTCACATGCATATTAATCCATACAGATTAATAAAATAGTTCTCGTCGCGAGTAGCTGAAAAATTGCTGATGCGACGTTGAGCAACATTCCACGAACCAACCAATAGTTTTAAAAAAACAATACCATCGTCAATGGAGATACACCGTACTTCGGCCTATATACGAGAATGACCTTCATCTTAAGATAAATATAGTAAAATGGATATGTCTATAAGCCTGCAAGATATTTTCAATAACAAAGTCGTCTTATTACATTGTCTAGAAATAAATACAAACACAAGGTCATTGTGGTCTAGCTTACAGCAGTCAAATTGAAAAACAAATAACAATATTTCCAATAAACGACCCTGTTTGTGACGGTGGAATATTCTTTACTTCCATCATGTCCATAGAAAATCTAATTAACTTGAATAAAGATTGACATTTTCACGTACTTGTATCTAGTCGTAACAGGAAATCTGTATGCGCATTCGCTATTCTGCTCAGCATAAAACGTTGGCGCTACGGGGGATTTTACATGTTGAAAAACCAGACAAATGGCGGATTATGTTGCACATATGACGTAAAACGTCACCAAAGGACATCACTTCTGGTGTAAACATCGCCATTTTCGCCATGTAAAGTCTCCATATCTTTAACATTTTTCTTTTTACAAAAATACTTTATAACAAGCGCGAACAAGCAGACATATTTCATGTTATGACTAGGAAAATACGGAAATAAAGAGTATTTTACTATCACAAACCGAATCGTTCCGACAGTAAAAACAAATGTTGTTTAGTACAACAGGACTAGATTGATTTGTTATTTTGTTAATAAAACAAATAAATGTACATGCTTTCATGATAAAGAGAATTTAGTTGAGTAATGATGTTTTACACCCTAGTCAATTTTTTCCACTTATATCGAGTCAGTCAATCAAAATGTGTATGTCTTGCTACATACGAAGCTAAAGGTAGATTGTGATACTGTATCGGAACTTGAGCTAGTTCATGGATGTTGGAGGAAACCGGAGTACCATAAAAATACTACTGACCTGCGACAAGCGAACTGACAAAGGTTTCCACATAAGGATCTGTCAGAGTCATTAATATTGGATCATTAAAATAACTTATCCACAAAACCAAATTCTAAGTACATCACTTGTAAAGATTATACTTATTTAGAAATTGTAAAATCTTTTCTTGCCTAGTCGGTTGGAGGCGCTGTGATCCGTAATCGCCAGCTTTTGGCCACCAAGGCTATGCGCGTTTATGGACTACTGCTTTTTTTAAAGTAAATGGGGTGCTAAGTAGGTGCCTCAAAACGTACATGTATTTTTTCAAAGTCAGGAAATTTATAATAACTACAGTCAAACCTGCCTTAAAGGCCACCTCTATATAACGGCCACCTGCTTATAAAGGCCAGTAGAATTGTATCCCAATTGTTCTTCATTCATATTATTTGAACCTGTATATAAAGGCCATCAGCCCATAAAGACCACTTTTATTGCTTCCCTTGGGTGGCCTTTATAGACAGGTTTGACTGTAATTACAAACGAAAACCAAAATAATAATAATAAGTGTTGTTTGGTAAAACAAGACAATGGTTTTGTTATTTTGAATCTATTTGCGTATTTTTCAGGACTACTGCTAATGACAAGGAAGTGGGATACTTAGTAGGTCCTCCAAAAAGTACCTATTGTTAATAGGGAAATTTTCGCGTTCAATTATTTTCGTGTAATCTAGGGTTAGGCGGTGATCGTCAGGTACTTTGAGCCCAAAATGCAAGCTTAAGACACTTCGATCACAAATTATCAAATGTTTCCATTACTCTCTTGGTCAAAGGGCAATAACTCGTAAATTCTTATATCATTAAAATAATCAAGATTAGTTTGAAGACATCAAGATAACCTGCTGCACTGTTGAAGCAAGTTTTCCAGGGTCCGATAAACAATCTATTTATGCTAAGATATCTGGTTTTGTGAGTTACGGGTCCGAATCTGATCATTTAAGACAGTGGCGAGTGATATTTTGTTACTTCCAAAAAGTTGCTAATTTCAATTCTACCAAAGTTACTTTAAAGTAACAAAAATGGGAAAAAAACTATCGACACCATGATGAGAAAATCGAAAAAAATCATTCAGTCGTTTTTACTTTATTATAAAAAATCCTCTACAATATCTGGGGTGGTTTTAAATTTATTCAATACCACTTTTTAAAGTCCTTCGAACACAGGTGAGGTAGCAAGTGACCGTGGCATATAGATCAGCGAGACCGTGGCGGCTCTTTAGACCACTCGGTCACCAAAGTCCCTAGAATCTAAGAATCATGATTAGTGATGATGGAGTAAAAGTGTTTTAGGTCACACAGTATTTCACTTTTAATAACAATGACATTAAATAATCATGTTTCTAGGCGGAAATCATGCAATGACAGAAAGTAAACAAACTGGAAGCACATGGAAGGATCTGTCAAACTGTAGTCTTTTTGCCGACTATTCGCCGATTGTTTGGATGAATAAACCTTTTACAGTCAAACCTGTCTATAAAGGCCACCCAAGGGAACCAGTAACAGTGGCCTTAATGGACATGTGGCCTTTATATACAGGTTCAAATAATGTGAATAAAGAACAATTGGGATACAATTCTACTGGTCTTTATAAGCAGATAACCCTTATATAGAGGTGGCCTTTAAGGCAGGCTGGACTGTTACTGATAAAATGAAAAAAAAGAAGAAAGGAAACATCTGAAATCATGTTTATGTTGTGCAACATATTTATTCTTCCAGTTTCTGTAGATGATATATGCGAATTATCATAGCCTAGGGTTGTAGGTAGTACAAGAATGGTTTATTATATACCAATGCAGGACTTTGAAGTTCACTTGGTCGGCCAAATTAACCATATTCATCAATAATTTTAAACTCCATCTTAAATATGCCTTATATATTCAAATAAAAAAACAGATGTCATTAAAATGTTTTTATTTTATTTTATTCCTTCAATTAGCCTAGATCTTTATGTAATGAAACAAAAGAGTATCCTAGTTACATTATAATAAAATTTACTGCTTTATAAATGAAAGAGTGATGTTTTATGTTCCAGTTGAACTGAAATGATTGTGGTGTCACATCATACAGTGTGTGCAGCTCGTCTCACACAGAGGCAGGTTTACTGATCACTGCACTAGAGTGAGTAATGTTTGACATCCCAGTCAAGAATGTCTCCATATAAGTTAAAAATCTTGGCTGTAACGTGTAACACCATTACTCCACTTCACAAGGAATGCAAGACAAATATATTAGATGTAGTAGTGATTCTGTATTCTGCAGTACAGCTATCATGACCACTAAATGGCACTATAAAAACAATTTAAGAATAAACATTGTTTATCTTATTGATTTCCATAATTTTTGCTAACTATCAACGCTGGCTGGCAAACATGAAGAAAACACTTAAATGTCAAACATTTATTCATAAAATTATAATATTACATCTTGTACATATTACAGTGAATTTGTTACATTTTAACAAAAAAAAACTGTCTTCTGCATTTTAAATTGGGAAAATTTGAAGTTCTGAAATACAGCAAACTGCATAATGACATGCTTGCAATAGCTTAGGACCCTCATTGCAAATACAGTATTTAACATGTTGTAGATAAGGACGACTTGATTTGATTTGATCATTTGTTTTGGAAATTTTAAGTGTCAACTTGGGAAATTTTGGTCATTTTTCCCCACGGGAAACTACCTTTATTTGGTAGTAATTTTAGGGAAACAAAATCACTGTGTATATAGCTTCACCAAATATTGTATAGAGTGGAATCTTTGTCTTAATCACTTCTCTTTTCACACTACACAGAACTGTCCGATTTACTATGATACAATCTGCAGTTATAATACCCCTCGATAACGTTTCCACCTATGAGACACTGATTTGAAGTCCCAAAATCCATGTCATCTATCTTTCATTATAAATCTCTCTGAATTTATTTTGACTGAAACAAATGGTGGCTATAAAATCAAGGTTTTACTGTACCATCACCAAAACCCTTTATATGCTAATGTTTTTTCTGAACCAATGACGGGCAGTTATGAGTGAAGATTTTCTCCAGGATGCATTATCTATTTAAAATGAAACAAGATGTTTAAATTGGTCCAACTTTTAAAATTACAAAATCCTGATTTTAAGATCTTCTCTCAGTATTTTTGTCAGATTATCTTGCGTGTATATTCTTCTTGATCCTGTAAATCCTTCCATCAGATTGCTCACTGGACACTCTGTTGAGACTGTGAAGATTGACTGTTGTCTTGTAATGGAGTCCTGCAATAAATAAAACATTAATAATTATACATAATTTAAAAATACCATACCATCTCTAATTTGATTGGAACATGTGATCAGGGTGGAGAAAACTCTGTATCATTCTGAAAACAACATCTCCCACCCCTCCGGGACACACCATAATGTCACAATGATATAATGTCATTGATGGAGAATCAGTCAGAAAGAAGAAAAATCAATGAAAGACTGATGTTTTGAAATAACCTTCCAGTCTGTCTTATTTTTAATATTTTTTCTTTCTTTCAGTCTTTCTTAATACCATGTTTATCTTTTAGTATAATTACCGCTTCACTCCTGGGAAATATGACTTGTTGCAAGTGAACAAATGCTCATATCTTCCTCATTCAAAAGCAATAAATGTGTATTCTAACATGATCAACATTTTCCTTCATATGCAAAATTATTGATTTTTGTTGATTTATTAGAGTTTTTAAAAACGCCCCCTTTTGAAAAATCTTAGATTGAACGAATGGATGACCTTACAGTTCAGATGGAACAAAGTACTTACGGTGTGGGACTAGTTTTAGGGCGTGGCATCTTCTCTAGAATTCCTTGTATATCTTGTTTCTCGTCGTACATTTTCCATAATTCATACAGAGACAAAATCTGTCTAGATATTTCTAATATCTGAAATGTACCAAAATAAAACATGATAAACGCAACGAATGTTAACTAAATATCAATCATATTCATATACAGTCCAACCTGCCTTAAAGGCCACCTCTATATAAGGACCACTTGTTTGCAAAGACCAGTAGAATTGTATCCCAGTTGTTCTTTATTCATATTATTTGAACTTGTATATAAAGGACACCTGTCCATAAAGACCACTTTTACCGGTTCTCTTGGGTGGCTTTTATAGACAGGTTTGACTGTAATTCAATTCTCATTTGTTAAAAGCATTTTGATTGGTCCGATTTTTTTTGTTACTTTTCCATGAATGGATTGGCTCTCAATGATGTGATTTCATTATGGAAGACGTACAGAGGCATTTGAATTCCTAAGCCAAAGTGTTGCTATGTTTTTACTTGCTGCTGCTGCTACATTGTTGTTTAAATTTTTGATTTGTTGTTGAAAAATTTCTAAAAATTGAATTATTCAGTGTGCAAAATGTCCAATTCTTTCATAAAATTATTAAATTATTCACCAAAGACAGTGAACCATTATCAAAATACCACAGATTTATCCAATGTTCATTCTCTAAGGGGACCATGCTGAAAAACCTTAAATCTTCTTTGGAAATATTAGGGTTTATTGTATTGTCCATGTTTCAGCTGACACTAACCTTATCCATATCCACGTTTAATTCTGCTAACCATTGCTTTAAATCTTTTTGTTGTATAACACATGCTATATGTAAACAAGCTGAAAAATCCAAAACAAATTCATAAATTTCTATAAGACAATTTATCTTAATTGGTTATCTATTGGTTAAAACTAATAGAATCTATCCATGCTTTGCAATGAGGGTTCGTACAGACATTTGGACTACAGATTTAAGGACTTTTTAGGGTCTTATTTGCAAATTTAAGGCCTAATCAGAGGGACAAATTTAGCAAAAAAGATTTAGTGCAAAGGCAATTTAATCAATAAAACAATTACCGGTACTTACATGTCTATAGTAACGACATTTGAAGTATAGGTTAAAGTTAGGTGTTTAGAGGGGGCCTAGTACCTTTAAATTGCTCATTTCAATGCAACTTATTAATTAATTAATTTATTTACTTATAGATCAGTCTATTTGCAACCACTTAATATCAAAATACAGACACCCAACTGGCCAATGCTTTTTTAGGGCCTTCAGGATAAATTCGAGGGCTTTTTAGGGTCAGATTTGTTTTTAGGGTCTTTTTAGGGAAAACCTCAAAATTTAAGATCTTTTCCAGGCCTGTACGAACCCTGTGCAATGGAAACAGAGAGTTTAACCTTCATTTCAAGACCAAGGCTTACAAAACAAGATTTGATTCATTTTTTCCTATCATTGTTGATTCTTCGAACTAAGTTTTGTAAAATAGTGCTGTATAATTTTGGAAAAATTACTCTGCAAAAGATATGTCTGTATAGATGGAAGAACGGAACATCTGTGCCTTCTATACACCAATGCACTGGTTCATGAAAATTATTCAAATTTAAGGTCAAGTAGACAGGTCAATGTTGTTTACATATAACTACAACACTTGCCTTGATTGATGAATTGATTGAAAGGGGTTTTACATCCCAGTTAAGAATATTTCACTTATATCAAGACATTAACAGCTATAGGCATGATAGGTGAAGTGACGGAATTTTTTACCTTTGCATTGCACTCAGGGCAATGTGCAGAGAGGATTCTTTTAAGTGCCACATGGGGCATCAATTTTAAGGTCTCTTCCAAAGAACCCTGTGACTTTCATTTTTAAATGCTGAGTGCTTGGCAAAATGATAGTCTCTACCTATTTTCAAGTCTTTCTCAAACCTGGCTGGGGTTCGAACCCATGACCTCCCACATACAACATGTACAAAGCAAACACTCTACTTCTGAGCTACGGTAGTGTTACACTTACCTAGAGCTATCATATATGGTGCATATAACAGACATACATCTGTGCGTAAACTATCATTTACAATTCTCCTGTAAAAAGATCAGAAAAAAATTGAAATAAAACCTTTTTGTTACAATGGGAGATATCTAGGAATTCAAAATTTCCTGGGTCTGATGTAGAACCTATTGACTTTTACATTATGATCCTTGATATTTAAACTGTAAAAGTCCAATGGATCTGCCCTTTTTTCCCCAGGATAATCCTACTTTCTCTACATTATAACATAATTGCACAAGGATCCTTAACTTCTGATTCTTGTCTTTCAAAACTTTATGTCGGACATGCCAAAAAATAAAGGCAAAAATCCTTGATCTTCCATTACAAGCATAATTTTGAATCCCTAATGTTTGTTTACCTTATTTCTGAGAAAGCAAATACCCATATACTTTATAGCTTTTAAATGGGGCCAATGCAAAACAATAATTCAATTACTCACATAAGGCAAGTCATTGCTAAAAATTGTGTTTTAAATTTAATCCATGCATACAGCAAAGCATATTTTGCATGTGAGTTTGAAATGGTAAAAATTTGACAAAATGTTGACATTCGTCATGCGACATAATGATGACAGAAGAATTATTACTGTAAAGGGGGAAATTTTTGCATGGGTAAAATTTTTGCTTATTTCGCGCTAAAAAAATTACCGTGAAAATTTTACCAACATAAAAATACCTACCATACAGGTAAATATATCATATATATAGAATTTACACAAACTTATATTGGTTGCGCAAAAATTACACCAACGCTAAATGCCAGATTTCAGAAATCGCGAAATTTTCATCCCGCGAAAATAATCCCTTTAGAGTATTTAGGTAGGTGTGTAAGGGGTACAATGAAGGGTAGCTCAAAGGCGTCAGGTAGAGTTTAAAAGTTTAAAGGATTTATGTCAATTTTTTCAAAGTTTGAAGATGCAATTATAATTATAACTGGGGACTGGTATGCTTTTTTTAAAATCATAACAAAACCAAATCATGTACATTATCAACTGGAAACCATCAACCAATTGTATTGCAGTATGCTAATTTAAAATGTTCAAAATTTGTGACATATTACATGCCATCACCAGTTTACTTACCAAGCTAATGCATACAATGTGTCTTCACAATTTATTTCAGCAAAATATTCCGTTAGTGGTCTATATGGATGATATATTACTAGACAACAGTCCTGGAAATAAAGACCAGAAAAATATCACATGATGATTCATGGATATATAAATTAAAATTGTTTGACTGGCTACAAAACTATAAAATTCAAAATCTTGATGTGTCTGTTATACTTAAATAGCCTTGTAGGGAAACCCAGAATACAACTTGTTTTTTACCAATAGTCAAACCTGAGTTAAAAGTCATCACTCTATAAGGACCTATGTAGTGTACTCGGCAACAAGGAAAAAGATTAAAACAAATGGTTCTCTCTGCTGGGGAACTCTGGTTTCCTCCACCATTCACCTTGATACAAGTAAAAAACACCATCCACCTTGCTGTAAATGAGGAAAACCAAACACAATTACTCCTCTCCATTCTCCACTACATAAATTTTTTTGTAAAAGGCAGTGTTCAATCTAAAAGAGACTTGCACCATTGGCCCCAAAATAACAATTTTGTCCCCAAAAATTCTGTCTGTGGGCCAACCATGGCCCATCTTTTTAGTCTTTGTTGAGACTTGAATAAAGTGGTTCTACCTCTTTATCATCAGATATATATTGTTTCTTTGACTTAAACCAACTTGTTATAGGTTGCGAGACAGAATATGCCATACATTAATTAAATGGTGTATTTGTTTCAATACTGACCTATACAAATGAAATGTCTCAAGTTATGTTGACCTCATGTTTGAAAACATGACCACCACCACCCCATCCCCTCTCCCATTGTTTTTTCTTTAAGGCCTGGACCAGGATAACCCCTCTTTCTACAGTTCTGGATTGAACACTACATAGGGAATTTCAGTTTTTATGTTTTCATGAAATGACTCTCAAAACAGGGTGAAGGTCAAAGTTCAAGGGCATAACCTTTTTTTTACTTGTGTGCTTTTTCAATTATAATTCCATTCTCTGTAAAAATAAATACAGTGTATTCATTGCAATACATACCAGCATTTCTAATAAATAAAACTCGCATTCTAAAACTACGTTTATCCTGTAAGGGTATTCTTGAGGATAAGCATGGGAATATCTGTTTTTAACTAAAAATAAAATAATATGATATCTGAATATACATAAACTAAAACTTAAAAACTTTTTATATACAAATACAAACAGTTAACACTGGGTCAACGACTAAGATTGTCAAGTAAAAAAATCTTTCAAGTCAGTACTTTCAATACATAAGGAGCCCTCAATTTTGTCAACTAAAATGGTGACCAAATCAACCTGAAATTGTGTCTGCCAACCTAAAATTTGTAAATGGTGGCCAGCTTGTCCACTTTCAATCTGAACTTTTGTGACCAGAAAACAAATAATATTTCTGTGTCACAAAATTTTCATGATACTGTTACCAATTCAGGCAATATAATGGACACTTTTAGTCATCATTATCGTTATTGATAACACTGATGTATGTAAGTGATTGTAAGTCAGTTTTAAAAAAGTGCATTTTTGTTTTCCATACCTAAAATATGCCTTAATTTTCCTTCATTTGCAAGAAAAAATTGCCTAGAAACTTGGATTTTCACTGGCCACCTCGACTGGCCGTATCCAGGTTTTACTGTTCATTATATCGGACACACACTCACCTACTTGCTGACAGGTACTTATCAATCTGCTGTTTGAAATTACACCAAATTCCTGAAAAACAAAAATATTTGCTTGTACAGATACAGAAATAACAACAAAATAAAATTACTGGCCCAATCATCAGTAGAGCAATTGTAGCTAATGTTTTCAACACCAGCTATGTGATGAGAAAATTTATTCATTTTCCAACTCTTTTTTTTTTGTCTTAAAACTAAGACTGTTTACTTCAAGTTTTCCTATAAGCTGATGTGAGTCTCGATGGCAAAGTGGTCCATAGCACATGCTTACTAAACAGCGCTTTTTACTAGCTAGGTTTAAATCTTACTCTGGACATTTCCTTATGTAAAAAGTTTGTAAGTTCAATTTCTACTTTGCAAAATATATACCACTATGGTAGCTCAGTGGTAGAGTGCTCGCTTCATATGTGAAAGGTTGTGAGTTCGAACCCAGCTAGGTCTGACCAAGGCTTAAAAATAAGTAGTGACTGTTCTTTCGCCAAGCACTGGGCATTACGAAATGAAAGTCACAGGGTCTTTCAGAAGAGACCTTAAAAACAGGTGCTCTGTGGCACATTAAAGTACTCTCCCTAAACATTGCCCTAAGCACACTGCAATGGTCGAAAGTTTTACCAAATCACCTACTGGTATATAGCTGGTGGTGACTCGAAATAAGTGAAATATTCTTGACTGGGATGTAAAACCCCATTCAATCAATCAATGGACATTTGCAAAATAGACTCCGACTTTTCTCACTGCAAGAGCAAGAATTGACCCACTACCAGCAGTTTTAAATTAAATGCTGCACATTTAGTCTATTCTTTTCTTGTTCACAACTCACCTCTACTTTTGATGACAAGAACACACAGGTAGGTGCCATTAACCAAGGATCTATACATTTCAAGGAATTTCTGAAAATGAAAAATAAATAAATGTGAATTGTATTGGATAAGTACTAGTGTAAGTTCTTTCTAGATCTTAATTTGATACACCTAGTAAATCAAGATTAAAATAGCTACAACTGTCATTGAAACTGACTTATACTAATGTTTCTGTTCCCAGGAGCCAAAATTGCCATTGGCTACTAATTATATTTTGGAACAAGAGCACCGCCGAGCGTAGCATTATACGCCCGTGTTATATTGATCGAGTAGTACTATTTACTGAGCATGCAATGTATTGATTTGAAATGATGCCATACATGAAGCATGCAATGCATTTTCATCACTTACCAAGTACCTTCGACATTTTATTACTTACAAAGTACCTTGGACAAACTGACAATCCTAAAAACCTCGAAATTTTATTATCGAAAGTAAGAAATTGCGCGACCGAAAACTCCGTGTTCGGGCCATAACTCGTAACCCAAAAAGTTGTAATTCAAATTGCACGAGATATTACCATGATTAAGGTGTAACTGTATAACAAATTTCATTTAAATCCATGTTTGTATTGTCTACTGAATGGAATACAAACACATAGTCATACATAACCAAAAATTTCTAAGTTAAAAAAGGGGCTAACTCCTCCAAAAATAATCTGAAAAAGTTTAATTCGAACTTGCACCAGATATTAACATCGTAAATGTGTATACCAAATGTATAACAAATTTCATTTAAATCCATGTTTGTATTTGTCTACTGAATGGAATACAAACCACATGGTCCTACATACAAAAATTTCAGTTAAAAAAGGGGCATACTCCTCCAAAAATAATCCGAAAAAGTTGTAATTCGAACTTGCACCAGATATTACATCGTAAATGTGTATACTAAATTTCATTTGAATCCATAAATAGTTGTAGGCTCTAATGATCGGAAACCACATGGTCATACATACAAAAAATTTCTAAGTTAAAAAGGGGCATACTCCTCCAAAAATAATCCGAAAAAGTTGTAATTTGAACTTGTACAAGGTATTACCATGGTAAAGCTGTATACCAAATTTCATTTGAATCCATAATGTTGTGGTCTCTATTGAACGGAATACAATTGTTAACAGACGCCCGCACCGCCCGCCCGGACGGACAGCACCGTAACATAATACGTCCCGTCATATGACGGGCCGTATAAAAATTCTTTTAACATTTTCCAAAAGTAACCTATTTCAATTTCAAAAAAAAAACTTTAAAGGACTATTTTTTTCAGAATTTGGCTACAATAATTTAAAATTGTGAAAACTTAGTTATACCCTCCACATAGGTTTTGTAATTGTCATTTGTCATACACCAATGATCTTGTTTCATTTTTTGAAAACTACTGTACTTTTTGCCTATAAGATTGGGAACATTGAAATTATGAGATCTAGCACAAACTGCTTTTGATATGTTGACATAAGCTAATATCTTCATTGCAAAGACACTATATTGTGGTAATTTGTGATATTTTGTGGGCAAGGACAACTAGATTTAATTTTTTCAGTGCATCAATGTTGTTTGGAGAATTTTTGGGAACAAATTGGGAATGTTTAGGCATGTAACATGATGTTTACCTTGTTTTCAGTGCATCAATGTTGTTTGGGGAATTTTTGGGAACAATTTGGGAATTTTTACGCATGTTTACCTAGAGAAAACTACCGTTATTCGGTAGTAATTTTGAGATAACAAAATCATTGTACTACCTTGCCCTATGCATCTAAATCTGGTCTATGACATCTTGTCTTGTGTTGGTTTGTATTTGTGCAATTTTATCAAAATCCAACCATAGATATAAAAGATATGAAGTGGATGTACTCTACGATGTATGCAATGTAAAGTGATATAAGGGAAGTAAGACCCTCAGATACAAACCACATAAACATCAAACCAGCTACAGTAAAACCTCGTTATGACGCCCCTCGATAACTTTGCCACCTCACTTATCACCACACTATTATGAAGTCTCAAAATCCATTTTGTTTATGTTTTTCTTTATTCGTCTCCCCCAATTTATGGCCAACCCCTTTAAAACGCCAAAATTTGACAGAACAAATATTGACAATGAATCAAGGTTTTACTGTATATGTTTATTGTTACTTTATCCTTCAACAGATCTATAGGTATAAATGCAAAATTTCTAGTACCTGGCATAGAATCTTTTAAAATATACTGTTGCTGTAGCTATTACTTGTTGTCTTAACTTAAGCTGCTCACCTAGACTCTGAATAACTGAAAAATAGATAAAAAGACTCTGAATACCTGACCCATTCCCAATGCAAAAAAAAAAATGCATTTTTCCCAATTCTGTAGTAAAAAATTCCCAATCGACTACAATTATCAATTTTAAACAAAAAATTTGCAAGATCATCAATATTACTCATAATTCGATGATAGTTATCTCATTCTGATTATTATTTCTCGATAAAAACCAACATTTTATGTTGCTCTCTGCTTCTGCTATTTTGCTGTGAAAACTGATATAATTTGTTCAATTAGCAGTATAAAACTGGTCTAGAATTTCTAATACGTTGTCATGATTTTTCCCAAAATCAAGTGTTTGTCAAACATTTTTCCAAATTTTATACCAAGGTCCTTTTCCTAAAAAGGCCAGCAAAATCTCTGCCTATTGACATAATTTACACCGAATGTCTTGATCTAGAAAATCACCACCAATCATTGCCACTGAATCACTAGTCACACCTCTCCCCTATATACTTACAATTTGCAAAGAATATCATTATTTTCTGGTATTCTTCCTCAGATAAAACTTTGAGATCATGACGTCTTTCTCTAGCCAAGTCCTGCTTGTCTAGCAGCCATTGTTGACTACAATATAAAACGCATATAAATTTGATTTTACATTTAATTTAAATTACCAGTAATGATATTTTATGTTAACCCTCTTGCTGCCAAATTAATTTTCAATGCAACGTTGGCAGTGCCAAATTGATGTTCACAATGCGAAATGATATGACGTCAACAATAGATTATGACGTCAGACGCGCTTGTAGTCATATGACATCATTAGTTAATTGTAGATTATAATCTCAATAGTCAACATTTTGCATTTTTGCTTACTTTTCAAAGATTATGAGTATCTCTTGGTCCTTAACCCTCTAGCTGCCACGATACCATATATGTCCTCCCCCAGCCCGCTGCCAAGAGGACATATATGTCCTTTTTTCTATGATTCCAACCACAATACTTTAAACCCTATTTCTTATTAATCCACTTTATATCTTATTTTCATAATAACAAAGTAAGATGGTAATTAACTGACATAACGGTTGCATGACGTCATCACAAAAATTATGACATAAATATAGCGTAATTATGACGTAATCAAATGCTGCTGTCGTACATCATTGCTAATGTAGAAAATGCAGTCGTAAATGCCATGACCAGTGACTGAACAGCCATGCATGCTGGTATATTTTCCTTAAAACTAACGGACCGATCTCATTTGATAAAATAATTAAATTAATAATTATTTTTGGGCCAAATTAACAATTAATTAAACCTTTGGCAACGAAAGAAACACTGATCTATTAAAAACTTATTTTCTTACAAATGCATTGGGTCATATATAGAAGAGCAAATAAGTGTTAAATGGTTATATTTTCGGAAAAATGAAAATCCTATGAATGGCCACTCGACAGTTTGAGATAAAATATGCTTGAAATTAAAGAAAATAAATGTCGCTTATAATAATAATAATAATAATAATAATAATAATAATAATACAAGTTTATGTCAGTACGTAATGATATGATTTTTTCATCAAATATTTTTTCGATGTACTTTTCAGATCTTAAAATGAGTTTAGCTTTCTCTGTTTTTCATTAATATATAGCAAACAATATGTTTAGAAAAGATAACATTGTAACTATTATTATCACCACTACTTACAATTGTATACACTTTTTCACCGCAGACGTACAGTTTCATATTTGAACTCTGTACGTCATACATAAAGTTAGTTCTAAAATATTCAGAAAATTCATTTTAATTATTGGGAAGTGTGGTATAAGCACGAGGTATACATATTACAGTCACCTATACCTTAACCACCCCCTTATAATTTGAAGTCCTCGCATATAATTTTTAACTTTTACGAATCATTTAATCAACTTTTAGATTTGATTATGAATATTACAACATGTGGTCTGTCAAATTATATAATTAGAACGCCTCTTAAAGGCTTCGTCACACACTGTGCAAATGTACCTGACTAAATGTTAGGATTGATTGTGAAAAGTAATTTGTCTCTTCATATGACTACTGGTACCCCGGAAATGGATTTTAAGCATTTTATAAAAAATATAGGGTATCACACACACACACACACACACACACACATATATATATATATATATATATATATAATATATAAAATATAGGGTATCACATATATATATATATATATATGAAATGCTTAAAATCCATTCTCCGGGTACCTGTACATATGACACGTAAGACGGTAAAGAAAGCTTCTAGAAGGAACTCTCCATTGGTTGTCATATGAAATGGTTTATAGTATGTTTGGAAAAACCCCTACAAGTACATCAATATATTAACTAACATTAAAATTGTATATCAGTAATGTATCGCTTTATTCACGTCTGCAATAAAAGAATGAAGTTGTTTTTAGATATAATTTAGGTGGCAATATATTTTATTTATTTTATTCAGCATTTACACCAAAAACAAAGTCAAGCTGATTACAATATACAACTGCGTTCCTGGGTCATAAGCGAAAAGGACCCTTATAACATCCAAATTGTCATGCAGAAAACACATTTTGAATGCAATATAAATATAGTATGTTACAAAAACATGACTGTGTGTTTTTGCATTTTTTCCACAACTATTGGGGATAATCCACTTTTATTGCTATTTCATAAAACCTTTTGTTAGTTTCCAAACATTTTTCATCTGAATGCCTTTTTTATATGGACGGTCAAATATAAAATATGGAATATAGTAAACACAAAAAATTGAAGAATACATGCACACATTATTGTATACTACGTGTTACACTGATGAATACATATTATAAAGTGCATAACTGTCAATAGTTTAACACTGAGTTAATATAAAGTAGTCTAAGTTTGGCTGCTAAGTGGCAGAGATATGGATGGCTTAGTGACCATAAAAGTGGCCGAGAGATAAAGAAAAGTTGGCGAAAATTATCGCTAAAAATGAACTGAGATGAGCTGCACATTGGCACTAATTCGTTTTCTTAGTGTTAAACTTTCGACAGGCCTGTATTGTATATGGGCATGCCATCAAATGGAAAAAGGGACTCGTTAGAGATCAGGGAGGGATCCGCTGCGCTATAGAAAATGCCCCTTGTTGGTTTTCCTGTGCATCATCATCCAAAAATGCATTTTCACGGATTATGCTACCTCCTTATCGATCTACGCTGTAGCCATAACTAACAATGAGTTATGTTTTTATCTGATTTGTGCTTGCTATATTTCGCAATCAGGATGCTTTTAGCATCTATTTATGTTGCAGTTCCCAGCGGTCAGTGGCAGTGTGAATAAAAGTTATATATGTCTAAGGGTCAGAAAATGTTCCCCAAATATCATGTATGTTGAGGTATGGCTATTGTCACTTTTGCAATTGTGTTCTTTTCATTACCGTTTACTTTACTTGAAAATAATTAATCACGGCTTTCATATGCAATAACTTAAAACATAAAACGTGTATACATGACCTCTGTAGATAGTTAATCGGATACTTTCGGGAAAGTCGGTGGCGATAAAGAAACCTTGCTAAATGGTGCACTGTACATTTCTAAATTTCTGCATCTTTTATACCTGTTCCGGTAAGACTTCAATGATTTTAGAAATATCACGTTATACGCAACATTATCAGTTAATCTAGAACATATACCAAATAGAAAACAAGCCTCTTAGGAAATTAATTCAAGAGAAATGTGCTAAAATGGTTTGTACGAACGGCCCTGACTGCCACTTTAGTCGTTTCACGACTGCTGCTTGTTGTTTCCTTCAACAGCTGTTTGAACTTGATATCAAATTAAATAAACTTGAATCTTGAATGAAAATAAATAAACATCCATAAAAATCTATCTGTGTACCTGTTCTATAAACACTTAAGAAATATTTCAAATCAAAACCATTGCATAACCTCTTTGTATTTAAGAAACTATTAGATGCGATTTTGGCGTTTATTTTATCATTTTTCAACCCATCTTTAAAATTCTCTTTAATTCACTGACGGATTGTGCACAGCATTTCTTGTTTGATTATTTATTTCTTTTACAGGAGGATCTATTACTATCTCTCCTCCACCAATAGCATACACAATATAAATTAAATTCTGCCCACCATGTGCAGATTTTATTTCACCGGTATTCTTGACTTTCATCAGGCGGCACAGGTGTCGGTAATGCTCCTTACATAATTATAACGCGCATCGCATTATGGCCAACTTAATTTTTTATAGTGAATTTTTAAATTAATTAAAACTGTTAGCTCAAAATTTGAGGATTCGATAGTATTTCAACATTCATGTTGCATGAACATTAATAAGCATCTCATTTAAATCACCTGGCTATTATCATTATACAATTTTGTTAATAATAATTTTACGAGGTCAAAAAAATTTTCGGGATAGATCTACTTGCCTAATAGAAATTCAACTCTATGTTCAACTTGGTTTTATGCTGGAGTTGTACTTTTTTAAGATACGACCTTAATGAGAAAAATCTGCGAATAATGATGCGTAAAATATTGAAAATTTCATCAAAATCGGACAAATAATAACCTTGGAATGAATGTTTTACGACGTATGAAATCAGGTGAATGAAAACAGGTTCTCCTTTTCTCTGAACGTCGTCATTTTTGATGACGCAATCATGATGACGTTTTAACCTTGGCACAGCGCTGACGTAATTTCAACTGTTCCGTGGCAGCGAGAGGGTTAAACAAGAGTTGTCAGTTCCATTTAAAGGACATATGTGTCCGTATGGCAGGCTGTCGGTAGAGGACACATATGTCTGTTAGGCAGCAAGAGGGTTAATTAACTTCTTATTGCAAGTCTTTTATAATTTATAAATTTATGTTTGGTATTAAACAATCCAGAAATTCTGAAAAGGCATGTATACCCTAAGTTAAATAATTAGACCAGAATCTGGTCATTCTAAGGACCACAAAATACTAGAAATCGCATCGCCTCTCACTGCCTATATAGGTTTGAATCAGAATTCAGATCCGTGTCACGGTCTGGGTACTTAGAGGTCCCAGGATTTGATCCCCAGTCTGACCCTGCATTTTTTCTCTTTCCTGTTACATTTGGGGGCTCGTCCAAACCCTGGGAAGTGGCCAACCAACAGGTTGGTCCCAGAAATGAACCTGGTGGTTTCGATTCAAGGGAGTTGATTAGAAATAAAGGAAGGGAGGAATGTAGCAGACTGGGTAGTTCATTGGTAGAGCACTCGCCTATAGTGCGGTAGGTCCCGGGTTCGATCCCCTGTCCGACCCTGCATTTTTTCTCTTTCCTGTTACATCTGCAAGAGGGTTAATGTGAAAAAAATCTTCCAGTTCACCCCATATCATTTATTTATAGTGCAACCTAGGAGGACTGCACTGGACTACAAAAAGATCAATGGTTTTCTCTGGGTTTACTTCAGTTTTCTCCACCATCCAAGAACTGACCAGCTATATCCAACTGCGGCTTCCTTCAATCCTTGCTTATCAGCTTATTCGGGAAAAAGAACAGAGAGCGGCAACTGACAGATTACAATTGAGACTGAAACACAGAATATATATGTATAATTCATGTTAAATATCTTACTAATGTGAACTATGCCAGAAATTTCCAGCCATTTTGATCTCATTCAAAACCCAATAATGATGTGCTAGATATCAAAACTTCAGATCGTTGTTTTTTCATTCAATCTAAACCGGATATTATCGTACGCGTGCCTTCGCTGTAGTTTCTCCCTGTTGTCGACGAACCACTAGGTATAAATCAGGTAGACAGTTAGCGTCTAGATAAAATCAGCTTCGTCAATCCTTTTAATGAAATTATAGAGGTACATCAACTGGTCATTTATTTTTATTTATTTATTTATTTATTTATTTTATTTTATTTTATTTTATTTTATTTTATTTTATTTTATTTTATTTTATTTCAGTATTTAATTTTATCAGTTTACTTTTATTTATTTTATCCGAGTTTCACCGTAAAAATACCCATCATATAGATCTATACCTTTTAGCTGGGCTAATTGTGACAGCTAAAGGATGTGACCAATATCTCTTGCAAAGAAATGTGTCATCATATTTGCAGCATAGTGAGGCCGAGGTGGCCTAATGGACTACTCGGTAAGATGTCCGGCCCGACGGTCTGCAAATCCAGGTGTGCCGGTTCGACGGTCACGCTCCGGCATGATGTGGGAAAGTGAATTTCCCTTGCTTTGGCCTTTACTTCACCCAGTGTCCGTATAAGTATAATGTGACTGGGTAGTGGAACACTCGTCTGCGGCGTACTCTGGTACTGACTCGGTGACCTAGCACCTAAAGTCGCCCTGAGTGCGCGCTGGTACATGGTAGACCATAAGACACGACTCGCACTTCACAAGCATACACGAACTTGTTCATAGCCGGTTAACCCATGGATATTAATAAAGTAGTTCTCGTGGCGAATAGCTGAAAATTGCTGATGCGACGTTAAGCAACAATAACAACACCAACAATTTCAGTTTAGATTTTTTCTAGACGCTAAAGTCCGGCTAAATCATCAATCCTCACCTAGAAGATTATTAACTGGTAAGTAAATTCTCAAAATCCCACTTGGGATTGACGCGACTAAGCATTTGTAATAATATATTTAAATCTTGTCCTTTTTTTTCTTAAAAAATCGGAAGTGTTCCGTCAAAATGAAAAAAGTAAATAAATAATGGCCTTATTATTGGCCGACAATCGACATAATCTTTATAAATCACTTTCTTTAGAAATGAGCTAAATAAGATAGTGACGAGTACCCTCTTTAGCAACACACAGTATGGTTTTCTATCATAATGGTGAATCCCCAAAATTTGCGCACTCGTTGACCATTACGCCATCCGAGGCAATAATTATCATTGACCAAGAACACCAAAGTATAGACCAAGGTTTATGTGCAATGGACATGCGCATCTACTGACGACAAGTTGCCTTAGACCATAAGTCTTGTTTTCGTTCATCATACCGCTACGGTAGGCTAGATCAGTTGGTAGAGTGCTAGGATTGTGGATTCGAACCCGAACTGACGTAAGATTTAAGTGCAATTGAATGTCTGCACATCTACTGACGAGTAGTTGCCTTAAACGTCTTATTTTCTTCCACCAAGTTTCTTTCATCATGCCACTACGGTAGCCCAGTTGGCAGAGATCTAGCCGAATTTGTGTAGTTGTGGGTTCGAACCCCAACCGGCGTAAAACTGCAACCAAAAAAATCACCTTTTCTTTCACCGACTTTAAGTTACGTACGTCAGATTACGTTTCTTGTTGAAAACGGAACTATTTAAATAAACCGCGCCTATAAAAATGTTAAGGGAATATTCAGGAATAAATGTGTCCGTCTTTCCTTCCCAACATCATGGCGTGTCCCGTGATTCCATAACTAGTACAGGCACGTGTGAATGTTTACCAACATGAAACGATGTGGCACTTATCCTAATTAATGTAGGTACGGGCGTATTTGATTATCCAGAGACTGTTGATAGAAAGTATTTTATATAGTGCTAAACATTTTGAAATGTGGAAAAATAAAAGTTTTCAGAAGAATAACAAACAAATTTAGCGAAATTAGGATACCCCGCCAGCAGTTTTTTGTGATTTACATTTATGTTCAAAAGGAAAAACTTCGAGGAAAAGGAGCAAAGCAAACTGCAGTCACGTATTAAAACCGTCATGGTAATCACCAAAAATTAACATACCAATCCATGTCCAAATCAAAATCCTAAAGCAAAGTAAAACAAACATACCAATCCATGTCCAAATCACAATCCTCAAGCAAAGTAAAACAAACATACCAATCCATTTCCAAATCACAATCTTCAAGCAAAGTTAAAACAAACATACCAATCCATGTCCAAATCAAAATCCTAAAGCAAAGTAAAACAAACATACCAATCCATTTCCAAATCACAATCCTCAAGCAAAGTTAAAACAAACATACCAATCCATTTCCAAATCACAATTCTCAAGCAAAGTTAAAACAAACATACCAATCCATGTCCAAATCAAAATCCTAAAGCAAAGTAAAAACAAACATACCAATCTATGTCCAAATCACAATCCTCAAGCAAAGTAAAAACAAACATACCAATCCATGTCCAAATCAGAATCCCAAAGCAAAGTAAAAACAAACATATCAATCCATGTCCAAATCACAATTCCAAAGCAAAGTAAAAACAAACATACCAATCCATGTCCAAATCACAATCCCAAAGCAAAGTAAAAACAAACATATCAATCCATGTCCAAATCACAATTCCAAAGCAAAGTAAAAACAAACATACCAATCCATGTCCAAATCACAATCCCAAAGCAAAGTGAAAACAAACATACCAATCCATTTCCAAATCACAATTGCAAAGCAAAGTAAACACAAACATACCAATCCATGTCCAAATCACAATTCCAAAGCAAAGTAAAAACAAACATAACAACCCATGTCCAAATCACAATTGCAAAGCAAAGTAAAAACAAACATATCAATCCATGTCCAAATCACAATGTTAAAGCAAAGTAAAAACAAACATACTAACCCATGTCCAAATCACAATTGCAAAGCAAAGTAAAAACAAACATACCAATCCATGTCCAAATCACAATGTTAAAGCAAAGTAAAAACAAACATAACAACCCATGTCCAAATCACAATTGCAAAGCAAAGTAAACACAAACATACCAATCCATGTCCAAATCACAATTCCAAAGCAAAGTAAAAACAAACATACCAATCCATGTCCAAATCACAATGTTAAAGCAAAGTAAAAACAAACATACCAACCCATGTCCAAATCACAATCCTAAAGCAAAGTAAAACAAACATACCAATCCATGTCCATATTACAATCCTAAAGCAAAGTAAAACAAACATACCAATCCATGTCCGTATCACAATCCTAAAGCAAAGTAAAACAAACATACCAATCCATGTCCAAATCACAATCCTAAAGCAAAGTCAAACAAACATACCAATCCATGTCCAAATCACAATCCTAAAGCAAAGTAAAACAAACATACCAATCCATGTCGAAATCAAAATCCTAAAGCAAAGTAAAACAAACATACCAATCCATGTCGAAATCACAATCCTAAAGCAAAGTAAAACTGGCATACCAATCCATGTCCATATTCCAATCCTAAAGCAAAGTAAAACAAACATACCAATCCATGTCCAAATCACAATTCCAAAGCAAAGTAAAAACAAACTTACCAATCCATGTCCAAATCACAATTGCAAAGCTAAGTAAAAACAAACTCACCAATACATGTCCAAATCACAATTCAAAAGCAAAGTAAAAATAAACTTACCAATCCATGTCCAAATCACAATTCCAAAGCAAAGTAAAAACAAACTTACCAACCCATGTCCAAATCACAATTCCAAAGCAAAGTAAAAACAAACATACCAATCCATGTCCAAATCACAATGTTAAAGCAAAGTAAAAACAAACATACCAACCCATGTCCAAATCACAATTGCAAAGCTTAGTAAAAACAAACTCACCAATCCATGTCCAAATCACAATTCCAAAGCAAAGTAAAAACAAACATACCAACCCATGTCCAAATCACAATGTTAAAGCAAAGTAAAAACAAACATATCAATCCATGTCCAAATCACAATTCCAAAGCAAAGTAAAAACAAACATACCAACCCATGTCCAAATCACAATGTTAAAGCAAAGTAAAAACAAACATACCAATCCATGTCCAAATCACAATTCGAAAGCAAAGTAAAAACAAACATATCAATCCATGTCCAAATCACAATTCCAAAGCAAAGTAAAAACAAACATATCAATCCATGTCCAAATCACAATTCCAAAGCAAAGTAAAAACAAACATACTAATCCATGTCAAACCACACCCCAAAGCAAAGTAAAAACAAACATACTAATCCATGTCAAAATCACAATTCCACAGCAAAGTAAAAACAAACATACTAATCCATGTCAAACCACACCCCAAAGCAAAGTAAAAACAAACATACTAATCCATGTCAAATCACACCCCAAAGCAAAGTAAAACAATCATACTTAATCTATGTTAAAATCACAATCCCAAAGCAAAGCAAAAACTTTGAAACGGGCAAATCAAGTTTCACTTTCTTTATTGCATAAAACAGTACAGCTTATAGCACAATAACACAAATACATACTAGTATATTGATAACGACAAAATACAACAAAATTATTAACCTTATATACAATAAATATACCAAACATTGCAAAACTCTTAATCTGGTGGCATCATACAAGGATTTTGCTATACAGAACAGAGTTTTTAAATGAAAACTAATAAGATAATGCAGTTATGACAATTTGGCCTGACAAACATTTTTAACATTTTTTATATAACGATAATTTATATTAGATTTACTATTAATGGATTCATGAATACCATTAATGAACCACTGCGTTAGCTTGGTTGGTAGAGTGCTCGCTCCGTAAGTGGGAGGTCGAGGGTGGGTTCGAGTTCCGACTGAATCTGACCCAAGACTTGAAAGTGGGTAGTGACTGTTCTTTTGCCAAGCACTGTTACGCCACATAGCGGTGTTGCCGCATAAACGTGTTCCAACACGTCTATGCGGGGAATTTCAACGCATAAACTTGACACTTTTATGCGGCAGAAAGGCTACATTCTGCCGCATAAAGAAAACATTTACTATCATCACCTACACTTCCATCATTATTACCACATTCACTAAAACACCACACCATTACTATCATCGTGATGATCATCGTCATCATTATATAATAATAATAATAATATTATTATTATTATTATTAAAAGCAAAAGTCGAAATTCTGCCAAAATCACAATTTAACGACCATCAACAATACAGTCACCATCGCCACCGACGGTAACATCGTCGTTGGCTCATACCGTCCCCGTCCTCATTCTACACCTCCTCCTTACAATTACTATTACCAGTATCAACAAAAACTTAAATTCTCAATTGTCACCGTCGTCGTCATCATTAAAGTCTCCACCAACGTTCTTTTAAGCTTTTTTGTGGCCAACCTCTTTATGCGTTGAAATTCCCCGCATAGACGTGTCGGGCGCGTTTATGCGGCAACACCGCTATGTGGCGCAAGAAAGCACTCGGAATTACGACATGAAAGTCACGGTTCTTTCGGATGGAAACTTAAAATAAAAGAGGTCCCGTGCCACAGTAGTTTTGGCACGTTAAGAACTCTGCCGTATAATGCCATCATCGCAACGCATATCCAAAATGTCTGCACTTTCGCCTATTCTAGTAACTGGCGACGTCTCAATATAAGTAAAATATTCTTGACTGGGACATTAAACATCATTACTCAACTCAACACATACCACACAATAGAAAAATGATTTGTTAAAATTTTAAACCAATATTTTAAAATACGTTTATTACGTTGATGTAGAAACCTGTCTACCGGCTACTTTCCAGGGTCCCCGAATCTAACAGGAAAGGGAAAGTATGCAGCAGCCAAACTGGGACTCGAACCCGGGAGCTTTCTAATACTAGCGGGACACTCTACTAAATGTTTCAAACGACGCAAACGTTCTATTTTAAAGTGTTTAACTAATACCAAGTGTGACATATTACAAAGATAGCACTTACCATCTTAAAAATACAATGACATTAAAACATCGAAAAAACTGAGAATGCATATTCATGAAAACATTTTGAGATTCGTCTCTTGTCGTCGGTTCTGATATTTCTCTGCTAACGGAAACAATCAGGTTTCTTAACACCATTTTCTTAGCTATTTCATTTCAATCTGTAACGCTACATCTTTTTCAGAGCTCCAGATAAGAGGCGTATCCGTTTTAATTTTTGATATACTCTTTAAATTGTAAATGTATCAAAACCCTTTGGAAATCCTCATTACCCTTTTCAATTCTTATAACAGTAGAGCCTGCTATGGGGGTTGAACTCCTGACCCAAGTACCTGTGAAATGCCATTGTCAAAATGAAGATGATGTTACTGTATTATTGTTAGAAGTTATACTTATTTGAATAAATGGCTTTAAAAATTGAAAATACTCTTTACATTTTTATGGATCAGTGTCGATACTCTTTAGATTTTATAGGATACCCTTTCCTCTGATTCATATGTTCTATTGATATATTGTTATTAAATTTATAATATTTTTAGCAGTCACATGGACAAATAGATTGAATTTTAAAGCAAAACTTGTCTACAAAGACTACCAAAGGAAACCAATAAAAGTGGTCTTTATGTGTAGGTGATCCTTATATATATGTTCTTATAACACGAATCGAAACCATTCAAAATAAAAAAAAATCCATTGACCTTTTTCAAGCAGGTGGCCTTTATATAGAAGTGGCTTTTAATGCAGGTTTGACTAGTACTTATGAGTAATTTATGGTTATGACACCGATGTGAACGTGATGTATCGTCTACGGGCTGACTTGATGTATCGTCTGCAGCAATTAAATCATGATGCACAGAAGTTGTGATATCAGAGAAATATTTACTATTTTTGGGTCTGACCCAAAACTTGAAAGCGTAGTTACTTTTTTTGCCAAGTACTCGGCATTACGGAATAAAAATCATGGTTCTTTCAGATGGGAACTTAAAATAAACTAGGTCCCATGGTATGGTAGGCGTACGTGGCACCATAAAACACCATTACTCAAGTCAAATCTTATTGTTAATTTCGTAACTCTGTGTATGTGACACCACGCGAAAAAGGTTGGGAATTAAAAACCGCGGAAATCTGATCCCGCGAAATGAATTACATTTACAGTTCATTACACAAAAGTTGACATAAATTTGCTAACATAAGAAGTTGCGTGGGTAGATTCTAGTCCACCATTTATTTGCGAGACACAAAAAGCTGAAAATGACACGAAAATGTTTTAACCTCTACCCAATGTGAGTGGCAATTGTGTTTTACCTTTCATTTTGAGCATTTGAATAGAGTAAACATTTTCAAAAAATCAAAAAATACAATGCCGCCAAATATTAAAGAGAATATGACAATGCCGATTCCACCAACATATTTAGACGATACTTTCTTGTTTTCAACACTGATCTTTTTTCTGATAAAGGACGATAAGTCTGCCTTATTAACACTTAATTGTCTTTTTATCTTTTCAATTTCATCTTTCAACGCCTCTTCTCTTTCTTTTGGTGTCATCGACTGCCATCTTTTCATCTCATAGTATTTCTGACAGTCACATGGACAATCTGTTGGACTTGTCTGATGGGTGTTTCCTGTAGTGTCAGTAGGCAATGTGTTGGATGTAGTATCTGTAGCGGATGTGCTTGTTGAAGATGTACTGCCAGTAGTGTCTGCAAAAGATGTGCTGGCAGTAGTGTCTGATAAAGATGTGCTGACAGTAGTGTCTGCAAAAGATGTGCTGGCTGTAGTGTCTGATAAAGATGTGCTGACAGTAGTGTCTGCAAAATATGTGCCTGCAGTAGTGTCTGCAAAAGATGTGCTGGATGTAGTATCTGTAGCGGATGTGCTTGTTGAAGATGCACTGCCAGTAGTGTCTGCAAAAGATGTGCTGGCAGTAGTGTCTGCAAAAGATGTGCTGGCAGTAGTGTCTGCAAAAGATGTGCTGGCTGTAGTGTCTGATAAAGATGTGCTGACAGTAGTGTCTGCAAAATATGTGCCTGCAGTAGTGTCTGCAAAAGATGTGCTGGCAGTAGTTTCTGCAAAAGATGTGCTGGCTGTAGTTTCTGCAAAAGATGTGCTGACAGTAGTTTTTGCAAAAAATGTGCTGGCTGTTATGTCAGTAAAAGTTGTGCTGGCAGTAATTTCTGCAAACGATGGGCTGACGGTAGGTTCTGACAAAACTGTACTGACTGCAGTGTCTGCAAAATAGTTGCTAGTGGTAGTGTCTGCATAAAGTGTGTTGGCAGTGGTACCTGCAATAGATGTGCTGATGGTAGTGTCCGCAAACGATGTGCTGGTGGTAGTGTCTGCAAAAGATGTGCTGGCTTTATTGTCAGTTAAAGACGCGGTAGTTACAATATCCTCTGTTGGGCTAGTTGTACTGTCCACAGTTGAGCCGATGGTTCCGTCTACTGTTGAGCTAGTTGTACTGTCCACAGTTGAACCCGTGGTTCCGTCTACTGTTGAGCTAGTGGTACTGCCCACAGTTGAGCCAGTGGTTCCGTCTACTGTTGAACTAGTTGAACTGTCCACAGTTGAGCCGGTAGTTTCGTCTACTGTTGAGCTAGTTGTACTGCCCACAGATGAGCCAGTAATTCCGTCTACTGTTGAGCTAGTTGTACTGCCCACAGATGAGCCAGTAATTCCGTCTATTGTTGAGCTAGTTGTACTGCCCACAGATGAGCCGGTGGTTCCGTCTGCTGTTGAGCTAGTTGTACTGCCCACAGTTGAGCCAGTGGTTCCGTCTGCTGTTGAGCTAGTTGTACTGTCCACAGTTGAGCCAGTGGTTCCGTCTACTGTTGAGCTAGTTGTACTGCCCACAGATGAGCCGGTGGTTCCGTCTGCTGTTGAGCTAGTTGTACTGCCCACAGTTGAGCCAGTGGTTCCGTCTGCTGTTGAGCTAGTTGTACTGTCCACAGTTGAGCCAGTGGTTCCGTCTACTGTTGAGCTAGTAGTGGTATCAACAGTTGATGAACTAGGTGTGGTGTCGGTGGTTTGAGATGCTGAAATGCACCAGATGATAAATCAATTATATAAACAATATACTCGGCCATCATCACAAGAGATGAACCACGAAACCAAATTAAAGAATAGGCCATGGGCCTTTATGTTCACCTGGAAGACGAATAATTACTTAACCTGTTTTAAATTTTCAGCACTAGACGACCGTTTCGGATTAATATTCATCATCAGTAGTGCTCAGAATAATACTGTGGAAGTCCGAATATTTTTCAATTATTTTATTCTATATTTTTTTAAATTACATTCCAAAACGGCCGTCAAGTGCTGCAAAATTAACACATGTTTGGTTATAATGAGCTAAAATGATAGTTGTAACACAAAAGAATCAAAGAATGTTTGGTTGCCAAGGATTTTTGCATTATTTACTTGGTTGCTAAGCTCATCACATTTGACCTTGATCCAAGTAGGACGCAAAAATGACAATCCTAACGCTAAGGATTTTCTGTTTAGTTGCTAAGGACACAAACAATGTAAATTACTAGTAACTGGTCACATTCGTGTTTTAAAATATGTATGATGGCTAAGGGATTGTTGCATTTTTATTTGGTTGCTTAGGACTTACTTCGGGTGTTAATCTTCATTTACCAGTTTTCAAAAAAAAATTTAATTTTCATTTTGGGAGTGTGAATTGGACATGGATGGAATCATGGCAAGTTTCAGCTTCAGAACATTTAAAAAAATGAAAACGAAAAAGAAAAGTTTCTTACCATATTGACCGTGTACTACAAAATATGGCGCCGTTAGTAATAGATCAGCTGAAAATACAAAATTTTAAATATTTAGATAAGACGATTCTAAAAATGATTTGTACCACTGCGGTAGCACAGCTGTTAAAGTGCTCGTTCTGTAATGGGAGGCCGTCCCTGTCATGTAACCTGAACCCCGACCGGGTCTGACCCAAGACTTGAAATGGGTAAGTGATTGTTCTTACGCCAAGTACTGGGCATTACGCAATGAAAGTCACGGATCCTTCGGTAAGGAACTTAAAATAAACGGAATCCCTTGCCACGATAGGCGTGGCACGATAACGAAACCTGTTGTATAATGCCATCAGCGCAAATGGCAACGCAGAGGAAACATTTCTGCACCTTCGCATATAGCTGGTGATGTATCGATATAAGTAAAATATATTCTTGACTTGGGATGTTAGTCACTATTTTTCAACTCAACTCTGAAATAATTTAACCTAATTTGTGCCAGTTTTAAAGTTTTAACTTTGCTTTAGGATTGTGATTTAAACATAGATTGGTATGTTTGTTTTTACTATCGGATAAAAGTGATAACGGCTTTCCATTTATACCTCAGATATCAACGCTTCATTCAAGAAGCTAGTATGAGAAATGCGATTACTTCAATGTTTCTTATTTCAAATTTCCTATTCAATGCAACAATATACCCGATTCTCCTGCTTATGGTGTAATTGTTTCACATGTAATACGCTATGGTAGAGCTTGGTCCCACTACGGAACACGAAGCATTGCAAGCTGCTTAATGACAGATGGATGACTCGAGGATATGCTTACCAAGGACCTCAAAAAATTTCATGGGCGTCATCACAATAGTGTTGATAAGTATGATATTTCTGTATCAAAAATTACCCTGGATATAATTGACGTCCCAAAGTTCCATGTTCCTTTCATCTTCAAGGTTGATTACGCACTTGGAGTCTGCAGCTAGCTAAACAGGAGGTGTTTACCTTACCCTTACGGAAGAGTCCCACTTTTCTTGTGGAGTTCATGTTCACTAAGTTTGCCAGTTTTCAACTTTTATATTCTCTGTGAACTAACCTAGTGAACACCGCTATGAGTTCGAGTCCCGCTCGGACCACATGTGGGAAAGTGAATTTTCCTTGCTGATGACCTTTATAATGGTTCACCTGATGTCAGTATAATGTGACTAGGGGAATGGTACTCTTGTCTGCTACGTAGTACTGATTCGGTGAGCTAGCACGGTAAAGTCGCCCTGAACGCGCGCTGGTACAAGGCGGACCATAAAACACACTCGCACTTTACATGCATACACGAACCTGTTCATATAGATTAATCCATAGAGATGAATAAAGTAGTTCTCGTCGCGAATAGCTGAAAAATTGCTGATGCGACGTTAAGCAACATTGAACAATAACATCAACTCACCTAGTGAAGTAAATCCAATCGTGATATCAGTTGTCTTCGGCGATGTCAAGCCATTGATGTATACAAAATCTACCCATAAACAACCAAACACAAAGTTATTGTTGAGTCGATTGGGTTTCAAACCAACTTCAAACTCCATTAGCTGTACAGAAATAAATGTGACAGTATTTATTTAAAATACAAAATATGATAGTTTTTATATATATAGTCCGTTAGCAATATTGTGGCAGAGTGTTTATAAACACGGGCGAGTTTATTATATGGCAATAGGTATTATAGGCAAAAAACTTTGACCTGTCCGCTTGACCTTTCATTTAAATATTTATCAGGAACCAAGTACGTTAGTGTATAGGTAACACAGGTGTTTATCCTGTATACACCAGTCATGAGATATACTCACCTCATAGAGTATACCTGTGTACTGTGATCTTAACATTACCCATATATTGGGTGGACCCTCCTATATGAATATTCGTAATGAAAGGTCAAACGGACAGGTCAATGTTGTTTACCTATAATACCGTGTATCAATTGTTTTACTTCAAATGCAAGTAATTTTGCAATTTACTTAACAATAGTTGAATCATAACCATATACACAGTTGTTTATTTCCCCTTGGCCTAATTGTGTTGTCATCAAACTGCTGTCCATTCTGTAAGTCAATCATCTGCGACACCTTTTAATCGTTGAACGATACCCATAGTAAAAGGGGTTGAGTTTGTCCTAAGAGGTGGAGTCAAAAACTTAGGTCTTTTCAGGTTGAACGTTTTTGACAAAAAATTATACTATACAGAGGAAAAGTCCAAAGCGATGAAAAACTTAAACCTTTATGGTATATTAGGCCAAGTCATGTTATATACATAGCCAAATTTTTGTTTCTCAACTTTAACTGGTTTTTGAGAAAAAATCCATAAAACTGAGTGTAATCCATTTCTGATTATACTTTAGTCGGTCGCTACGAAATACAATTCAGAGGCATAGATAGGAACGAATTATATCCGAGGCCAACTGAAATAGAAGCACCAAAGACCTTCAAATCTTGTGGGACCGGGACATGCTTGATAACAGTGATGTTAAATGGTGCGTTCTGGCGACACTTGAACTTAATATTTGCTGTTAAATTTTACTGGTATAAATAAAAGAATAATTATGAATTTAAATACAAACATACCATTCTATGTTCATAAACAGTGCCAAAAAGGCAAGAAACCAAACTTTGCACATACAGTTCAACAAACAAAACAACTAAGTATGTCAAGTTTTACTGGAGATTTTCATTTAGTCAGTGTTCGAAAATACAGCAATTAATTAATAGTGACTGACTATATTTATCCGCTATAAATTATTTTTATCCTTTTCGATTTTCTTCGGGTTTCTGTAAAAAAATTACAAATTAATAAACGATCTGATTTTTGATAATTTTTGGCCATTAGTAATGTAGCGAAAGTTTAGAGGAATATTGAAACTTTGTAGGCTAAATATACGACTCCGTGGCGCAACGGTAGCGCGTCTGACTCCAGATCAGAAGGTTGCGTGTTCAAATCACGTCGGGGTCAAACATTTTAACATTTTTTTCATTAACCAGCTTTAAAGACCACCCTATATAAGGCACACTTGTTTGTAAAGGCCAGTGAAGTTTTATCTACAATGAAACTTCCTGGAAAGGTGACGGTTCCCTTTATAGACAGGACTGGTTTGATTAAACAAAAATGTACTGGCCTAAGTTGTACTTATCTTTGCAAGTACAAACTTTTACGAATATAAACCTTTAAACATAAAAACTTAATTGACAAAAAAAGCGACTAAGTTCCCTGGAACAATTGTAGTAAAATTCACGCCTGCTTACACTTTTTATTATATTGCAAAATTAATGAAAACTTGCGAAATACTCTCTTTGATGATATATCATTTAAAATACCCAACTTTAATAATTTTACTGATATTGAAAAACTGGTGGACCTGCTAAATCCTACAGAATCAAATGTCCATTACTTTGTCACTCAAACGTCCATATTGTTCGCTCTTTTGTCCTATGCTTTCGCTCAAATGTACAGTACTCCGGATTCGTATATATACAGTACTTATTCCGCCGCCGCCACGATTGATCGAGCAAGATGAAATCTTGATGGTGATATCAGGAAAGAATTCTTATATTTTAATAAGAAAACGTGTCGTTTAAATGTCTATCATATATTTGGAATTTCGCTCAAATGGGTTGAAAGTCTCGATATAAGTGAAATATTCTTGATTTTGACGTAAAGCTACATTTAATAAATATTCTAACTTGACCTCTGTTTTCCTTCATAAGAAACAAGGAGAAAGCCAACCGTGGTACAGGTAAACGACATTGACCTGTCCGTTTGACCTTTGATTAAAATTTCATTATGGACGAGTAAAACCAGTAATAGGGATCATGCGTGTATATTTCGTCTACCTGTTGTGAACACTTATCATGGGCAATGTGTATATGTATTAACTGAGAATCCTAACGCTACCTATGCATTGGGTGGACCCTCCTATATGAATATTCTTAATGGAAGGTCAAACGGACAGGTCAATGTTGTTTGCCTATACAACAACGATATACCATCATGGGTAAATGTTGATTATTTCTTAAATAAATTATTATATGCTTACTTCACCGTTGACTGTGTATGTAGTCATGTTATGCTGCTGGTCAAATGGACTACACTGCTCTGGTTTATAATGCAGGCGATATCGGATATATTGAACCAGGTCACTAGGCGCTACCACTCCTAAATTATACATATGGACAGGGTACAATACCCCTCCATTCAAGTCTGCACTGGAGATCTGTAACATAAAAAGTAAAACATCGATTTGTCAACAACACTTGTTTAGTCGATTTTTTCGATTTAAAGATATTTGGTGATAGCCCAGTAAAATCTCAATTCATTGCCACTATTTGCTTAGTTATAAAGGAGATTTAGTGATAATACGGCAAAACCTCGATTCATTGCCACCCTTCGCTTAGTCGCGATAGAACAGTTAAACCTCGATATGTCGACGCCATTTGTTTAGTCGAATATTTTTTTCGATGTCAAGTGATTTGGTGATGGTAAAGTAAACACTTATTCGCCGCAACTATTTGTCAAGCCTTTTCAAGAGGTTCGGTTATAGTACAGTAAGTCCGCAATACATTACGACTATTAACCATTTCAGTATTCATTTTCATCTAAAACCTTGACCTTTGAACCAGCGACATCTGTATTAAATGTCGCTGTTTGAACCTATGACCTATTTTTCCCAGTCAAATTTTTGCATTATAAAGAAGTTTGGTGATAGCACAGTAAAACCTCGATTCATCGCCACTTGCAGAGCCTCGTTTAAGATGAAAATATCTGACCGCTCAACTGGAATTTCCTGATCTCTGTCTGGAACTTGTGATAGATTCTTTTATATCTACAAGTATCCGTCAATCTGTTTGGTCGTCCGTCCCAATATCGTGTCTGCTCCATATCTTCAGTGTCAATGGATGGATTTTGATCAAACTTGTCACAAATGTAAACCAAAGTGACGATGTAACACATGCTACATTTAGAAGTCGTATACGAAATCCAAGTGTCACACACCAAATTTAGGTGAATAGGTCAAGGGTCATGAACAATGACAAAACCTATTTAGGGGTATAAGTAATCGTCACTTACCATGCTGACCTTTCTAATTAAATTAGAATTTAACTTACCTTTATCGTACAAGGAATCGTTAACCCGGGATAACTCAAAGTCGGCAGATCTGAATAAACACTTCTGCCATAATTTGATACCTGTCCTAAAAATTAAACAAAATAACTAACTCCTCTGTAGACTTAAAATCCTCAAAAACTAAGTCTCCGGCCGGGTATCAGTTGAGTTGAGTAATGGTGTTTCAAGAATATTTTACTTATATCGAGATGTCGCAAGCTAAAGGCGAAAGTGCAGAAATTTTGCCTGTGCGTTGCGCTGATGGAATTATACAGTAGGGTTCTTTAGCGTGCCAAGCCTACCATGACACGGGACCTCGTTTATTTTAAGTTCCCATCCGAAAGAATCGTGACTTTTATTTCGTACTGCCGAGTGCTTGGCGAAAGAACAGTCATTACCCACTTTCAAGTCTTGGGTCAGACCCGGCCGGGATTCGAACCCACAACCTCCCACTTACGGAGCGAGCACTCTACCAACTAAGCTACCACAGTGGTCCGGCCGGGTATGACTTAGACTTGAAAAAAGGTACATTGTATTAACTGTTCTTTTTCCTAGCACTCAGCATGAAGAAATGAAAGTAACGGGGTCCTTCGGAATAGACCTTAAAAACCGATGTCCCCTATCAAGACATAAAGAATATTCCGTGCAATGCAAAGATAAAAATTTCTGTCACTTTACCAGTAGCTTGTGACGTCTCGATATAAGTGAAATATTTTTGACTTGGACGTAAAATCCCATTCATGCAAACGTTCAATCTATCAAAACATAATGTACACTCACTCATGCAGAGTTTTTTTATTGGCTTATTTGGTTAAATAGTTTGGGCCTCGAGTTTTTCATCAACTTGAAATCAACTTGAAAAATCAGTTTAATAATTAAGGTCCAAGCACTACTGATTAGGAATTTGTGTTTCAACAAAGAGCATTCAACCAACCAACCAACCCACCGGTCCGGGTAATTTTTTTAAGTCAGCAGCAATGAAAAATAAAAGAACACGATTTAATCTACGCGTATTTGATATAGAATCATGGGAATATTGACTGTTGTATAAAACACCATTAATTCACTCGATAATCCAAGATCTAAAACCCGCATATAGGCGAAAGAATCTTGATTGGTATTGAAAACAGCATTTTCTATAATTTGTAATGAACTAAGTTAATTTTTATATGTATTTGTGTCATCGGGTTATGGTCTAAAACGCGAGCAAGCGGATCATTAAGCCTGTCACACCAGTGATTTTTGCATTCTATTGAGGAATAATCCTTGTATATATGATATAGATTGCGAGCTTGCTTGCCAAAAGTGCTGTTGGAACCACTCTTTTTTTACAGGGAAATTGTCTTTTTTCCAAAGAAAAACAAATAAATTTGAATAATATACAATTATTGTGTTTTGATGAGATGGATTTGGGATTATACGGACCTGATCAAAGTAATATTCACCAAGGCCGTCACATGGCGCAAAATGACGATGTTTACACCGGAAGTGATGTCTTTTGGTGACGTATTACGTTTTATGTGCAACAGAATCCGCCATTTGACTGTTCTTTCCAACATGTTAAACCCCCATAATCCAACGTTTTACCCTGTGCACCTATATTTTAGGCTAATCGCGGATGCGCATACAGATTTCCTGTTACGACTAGGTGTAAGTAAAAAATATCAATCTTTATTTAAACTTATTTGATTTTCTATAGAAATAAAGAATATTTCACTGTCACAAACAGAGTGGTTCCAACAGTAGGTTTTTTTTTTCTTTGTACTCCGGTTTCTTTAATCATACCAGAGCTGATAGCCTTGACGAAAGTGAAGGAAAACTGACTTTGAGTAAAACACCATGACCACTTTAACACATTTAATAGTTGGTGCATTATCATTTTAGCCAAATTATGAAATTGATGTATATCATGATACGGAATAAAATTATATAGAATGGGGTTCGCCGCTGTACCACGTAATACTCTTTACCGTTTGTGCGGAACACTTATTTCCAATGGAAATGGAATCGCATGTGATGACGTTTTCCCGCGAAAACGACGTCATTTCAGGAATCTGTTGCGTTGACGTTTTCCAAAACGTTCCGCACAAATGTAAGAGATATTGATCACGTAGTACGGCGGCGAACCCCATTGGGTTTTCAGGTTCGCGTTTTTATGTATTCATTTATTTTCGACAAGATAATTGACGTATCGCCAGCCACGCCCACAAAGTTCCGTCAAATGACCGGATGCTTGATTTACACCCAAAAAGAATGAAAACTCGGCCTGAATAGCGCCATTTAATGACGTCACTGACATTTGTACGTCATTAGTTGCCGTGACGCTGCTTTGGTACCAGTGTCGGAACATTGTGGGCGTGGTCTGCGATAGGTCAGTTCGTGCTACTGTTTATACATACAAACCTGACGTAAATCCGTACGCCGAGACGTAAGCCCCTAAAATGTCCCCACATAATTGCGTGGCAGTGACATCTCCGGGGCAGACTGAAGAACAATAGACCGCAGGGTATTGAATTAAAGTCGTAAGACTACTTGCACAATAACACTCCCTCATTTTCTGGAAAAAATAAAGTAAACATCGTGCATGGAAAAATGCAGACTACACATTGCAGTCAATGACATAAAGATCATGACTTTGAGTGAATATTTGGATATAACCATACCTGAAGTACGTTACTTATTCAACATTGCAGCGTTCAACAACAAATAGCATTTACTTATTCATCAATCAAAAATATTTTCTTTTCACTTGTAAAATATCCGACAAAAAGATTTTTACCACATTCCACGATTAAATGTCACTACCAAGTATGGTTATATCCAGTGCCTCGGAACACATTGGCTTAAAGCATCAATGTAAGCATATACCATTATATCCTACCTCTCACTAGTTTCTGTGAATTTCATTCGACGATGCTGGTCACGTGGTGACCTAATATAATCTATATCGGGTCAGGTCTGTTCATATCATGTCAGTATGAGAGTTATTTCCCCTGACCAAAAAAAAAGCGTCAATGGCGCCCGCCTCGTCATAAACACGTCATATTTATCAAGTATTTACGGCAAATACAGACACTAGTAAAGGTGTTGTGATATTGAAACAAAATATTTGATGTCCAAGAATAAAAGTGCAATTGATTTGTTTGACGGAAGCTGCTAGTAAGTCAAATTCATTATTATTTTCAATATTTTGTCAGACAGAATGTCAAACGATGGTATTTCTAACTCAGTCACCATTCACATGTCGCTGTGTGGATACATTCAAATTGGTTTTGTAAATAATTTATTGATATGATCGGTATGATATAATAGTTACACATAATATAATATATAAAGGGTTTGTTTGGAGCTATAGGTTACTAAAACATACAGCAGTGTCTCATCCTGAACTTCTCTCCGGTCTCCGTATATCCGTGTACTGTATGTTTTTTAAAGGTATCCACCGTGGGTCTTCAGGGTGATCGGTAGGATATAATCGTTACACAGTCTGTTGGTGACCTAATATGGTTATACAGGGTCAGTAAAGTCCCATATCTGGGCTCGGGCTTCGCCCTCGCCCGATATGGAATTTACTGACCCTGTATAAACCATATTAGGTCACCAACAGACTGTGTAACTAATAATACAGTATATTTCCCATAGACGGACAGGAAAGTGCCTGGGCAAAGTGAAGGTTTTCACTGTGCTGGAAATTTCAAAGCATCATTTTGTAACACTTTGCATAGGCAATGTCACTACCAAGTATGGTTACCCCAATGCTTCGGAACACATTGGCCTGAAGCATTAATGTAAGCATATACCATTATACAGTATATTTCCTATAGACGGAAAGTAATGTGCCTGGGCAAAGTGAAGGTTTCACTGTGCTGGAAATTTCAAAGCATCATTTTGTAACACTTTGCATAGACAATGTCACTACCAAGTATGGTTACCCTCAGTGTCTCGGAACACATTGGCTTAAAGCATTAATGTAAGCATATACCATTATACAGTATATTTCCCATAGACGGACAGGAAAGTGTCTAGGCAAAGTGAAGGTTTCAGTGTGCTAGGAATTTCGAAGCATCATTTTGTAGCACTATGCATAGGCAATGTCACTACCAAGTATGGTTATCCCCAGTGTCTCGAAACACATTGGCTTAAAGCATTAATGTAAACATATGCCATTATACAGTATATTTCCCATAGACGGACAGGAAAGTGCCTGGGCAAAGTGAAGATTTCACTGTGCTGGAAATTTCGAAGCATCATTGTGTAACACTATGCATAGACAATGTCACTACCAAGTATGGTTACATCCAGTGCCTTGGAACACATTGGCTTAAAGCATTAATTTAAGCATATACCATTATACAGTATATTTCCCATAGACGGACAGGAAAGTGCCTGGACAAAGTGAAGGTTTCAAAATTTCGAAGTATCATTTTGTAATACTATGCATAGGCAATGTCACTACCAAGTATGGTTATCCCCAGTGCCTCCTAACACATTGGCTTAAAGCATTAATGTAAGCATTTTTGGGCATCAAAATAGACCGCCGAAATGTTCATTCAAATTGCATACCGGTTGTTTTCTTTAGGCACTCCCGTTTCCTCCATGACCTCAGAACTGATCCCCTGGTTATAAGTGAAAGAATCTTGACTGGGGTGTTAAGCTCCGTATTACTCCTCTTCACTCTTTCTTACCGTTAATAAGATATAGCTGTATGTAGGCGAACAAGCAGTGGCGCAAATGTCCAGATGCATCATAAAATCCATTTTATACAATACTAGGCCACTGTTCCCATAACACCCATGGGCCCCGTACTGGTACCCACCTGGTGATATAATTAAAAAATAATCAGCATTTACTTATGGTACATATTCAAAAAATACACGGGGCGGAGTCCACATGAGAGTTGAGTAATGGTGTTGAACGTCCCAATCAAAAATATTTTACTTATATCGAGACGTCACCAGCTATAGACTTTTGCCTGTGCGTTGTGCTTATAGCATTATACAGCAGTGTTCTTTATTGTGTCAAGCATATCGTGACACGGGGCCATCCCAAAGATTCATTTCATAAATCGGAGTGTTTGACAAATTCACTTTCGACTCACTTAGCTAGAGTCAGACCCAAAAGGTGTTCGAACCCACGACGTCCCACTTACGAAGCGAGCGCTCTACCACTGAGCTACTGGTCTATCTAGTCCCGTGTGGTTTAGTACTATTAATTCAAAATTGATTGATTGATTGATTAATTGGTGGATTGATTGATTGCATGACTGATTGGTTAAATTGGGTTTAACGTTACTCTGATTGAAGAAAGGGCACAGCCTATTTTCAAGTCTTCGTCATACCCCCTGCCGAGGTTCGAACCCACAACCTCTTACATACGAAGCGAGCACTCTACCAACTGAGTAACCATAGCTGTAGTATTTCACGAAATGACTATATTCACCGCATGTGAAACGCGGGTTCATGGGTGAGTCTCAAATATGGTATTGTCCTGTGCTTTTTATTCAAGGATGAATTTCACGATCCTTTAGTTCGCAGTTTATTTGCTTTGCTATTTTTTACCACATTTATAATACCGAATGAATACACTCATATAAGATGTTATTTGCTTAAGACAAAACGGTTAGAACGTCTTAACCATTACTTTAAGGAGGCTCGAGTGAAAAAAAGTTTAATTACCATCATTGTGAATTTTATATATTTTGTAGAGCGAAATGTGTCAACATGTTTGGTGACGGGGACCAGTCTAGCGACTCACTCCTAAAATTTATTTCACTCGAGCCTCCTTAAATGATAATTTAACTTTCGATAAAAAACAGAAATTTTTTTTAAATATTGTGATGAAAGGCACAAGAAAAAAAATGATAATAAATACATAAAGAAAATTAACAACTTTCAAGGCACTAAATAATAGCGGCTTGCGTAATACAATGTAAAATGAGTCTACGGAGTTCTTACGCGTGACGGTTTCTGAGATTTCCAAAAAGATCTAGTACCTTGAAAATCACGCCGTAGAGGAAACTTTACATACGTCATCAAAGCTAGTACTATATCTTTTTATTTTTTTGCACAGTGTATTCAATTTCGCCCATTTCGCGATGGAACATTTCCGCGAAAAATAAAATATCGGAAAAGAGTATCTGTATCAGTAAAAGTTATATAATTGCCGTCAAACCACGAAAATAATTACCCACGAAATAGTCAATAGATCCTTCTCTAGAATACCAAATCAGGGCGTCATTGTTCGTTGTTTTTAAGCCGCGAAAATTTGTATCCGCGAAATAAATACAGTTTCTGAAATACACGGTTTTATGGTAAATTACTTTTAAATAAAAATTGAGTGGTGTCATCACTAGAATACAAAATCAGGGCTCCATTGACCGTTGTTTGTCAAAACTAGTCAAGAATTCTTTAAGTCGCGAAAATTTGTACCCACGAAAAAAGTACAACCTTTTTATAATATAATACTTGAATATAAAGATTGCCGGACTGTTTTCATCCTTTGAATATGAAATGAGGGTCCCATAAAGAATCCTTAAAGTCGCGAAATACGCACCCGCGAAAAAAAAGCATTATCCTATTACAGACGTACAGCGTTTTATATTATTTGTATATATAATGGTTTACTGTTTTCATACCTTGAATGCAATATTAGGGCGCCATTGGTACCCGCGAAAATTTGTACCCACAAAAAAGTACAATTGCAGAAGCGCGATGTTTTAAATACTTTATTACATGTGTATAAGGGTTGACTATTCCCATACGTAGATTACAAAATCGGTGCGTCATTGTCCTTTAAGCTGCGAAAATTTGTACCCGCTAAAAAAAGTACAATTGCAGAAGCACGATGTTATAAATATTATATTACTTGTATATAACGGATGACTGTTCCCATCCCTAGAATACAAAATCAGGGCGCCGTTGACTGTTGTCTCTAACAAGAACCAGAGATTCGATGTATATATCCTGTCCTTCATCATGAAGCCAGAATTGATACTGAAACGAAAACAAATACAAGCGTTAAACCATATACATCATTACTAAAATTCAGTAGCTACATTACAAAATTTACAATTTTTCTAGTTTAAGTAGGAAGTGAAAAGCTTTTGCATTTCGAAATTTTAGACATTTTAATAGTTACATTTGCATTTTGAAATTTTAGACATTTTAATAGTTACATTTGCATTTCGAAATTTTAGACATTTTAATAGTTACATTTGCATTTCGAATTTCTACTCATTTTAATGGTTGCATTTGCATTTTGAAATTTTAGACAGTTTAATGGTTACATTTGCATTTCGAAATTTTAGACATTTTAATGGTTACATTTGCATTTAGAAATTTTAGACATTAAAATGGTTACATTTACATTTCGAATTTCTAGACATTCAAATGGTTACATTTACATTTCGAAATTTTCAGAATAAGATTGACTTACGGATCTATATCGACTAGACATTCAAATGGTTACATTTACATTTCGAATTTCTAGACATTCAAATGGTTACATTTACATTTCGAAATTTTCAGAATAAGATTGACTTACGGATCTATATCGACTAGACATTCAAATGGTTACATTTACATTTCGAAATTTTCAGAATAAGATTGACTTACGGATCTATATCGACTAGACATTTTAATGGTTACATTAAATTTTGCATTTCGAATTTCTACTCATTTTAATGGTTGCATTTGGATTTTGAAATTTTAGACATTAAAATGGTTACATTTACATTTCGAAATTTTCAGAATAAGATTGACTTACGGATCTATATCGACTGATGTGTATCCAGGATTGCCTGGCCAGCTGTATAAATACGATGACTGTGATAGCCAGTCAAGCCCAAACGGTAATCCATTAGAGTTTAAGGTAATAGTCCACAAGGGTCTTCCTACCGAACTGTAAGCACCAACTTTTAGCTGTAAAAATATACAAAATATGTTAATCAGTACAATGTCTACAATACAGACCTGTCCAAAGTTTAACACTGATTTTAGAAAAAGTGTAGCAGCTCTGGCTGCTGAGTACCCGAGGTATGGATAGCTAGTGAGCGACAAGCTGCCGAGAGATACATGTAGATAGTAACTGCCAAAAGCTGCCGTGAGATAGACTGCGACTGTCGAAAAGCTGCCAAGACTTTGTGTGACTGTATTATTGGCAGTCAGCTTAGTAATGGTGTTTAACGTCCCAGTCAAGAATGTTTGACTTATATCGAGAAGGCCTTTGTTTAAACAAAAACTAGAAATGTCTCGGGATAGCCAAATACTCCCCGCTTCAATTTTTAATGTTTTCCCGCGACCTTGACCATTCCGCTATGACCTTGGTTCAAGGTCGAGATGATTTTCGTTAGCTGCCCATACTAGAACTGTAAAAAGCCAGTCACCAGTTATTCTTTCAGATGAAACTAAAAACTGATGTCCCGTGTCTCAGTGCACGCTAAAGACACCTCTGTAGAGTTCGAAAAGAGAAGGTCACATATGGCCGATACAGCAGACAATTGACGTATCGCCGGCCACGCCTACAATGTTCCGTCAAATGGCAGGATGCAAAAAAAATGAAAACTCGGCCTGAATAGCGCCATTTAATGACGTCACTGACACTAGTACGTCATTAGTTGCCGTGACGCTGCTTTTGGTACCGTGATGGCGGTCAGTGTCGGAACATTGTGGGCGTGGTCGGCGATACGTCAATTACAATTAGAAGCGATTAAACAGACTTGGGCAACATTTAGCCATAGTTGGACGCCTCTACCATATTACATATTTTATTATTGATTAACTATTATTTTACCGCAGTCGGCGTGTTAGCGGCCCAGGTATCTAGTTTTGATGACCTATAGTCGCCATATTGAAGTGTTCTCTCCAAAGTAATTGTGCTCCTAGTACCATTGGGATCGTTGTATGAACCTGGCAATTCCAAAAGTCTTTTAATATTTGTGGACTTCCTTCGGAAATAACCATTAACAACTCCCAATTTTCTGTAAAAAAGTTTAAATTAATACAAAAATAATTTTACTTCCGGTGTTCACACCGCCTAATTTCACATGTCAAATTCCCGTAACAGCAACATTAATTTTCTTTTTTTCTTTTAGAGTAATTTTATTATAATTATATAATCGCGGGTAATCATGCGCATAAGAAAAATGTTCAAGTCAATACAATACAAAATTTTATCTAAGGTTAAAATTCCAAGGAGATTTCAAAAGCAATTTTGAAAAAGTCGCTGTTACGAACACAGTGGAACAGACAGTAGTTTGGTTAGTAAAGTACAGTACAGGTCTATCGAAAGTTTAACACTAAGCTAGTAAATTGGTTCCGATCGGCAGCTAATCTCAAATCCTCTTTAGCTACAGTATTTCACCACTGCGGCAGCTCATCAGTTGGTCGAGTGCTCGGTCCGTAAGTGAGAGGTCGTGGGTTTGAACCCCGACAGGGTCTGACCTAAGATTTTAAAGTTGGTAATGACTGTTTTTCGCCTAGCACTCGGCATTACGAAATAAAAATGACGGTTCTTTCGGGTGAGAACTTAAAATAAACGTGATCCCGTGTCACGGTAGGCTTGGCACGATAAAGAACCATCCTGTATAATGCCATCAGCGCAACGCACAGGCACAATTTCTGCACCTTAGCCTATAGCTGGCGTGGCCTCGATATAAGTGAAATATTCTTTACTAAGACGTTAAACACCATTAATCAACTCAACTCCAGATCTTTAGCTATTTTTCAGAGGCAGATTTTCCAAGCCTGTTTCCAATATATCTCTGCAGCTTTTCGTCAACCTAGTGTTGTGCGCATAAAAATCAATAATTCTCTCTTAACTGCATGCGTTGGTAGATTTCCTTTGATCGACAATAAGAATTTACTACGAGTATAAAACGGAAGGCCCTTAAGGAAAACAATGAGACGACACTTGATCAACACCCCTTAACGTTTGTGTGACGTTTCGCAAAACTTTTATGTCCCAAATTCCCAGAAGGCCCTGAAGGAAAACAATGAGACGACGCTTGATCAACACCCCTTAACGTTTGTGTGACGTTTCGCAAAACCTTTATGTCCCAAATTCCCGAAAGGCCCTGAAGGAAAACAATGAGACGACGCTTGATCAACACCCCTTAACGTTTGTGTGACGTTTCGCAAAACCTTTATGTCCCAAATTCCCGAAGAGCCCTGAAGGAAAACAATGAGACGACGCTTGATCAACACCCCTTAACGTTTGTGTGACGTTTCGCAAAACCTTTATGTCCCAAATTCCCGAAAGGCCCTGAAGGAAAACAATGAGACGACGCTTGATCAACACCCCTTAACGTTTGTGTGACGTTTCGCAAAACCTTTATGTCCCAAATTCCCGAAAGGCCCTGAAGGAAAACAATGAGACGACGCTTGATCAACGCCCCTTAACGTTTGTGTGACGTTTCGCAAAACTTTTATGTCCCAAATTCCCGAAAGGCCCTGAAGGAAAACAATGAGACGACGCTTGATCAACACCCCTTAACGTTGGTGTGACGTTTCGCAAAACCTTTATGTCCCAAATTCCCGAAAGGCCCTGAAGGAAAACAATGAGACGACGCTTGATCAACACCCCTTAACGTTGGTGTGACGTTTCGCAAAACCTTTATGTCCCAAATTCCCGAAAGGCCCTGAAGGAAAACAATGAGACGACGCTTGAGCAACACCCCTTAACGTTTGTGTGACGTTTCGCAAAACCTTTATGTCCCAAATTCCCGAAAGGCCCTGAAAAAAACAATGAGACGACGCTTGATCAACACCCCTTAACGTTTGTGCGACGTTTCGCAAAACTTTTATGTCCCAAATTCCCGAAAGGCCCTTAGCGAAAACAATGAGACGACACTTGATCAACACCCCTTAACGTTGGTGTGACGTTTTGCAAAACGTTTACGTCCCGAATTCCCAGAAGGCCCTTAGCGAAAACAATGAGACGACACTTGATCAACACCCCTTAACGTTTGTGTGACGTTTTGCAAAACGTTTACGTCCCGAATTCCCAGAAGGCCCTTAGCGAAAACAATGAGACGACACTTGATCAACACCCCTTAACGTTTGTGTGACGTTTCGCAAAACGTTTATGTCCCAAATTCCCGGAAGACCATTAGTAAAAACAATGAGACGACGCTCGATCAACACTCCTTAACGTTTGTGCGACGTTTCGCAAAATTTTAACGCCCGGAATTATGTCGTCTTGCATACATTTATATCAACCGATCAGTATGATTTCATATCCATGATATCGAATGGAAATGATTGTTCCGTACAAATGTGAGTGAGACCGCGTGGTACGATGGCGAACCCTATTCCATAATACGAGACTTTTGGTACGGCACTTTCATTCCGTGTAACTCTTTTTATCCCCGCCTTTCATAGAAAGAGTAAGTGAGTGAGTAATGGTGTTTAACGTCCCGGTCAAGAATATTTCACTTATATCGAGACGTCGCCAGGTTTAAGAGAAAGTGCATAAATTTTGCCTGTGCGTTGCGCTTATGGGATTATACAGCAGGGTTCTTTAGCGTGCCAATCCCACCGTGACACGGGACCTCGTTTACTTTTAGTTCCCATCCGAAAGAACCGTGACTTTCATTTCGTAATGCCGAGTGCTTGGCGAAAGAAACGTCACTACCCACTTTTAAGTCTTGGTCAGACCCGGCCGGGGTTCGAACCCACGACATCCCACTTACGGAGCGAGCACTCTACCAAAAGAAAGAGGAGCATATTAAATTTGATTTTCCGTTCTTCTTTCCCTCTGAAATGATTAATTGTCTGCGCTAATTCTCCAAAACTATGAAGTACTATTTCACAAAACTTGGTAACGTACATAGGACATGCGCATATTGTTAATTTGAGTTTGTTTGCTATTTTTCCTTGTAATTATGGCCCTTTGAACATATAAGTGGAAATCTCACACACACACACGCGCGCGCGCGCGTGCGCGAAAGAGAGAGAAAGAAAAAGAAAGAAGAAACTACTATCGGGAAATTGCTTGTTTTATTTAGCCTTACCTTGTTCACAATAGACCGACAAACACTGACACGAAATCAGAATAATCCATATCGTATAGATTATTGTTTTGGTCATGATTACACCTGAAATGAAAAATGAAAATTTTAGGAAAAATGGGTATAGCAAAAAGTTGTCAATAGAAAAATTGAGGTCATCACGTTTGTTGTATAGACTAATCTGTAGTCTGTCATTGATGTCATATCGGAGGAAGCAGAATTCGTTAAATCTGTCCCACGAATGGTGGGTGGGTGAATGGGTGTATTTAGACTACTGTGAAAGCACCTATTTCTGTAGTGTCAACTTTTCGTAGTTCTACGAAATAATATAATTTTTGGGTATGTTACTTTGTGGTTTGTTTGTTTGTTGGTTGGTTGAATGTTGCTTAACGTCGCACCAGCAATTTTTCAACTATTCGTGATGAGAACTATTTTATTAATCTCTATGGATTAATCTATGAACATTTTTGTGTATGCATGTGAAGTTGTTTGGTCTGTCTTGCACTAGCGCACTCAGGGTGACTTTAACGTGCTAGCTCACGGAGTCAGTACGCCGCAGACAAGCGTACCACCACTCCAGTCCATTATACTGATACCAGGTGAACCAGTAAAGGCCAACGGCAAGGACAATTCACTTTCCCATATGTGGTCTGAGCGGTACTCGAACTAACAGCGGTGACAGACCCTGTATTTGAAGACCGGCGTCTTATCCATTAGGCCACCGCGGCCTCTCGACTTTGTGGTGTAAGGTCAGTTTGTAAAATACACTATTTCGTTAAGATGAGGACCAGTGTATCCATAAAAACAACGACGGAAATTAGTGATTTCACAAAGTATTTTTTTGTAAAGGAACATTCCGAATTAAGAGAGTACGAAAGTAGAACATGTCCGATGCCAGCGTACTTTCATTTGTCGACAGTGAGTACGAGACCAAAAAGTCGCATGGATTATATTGTTGGATGTTGTACTCAATCAATTTTCGTCAGAGGAAAACTACTAATTGAGTTTGAATATGAATTGATAATTTACATCACCTGCATTATTATACACCCCCCAAACTAGTTTGAGGGGTATATAATCATTATAGCTCGGAATCACCATGTCTGTCTGTCTCCGTCTATCTATGTAAAATCATGTACGGTTTATATGCCATAGCATAGCCAGGGGCGTAGCTGGGGTGTTTCTGATGTGGACGCCTAAAGAGGACAGGGGGTTTGGGGCCGCCCTGATGCGAATTTTCGGCCCTCCAGGGCCCTATTTATCAGATTTTGTCTTATAATTTTATGCTATGCTGTGGTAGTTTTTGGTCGTTCTTTTGAGGACAGGTTCATTCTTAAACCTGAAGACGAGGTACAAGGGGATCTGATGTTGTATGGCATAAGCACTACGAAAACAACACACAAACTCTCTCTCTCTCTCTTTCTCTCTCTCGTTTTTTTTTGCGATAACTATGAGGACGTTTTTGCGTACAAACGTACGCCTGGCTACGCCCCTGATAGCTGCTTTGGGCGACTGTCATAAAACTTCACAGGTCCAAATGCGTATCGTATTACCTTGAACCAAGGTCATATCGGAAAGGTCAAGGTACCAGGAAAACATTAAATGTTGGGGGGAGGGGCATTTGACTCGCAAGAGACAGTACTAGTTGTTACTAATTGTTACGGATACTACATGGAGATTACGATCATATGACTATTAAACAACAATAGAGTTATACCACCCAAAATACTCGAAATTAAACGTTTGAAATTCACAAAAAATACTTGAAATTAAACGCTTAAAATCACCCAAAATATTCGAAATCATGCGAAATTGGCAAATCGCGTTTTATTTTCTCCGTCATTTACATGCGGATTTTTGCACAATTTAACAATTGATATTTCAGTTTAAAGGCAGTAGAGTGACATATGAGTTCTGACATGTCGAAACTTCGCGTTGGTTAAACGCCGAACCAACGAAAAGGGGCCAAAGCTCGACTGCGGAGTGGCCGAAATATATGTGGATATGACGGAAAAAACTGCCTGCGGAAATTAAAAGGTGTCGAGATGTAGGTTAGGGGGCCCTAGATCACTTTTTATAACAGTACAGACCAATTAAAAGTTCAATACTGAGCCAGCGAAAAGGAATCGAAATTTGGCTGCTGTGACACCGAGATCTGTATTTATACAAACAACTGAAAATCTGCAGCTTGTAGCTTGTCTGTGATCACTTTTTATGCTCTCTAATTTTATGAAGTCTTTTGCATAAAATTTTGTTACAAAATAATAATAAAAATAAATGAAAAATATAAATAATAAATTAATTAATAAATAAAATCAAATAAATAATAAATAAAGATAAATAATTCTTAATCAAATAAATAATAAAATAGATAAATAAATAATAAATAATAAATAAATAAATAAATAAACAAATAAATAAATAAATAAATAAATAAATAAATAATAAAATAAATAAACAATAAAATAAATAATAATAGTAATAAAATAAATGAATAAATAAAAATAATAAAAATTTAAAATAATAAATAAATAAATAAAAAAAATAAAATAAGTAAATAAAGATAAATAATTCTTAATCAAATAAATAAATAAATATTATATAAAATTAATAAATAAACAATAAAATAAATAATAATAAATAAATAAATAAATAATAAAATAAATAAAAATAGTAATAAAATAAATAAATTAATTAATAAATAGTAATAAAAATTTAAAAAACATCCTCAGAAACCTTCATTTTAAGTTAAACTTTTGAAAGACATATACTGTACAGTGCAGACCTGTCGAAAAATTAACACTGAACCTACGAGACGGAGTTGTAACTCGACTGCCGTGTGGCCAAAATATGGATAAATTGTGACTGAAAAAAATTCCGAGAGAAATAGATAAAGGCCACTGAGTATTAATCGTGAACCAAGGGACAACTCTGAGCTGCCAATTTGGTATTCAAATACTTAGCTTAGTGTTAAACTTTCGACAGGCCTGTGCTGCACGTTGATTAAAAATTAAAATACAGAAAAGTTTAAATTAAAACATTCTGTCCATTAAATTACATTAGAAGAAAGTTTCTGTCGAATTATAAATTTTGAATTTTTATTAATATTTTATCTTAAAAATCTTATATATAATCTACCTTTTTTCGCTTAGAAATCATTTTTATATGAAATTAAATTTACATTAATAGTTTATCTTAAAAAATGTAATATGTAATTACCCCTTTTCAATTAGAATTCATTTTATATGAAATTAAATTTACTATATTTTAATATTTTATATAATTACCTTTTCACCTGGAATTCATTTATATATAAAGTTCTGTCTACGATATTCTTCAACTCGCAGTTTGAAAATTTAAAAAAATGCCTTTGTATTAGAATTCTGCAAACATTGTAATTATATTGATTAGGCAAACCTTCAAATAAACACTTTTTTTACGTACAGACCTGTCAAAAGTTTAACACTGAGCTAACGAAAAGGTTAGTTGGTTGAATGTTGCTTAACGTCGCATTAGAATTTTTTTTAGCTATTCGCGACGAGAACTATTTTATAATTAATCTCTGTGGGTTAATCTATGAACAATTTTGTGTATGCATGTGAAGTGCCATTGTATTGTATGGTCTGCCTTGTACTAGCGCGCACTCAGGCCGACTTTAACGTGCTACATGTTGCTCACAGAGTCAGTACGCCACGGAAAATTCACTTCCCCACATGTGGTCCGAGCGGGACTCGAACTCACAGCGGTGACCCTGTATTTGAAGACTAACGTCTTATCCATTAGGTCTCTACTAACGAAAAGGAGCCTAAACTAGCCCGTCTAGTGACCGAGATCGATGTGAATAGGCAGTGTCCGTCGTGCTTGAAAACAAAATGTAAATGTACGTGTGTCTGAGATGAACAGCTGGTTTGGCATTTTTCTTAGCTCAGTGTTAAACTTTTGACAGGTCTGCACGTACTGTATTATTTTACGTTTATTTGCTTAAGTTATATTTTAAACAACAAAAATTAAACTAATGAGATTTGTGAAAGACAAATAACATCCGTTGTTATTACAACAGTTTCTTTGATAAATCAATTAAGACCATTTTAATTACATGAATGTAATTAAATATTTAAATCTTTCAAATATAAAATATGCAGTTTGAAAGAGTATTTTTGTTGTGCAAGTAAAAAATTGATATTGTTAATCGAGAACTTAGGCCTCAATAATCGACCTGAAAAAATTGAACCCTAGTACAATACATACAAATAACGCAAGGAGTGAAGTTGAGTAATGGTGTTTAACATCCCAGTCAAGAATATTTCAGTCAAGACGTAGCCAGCTTTAGGTGAAAGTGCAGAAAAATTGCCTGTGCGTTGTGCTGATGGCGTTAACCCTTTAATTGGCAGAGAAATTTTGGAAAAAGTGCAAAAACTGTACCCTATTTTCAATGCAGATTTTAGAGTATTTGCAGTAAAAATGCTAATAACCAACCCTATATATTTTGTATCCCCATATACTATACTTCTCTTTTAGGTACGTTTCATCCATATATCGGTTACCATGGCAACAGAAACACCACATTTACAACAAAAACATGTGAAAAATTGCTGAATTTAGCATTTTTTTAAATAAATGTCTTATATCTTGAGACCAGTACGCTAGAAAAATATGGTTTTGCAGGAAATTCAAAGTTAAGTATCAATGAAAGATGCTGCAAAAAAATAATTTTAAAATTTGCATTTTTCACAAAAACTAAAAAGAACAAATTTCGTTGTTATTAGCCGAAAAATATAAAAAACGGCATACTATTGATGCCAAAAATGCATTTTGTTTGGTTTAAGTTGATCATTATTTTGACACAAATATTAAAGTTTAAGCTGAAATTTTACCACTACTAAACCATACACATAAATAAACTGTTACTACAAAATTTGTATTTAAAAATATTTTCAGTAAAATTACGGTTGCCATGGCAACGGAAGCCATGCAAAAACCAAGATACAGAGGAAAAGGCTGTTTTATTTCACTTTATATTGCTATTTTCTTATATTGGCAGGTGTAAAATATATGGCTTTTGGTAAATAACATCAAAGAAACTATTAAATACATTTGAATACGAAAGATGGTTTTATAATTTCTATGTTTTCGCCCAAAATATGAATTCCTAATTCCGTAGCATTTTCGGCGATTTTTTTATAAAAACATGCAAAAACCTTTCATTTTGTTTCATTTTTGTAAAAGTTGAGGCGATAAATGTTAGTCCAAAACTCTAATGATATCAGGACTTGGACAGATAATAATTATATATAAATTGTATATACTTAGGAGACTCATATTCTGCTTTCACTAAAATGGTAATTTCAAACAAAAAATCCGTTACCATGGTAACCAAAAGAGTGGTAACTGCGTTACACAAGAGATAAATTGAGTAATTTTACTTTATTCTAATAATCCCTTGAGCTTGGGTTTATGTAAAACCTAAATTTTATTATTTAACATGACTTGATTATTAGGTGAAGATGAATAGACGGGAATAAACTCAAAAATTTCGTGTTTCACCCAAAATAGGAACTAAAAAAATAATAGATTTTCGGTCAATTATTAGGAAAAAAACATGTAAATGCTTTTATTTTTGGTATATATTTTAAAAGGTGAAACTGTAACTTTGACTTTATAACTTTAACAATATATATAAACTGATCAATGGTAAACATATTTTTTAATTAGAAGACTCATACTAAACCGTTTTAATTATCTCAAATTCCATTACCATGGCAACCAAAACAGAAAACTGTTTACAACTGGTGTCTTTTCAACAGAGTGTAGTTCAAATGGTCACTACATATTCTCAATGTCGGGATTGAGAACATCAGGACTTACGTCATGTATTATCAACCCAACACATTTATATACCAGTCCCCGTGTACAGTTAGGAGTGAGCGAGTGAGTAACGTCCCAATCAAGAACATTTCACGAATATCTAGACGTCGCCAACTATAGGCGAAGGTGCGGATGGCATTATACATCAGGGTTCTTTATCGTACCGAGCCTATCGTGACATAGGGCCTCATCTATTTTAGTTCCCATCCGAAAGAATCGTGACTTTCATTTCGTAATGCCGAGTGCTTGGTGAAAAAACAGTCAATACCCACTTTTGAGTCTTTGGTCAGACCCGGTTGGCGTTCGAACCCACGACCTTCCACTTACAGAGCGAGCACTCTATCAACAGTTAAGAGTTTTATAATCAGTGGTCTCAATATATTTATGTCTTTTCCTATATTGATTAAAAAACCTTGTGTTGTGTTGTCTGTTGTGTCCTGTTTTTGGTCACATTGTGTGTTGTCAACATGTTTTACCACCTAGTCAATTCAGTTCCATTCAATCTTTATTTCCGTACGTTATATAACTTATTGGAACATGTATATAACAGAAGAAATACAAAATGCATACATACATACATACATACATACATACATACATACATACATACATACATACATTACATACATACATACATGAATAACAATGAACAAGCAATACACTGCTTTTGTATATATTGAGGCGGTCAGATCAAGGATGGTGGAGGAAACCGGATGGTCTTGAAAAAACAACCTTCGGCAAAGGAAATGAAAATAATTCTCACATTAGGATGTGTTCCGAGTGGGGTTCGAACGTAGGCTTGTGATCCGTAACTACAAACTTAAGTCCACTTGGCCACCTAACCCCCCCATCCCAATATGTTTTAAGTTGCCGTTACTGATTTACTGATGGTGGAAAATAATGATAGTAGCCCACGTTATAAATCGTGTGTAACTTAGCAAATAGAGACTAAATTTTATTAACTTTAGATTGTTCTCGCCAAACATACCGCGTCACGGTACGCTAAAGAACCCTGCTGTATAATGCCATAAGCGCAACACACAGGCAAAATTTCTGCACCTTCGCCTATAGCTGGCGAAGTCTCGATATAAGTGAAATATTCGTTAATTAAACACCATAACTCAACATAAAAAAATCGATTTGGATAACTGACAGCTTCGAAGTTCTGTATTTCATTGGACTCCTGATAAGAATGTACTAAAATGAAATATACTGCAAGTGCGAGAGGCTATTCAGGTTTCTTTTGGAAACAAATTATATCTGTTGAAGGGCGTAAAAAAGTAAAACTCAAGAACCAATAGACTGAAAATGCAAGAAAGTGTCCCCTCTATCATAAACGGGCTATAATTGTATAATTGTCAAATTCACTTTCTATACTGAATAATATTGTTACATACACGGATCTTCAGTTCAGCAGCAATGCCATTATATTAAAATGCATGTGTGTGTGTGGTATAAACAGGGAAGTTTTTATAAGTCCAGAGAAGCACCAAAAGCACTTTCACAGAGGATCCTTAAAAATTTAAAATAATAAGAAAACGGTACAAAAAACACCAATCTGAAGTGTTCTGGAATTATTTCGAGTGTTCATAGTTAAAACACTTTTTAGTATCGATAAACAATGCTTCAAAAATATTATTTAGCGCACGCGACAAAGAAGTAAATGCGTTTCCTGCGTAAAAAAGGTGTTTGAATTCGCATTGGGAATCTTTCACTCACATGCAATGAGACAATGTGCTATTCATGTGTGTAGTATTTAGCCACAGTACATATATACGTGTGTTTGAGCTGCTTGTTCCTTGCCAGAATTTACCGTTTATAGTGTTTGTTCACTGCTACCCCATCAGACCGTTTAGCATACTTCAGGCTTACCTACCCGTAGATGCCTTTTACAAGTATGTGTTTGTAATATTTTTACTGAGGCAAACATAGTATGCGATGGCCATGATACTCGTGCTGGCAATCACTCTCATCAATATAAGTAATAATTATTAATATTACAATAAATACTAGTGGTTAATTATCATACCCGACAAGAAAAAATACTTAAAAAGCAGTCGTGTTGTTTACATTTTATGGTATTATAAAAAGAAATGTGCCTGAGTGGATAGGGGATCCATGACTTATGTATGGGAATGTCATCAACAGTCATTATCACTTCTAAAATCACGCGTGATGGATCAGAACAAAACCAAGATCACATTTCCAAGTTTTATTATAGTATTTGATACTTTGGATCACTCAAATTTTCAGTTTATTACTGCGATTATCAAATGAATTGTTAAATACTTCCAATGATGATATTGATAATATAAAAAAACCCATCCTTTCAGAATCACCGATCTAGTATTTGACCCCTAGTCTGGTATATTTATATACATCTGTTACGGACGTAGTAGAAGACATTTATCTACCGTCGTACGTAACACTACAAAATCGGCAAAATGTACCAGATGTGATGCAAATTCAATTTGTGATATCTTTTAAATTATTTGACTTCTGTTAGTCGTTGATATATCAATGGATAGCTATGAATATTTGCCTTTTCATCATATGAAGATTTCATTTTAATCACTTTCATTGAGCAAACTAATGGGATATAAACCTAAAAATCGGCTGTCTTCAACGCTGTTTTTAAGACCCTTTATTTTAGACTAATAAAAGAGTAATCAAAAGTCAATATTTGAATAATGTAAATGAACAGAATTCCTTAGAAATACTTTTTTTTATTATATTACAAATATCTCTCTGATCTGACATTTCAGTGTCGAAAAATCTTAAAGTGAAGAAAGCGTACCAGTCGCGGAAGACTGGACAAAAACGTCAAAGTTGTATAGGATTTGACTTTTTAAAGCATATTTATTAAATCGTCATTTAACTTCGCAGATCTAATTTTAGAGTTTTGAAATTATATAGTTGAATTCTGCATTAAATTTCCTTTCAATTGATAAAAAATATGATACAATCCATTCGAAAACACACGTTTTACATGGTGTTGATTACAGCTAATGCCTCGAAAGTACTGGAAAAGTGCAAAAAATACGGCGTAAAACGATGTGTTAACCTAAACACGAATTTTTCGCCCGCATGTAGTACAAATTCAAAGTTCTCAATTTCCGTCATTTCGCATCATATAAATGATTTTGTATATTTTTCAAATATGATTTTTTCTCTATTTTTCACACATATAAGTTTCGCAGCATTTCAACATCTAGAAATACATTAAAAAATCATGAATTTGTATCTATGATAAAGTCTGACATAAACATTCTTTTGGAAACTTGGAAAGGTGAAAATTCTGAAACAAAAGTACCTGGTTATTCAACAATAAGCAAATCACGCAAAAAGAAAAAACGAGCAAAACGCAATAGTGGTGGCATAATAATATATTGTAAAGACAAAATTTTTAAAGGCATTAAATATCTCAAATATTCAAAATCTAATAACCGCATTTGGCTCAAACTTGACAAAACATTTTTGGATTGAATGAAGACATTTATCTCTGTGCGGTATATATACCTCCGATAAATTCTAATCATTATGATAATGACTACTACAATCTGGAAATCGAAATGTCCTATTTTGAAAGTAAAGGCAAAATTGTCCTGATAGGGGATTTCAATTCTCGTATAGGAACTTACTCAGATTATATCCATAATGACAGTAACAACAATCATCTTGCACATCTTTTACCAGATGGGTATACTCCAGATCAGAATATAAATAGAATGAGTAAAGATTTAGTTGTTAACACTCAAGGAAGAAATTTAATTGATCTGTGTGTTTCGGATCAACTCAAAATCCTTAATGGAAGATTTTTTGGTGATTTAATGGGGAATTTTACTTTGTATAATAGTCAAGGGTGTAGCACTGTGGACTATGCCGCTATAAGCTCTAGCCTACTCTCCTCAGTTCAATACTTTTGTGTATCTGAACCAAGTTACTTTTCTGACCATGTGCAAATTTCTCTTAAATTAAAATGTGCCCTGCAGTCAATTGAGGATAGACTATTTACCAATAATTTTACTTCATATAAATGGCAGAGTAACTCTATAGCCAAGTTGAATGCCATTCTTGTAGAAGAATCTTTCCATAATAAAATTCAGTCCTTTCTAGCAAAAGATTTACACTAAATGAGTCCGGAGTCAATGAAGCCAGTAATACTCTTACAGGCCTGTATAATTTTTTATCTGAAAAATGTATGAGAAATACCAAAAACTTTAAACATAAAAATTCAAAGAAAAAATCTCCTTGGAGTGATAATCAATACCTTGAGCACAGAAAAACTGTTTTAAAATTAGCCAAAGCCCTAAAAAATTCTCCCTATAATAGCGAAATACGTTTAAATTATCTACACCATGCTAAAAAATTAAAAAAGATGAAAAAGCAGAAACAGTCAGAGTTCAAGAGAAACATTGTTCATCAAATCTCCACTTGCAGTAATAAAGACAATAAAAAATTATGGTTGATTTAGAGTCAAAAATTAGTGCTAATGATTTAACAGACCAAACAATTTCTATGGCTGAAATAAAATATGTCCTTAAAAATTTAAAAACTGGAAAAAGTGTAGGCCCTGATGCAATCTCATATGAAATATTGCTTCATAGTAGTCACACAATGATGTCATGTTTAGTAAAATATTTTAATATGATTTTATCCTCTGGTCAAATTCCTTCAGAATGGCAAAAAAGTTTCCTTGTTCTACTGCATAAATCTGGGGATAAATCAAATCCAGATAATTACAGAGGCATATCTTTGAACAGTTGTTTATTTAAAGTTTTTACAGCAGTACTTAATAATAGATTCTCAACACTGATAGATGAACAATATAGCAACATGCAGTTTGGATTTCGAAAGAACAGTAGAACTTCTGACAATTTATTCATTCTTAAAACGTTGATTAATAAATACGTTCATTCAAAAAAGAAAAAAATTTATGCCTGTTTTATTGACTTTAAAAAAGCATTTGACTCAGTTTGGCGTGAGGGTCTTTGTTTCAAATTGTTAACTCAAACCAAAATAGGCTCTAAAATGTACTCATTATTAAAGGTTATGTATCAGAAAACTTTGGTGGCTTTGAAACATGATCATTCATTTACAGATTTCTTTCTATATTAGAGGTGTGCGCCAAGGTGATAGTCTAAGTCCTTCCCTATTTAATTTCTTCATTAATGACATTCCTGATCTGTTTCATAATAATGACCCTTTAACACTATTAAATTCAAAAATAACATCACTCTTATTTGCAGATGACCTAATTATTCTATCAGAAACAGCAGAAGGATTACAAAAATCATTAAGTGACCTTGCCAAGTACTGTTTTAAGTGGCAGCTTACTGTTAATTTACATAAAACCAAAATTCTCACATTTCAACAAACAAACAAATTAAGTAACAAAACATTTTATTTTCAAAATGAGGCAATAGAAAATGTAAAAGAGTACAAATACTTAGGAAACACAATAAATGCAGCAGGTTCCTTTATTCCCTCTTCAAATGAATTATCAAAAAAAGGTATCAGAGCACTTCATTCAGTTTACAAGTACAGCAGTGGTGTAAACAATATGCCAATAGATATAATGCTTAGATTGTTTGACTCTCTTGTACGTCCCATTCTTACTTATAATTCTGAGATATGGTTTATGGATCTTTATAAACAAATATGGTCATCCAAAAACAGAGCACTCAATAAGAATCAACCAATTGATCTCATATCCTTGTATGATGTTTTTCCCATGGAAAAGGTACACATTAAATACTGTAAACAACTTCTTGGTGTCAGTAAAACTTCTTCCAATCTTGCTACAAAATCCGAGTTAGGCAGATTTCCAATATTTCGATTTATATTAAATCAATTAGCTTGCTATGTATCAAGACTTAATTCTAATAACTTAAATCCTTTAATTAAGGAAACATTTATTTTATCCAAGAAATTAGATATAGATAATACTTATTCCTGGTATTCATTTGCTAAAGAAGCATTATCAGAAATATCATTAGATATAAATACTGTTCAGTCATTTGATTATACAAAACAAAAACATAAATTAAAAAAAATATGTTTTTTGTCTTTTGGACAACATTATACAAAACTCTTTTCAGAGAAAATGAATTCTTTAGGAAATGAAAGCAAACTATATATGTACAGTAAAATCAAAACCAGCTTTTCAAAGGAACCATATCTCGATATTCTGAAAGATTTTAATTCCAGAAAGCAACTTACTAAATTTAGAATCAGTGATCATTCACTAGAGATAGAAAAAGGTCGTTATAAAAAGTTAAAAAGAGATGAAAGAAATTGTAAATTCTGTAACACAATTGATAATGAGCAACATTTTATTTTTGACTGTTCAAATAACAAGGAACTCCGTAAAGAGTTTATAAAGTCAAGCAAAGCTTCTTTAAACTGTAATGTTAATGAAAATAATAAGTTTTCAACAATGATCATAATTTTGAAATCAACATCCCCTTGTCTTATACGTAAATTAGGTGCCTTCATTAAAAAGTCTTTTGAACTGGGTACATTACATTACCGCGACATTTTAGAAATTTTCATAACCGCGACCCATCCATTACCGCGACAAAATTGTATACGCTACCGCGACATTCTAAATATACGTTACCGCGACCTTATATGTTAGATATATTATATAGATTGATTTATTTTATTTAAATATAATAGTGCCTCTTCCGTCAGCCAGCGCCTTATACATTTGATGCATAAGACCTGTTTCCCCTGCACGATTTTTCTACGCACCTCCAAAGTTTTGAATTCTTGAAAAATTTATCTTTTCTGAATTTAAATCCATCTACGATTATCCCAGGATTTCCTCTGTTTGTGACAAACTTCTCTATCGTTGCCATTTTGTCAATAACTGATTTCAGTTCAGGGTGAGTAGATAGTGAGTATATTATGTGTTGTATTGATTTTATACATGTACATGTAGAACTCTTTAAAACCAATCGTAAATTTTATACATATGTCGCGGTAACGTATACTATATAGATGAAAAAATGTCGCGGTAATGTATACTTTATTTTTTAACAAAATGTCGCGGTAATGAACGGTAAATTTTGACAATGTCGCGGTAATGAGCTTTCCCCTTTGAACTGAGGAGGACAGGCTTATTGAATATTTAGGATATTAAACTGAATGTTTTCATACAGATACATATATATCATTTATTTTATTTTGTGCAAAGGTATTAATTTGCAATATTGCATATTTTATGTAATTCTTGTAAGATGATTGTAACAAACTACCTATGTAGTTTATATACAATAAAGTATTATTATTATTAAAAAAATCGGGTTTATACAGTGTAGAAAAAAATTCACGAAAATAGAAATTTGAATTGCGTGCTTGAATTTCAAGTAAAAAATATGTAGAACAGAGTGTTTGTAAAGAAAAACAGAAAGAACAAAGTTGATAGGAAATTTTCTCTAGTTTGTTTTGGTACCAGGGTTTTAAAGATCCGTCCACAAATCACATTTCCACGCCGAAAATAGTACACCTGACACGCCGAAAATCAAAATGGCGTAGTTTGGCGTATCTGCCAATTAAAGGGTTAAACGACAGGGTTCTTTATCGTGCCAAGCCCACCGTGACAGGGGACCTCGTTTATTTTAAGTTTCCATCCGAAAGAACCGTGACTTCCATTTCGTAATGCCAAGTGCTGGGGGAAAGAACAGTCACTACTCACTTTCAAGTCTTGGGTCAGACCCGGTCGGGGTTCGAACCCACAACCTCCCATTTATGGAGCGAACACTCTACCAACTGAGCTACCGCAAGAAGTGGTGTGGAATAATGGAGATTTACGCCCCATTCAAGATTCTTTCACTTAATGGAGATGGTCAGTTCGTGGATGGTCGAGGTCCAAACAGGAAGAAAACCCGCCGATCAATCTTCAGCAAACGAATTGAGGCTTTTTCACACTAGGATCATTCCAGAGTGGGATTCGAACCTGGGCGGTTTTTGACATTATGAAACAGAGGTGTTTGGGAGTGACACAACCATTTAGCCTTCCATCCATGAGCTAGGAATGACCCTGGGGCTCTTTCTTTTGTACCAATCCATTTAACATTACATATATAGTTTAGGGGTGGGGACTCAAACATTTAAAAATTAGTACCAACAACACCACACCAAGTCAGACGCTTACAAGTACAGCTTCTTCCCCAGAACGATTCGCACCTGGAACCAACTGCCAGCTTCTATTGCTGAGACCCCAGACTTGGTATCTTTCAAGCGGGGGGTTTCATCTGTTACTTTCTAGTCTGCTTTCAGGGGCGATCCAGGATTTTTTTAAGGGGGGGGGAGGGGGTTGATAATATTCCAGTTTTTTAAAGGGGGGGGGTTGAGAATTATCCAGGATTTTTTTGAAAGGGGGGTAAAAATTTTATCAATGCTAGGTTCGAGCGCCGCCAGGCGCGAGCTTCCAGAGACGAGGCTAGGGGTCTAGGACAGAGCCTTGATGGGGGCCAAGAAAATTTTAATCAGCCAATATCTCTCTCTCCCTCTCTTTCTCTCTTTTTTTTTAATTTTTTCAAAGGGGTGGGGTTGCAAACCCCGCAACCCCCCCCCCTTAAATCCGCCACTGGCTTTGGTCCATATTGTAAGCAAGTCCTAATGAAGATTAGAGCCGGATTGGTCCAATCAAAAGGACCGAAAACGCAATATGAAATTTGTTTCTGTTCTTTAGCTCCTTCTTTTGTCTACAGTTACAAACTACTTGTTATTCTTTTTCAGTTCATAACTTTATTAAGTGTAAATTTCCGAGTTTATTCTAACCGCCCACGCCTCTGCGCATAAGTTATTCCGAAACGTAACGGTCTAACAAGACATGTTTGAACAGGTGCATGGGAGATTTCGGTTGTACCAATGGTCTGATTAACCAAACATGTTACAATCCCTAATTAATTATCCATTTATTTATTTATTTATTTATTTATTTATTTATTTATTTCAGTGTTTCGTACCATGTAGATGTAGATGTACCCAGCCCCGCCCATTCAATCCTCCCTCTGGAATAACAACATGGGTATTTCTTTAGTATCACTCTAATCAACTTTTAATGCAGAACCAGAAAATATATTGTTCAGGGGTGGGGATCTTAACCGTTTAAAAGTTAGTACCCTTCCCAACTGTCCTCACCCTCTCTGGACTGATGTCATGGGTATCTCTTTTCATGTTCATTCATGATTTTAGTTGTATTTCTAGTGTTTTTATTTTTCATAACCAAGTCCCGGTTTCACCATCATTTCTTAACTAAGATTTTCCTTAACTTAATTTAAAAATCTTAAGTTAAAGAAAATCTAAAAAGCAACCGGATCTTATTTCGATCAGCGCCGTTTTCATTTCTTGGAATAGTTCGTTATAGCTTTTTCCGGTTTTAAAACGAAAGTAGAAGAGAGTAGAGCCATCGGGCAGAAGTTAAGGTGGGTAAATTCGGACGATCTAACACCAGTGACACCAAAAGGATAGACACTTATACACATCGTAGCATGTCCAGTGAAAATTAGAACTTCCAGAAAACCATAGTATCGCCCTGGTTTCTGGTGACAGTGGCGTAGCTAGAGAAAAATGAATGTGCATGTTTAAAGGGATACTGAAGTCTAGCGGATTATGAACAAAATCGATAGTTATAAGTACAATATTGATAATAAAATTAAAAATAAAAATAAAAAATTATTCCATTAAGATATATATTTTGCTATTTGAAAATTGCCGAAAATCATTGCTGCAGCTCTTTTGTGTTGGAGGTGAGAAGAACACCCTGTGACGTCATGTGTGAACAAACCTCGCCATGCTATCAATAGTGTGGTTACAGTATAGTGTAAAAGTTGTTAAAATTATTGTTTAAATATGGTTTTGTGTGCGACCGTTGGTTGTAAATATAATTAAAAAATTATAATAACTTAGAACTTGTCTCTATTTAGACCTTTTTTAAATTGAATAATGACCAATATCGGCAAAATAACACAGGGATCTATGCATCAACTGACCTAAAATTATAATGTTGTTTTTTTATTTTTCACGATAAATGGATTAGATCTCAATTTATTAAAAATAGAATTTACATCCCTTTCTCGCATACAGGTAATTAAGAGATTATCAGTAACCTACAGTACCTTTAGATCCTGTTTATTAGACATTCCATCGCCGGTAATCAAGAGGTAGATCTACCTTACAATATACAACATAGATCTGTAGATTAATAGATGTAAATAACATAAGTGATCTAAAGTCTTCATTATATCCCATATTAAATGTAAGTATCCTTTTTTTGGAATTTTGGAAAGATGCGTTAAAAATTATTTAAATACTTCAAAAGATTGATGTTCGAGCATATGAATTGATGGATCGACTGACTGGCGGTATGAAATTAAAGTGATTTAAATTATTGAAATATTACTATTCGTAAATTCAATTTTAAACATAAAAAACTCTATAAAAAAATTAATCCCTTCCCCCATAAGTTATCATATTTTGGTCAAATTGGCTAGACTTCAGTATCCCTTTTAAGCCGGTCTCACACAGAACACGGTTGGGCACACGGTTCCAATACGGTATACTCGGTTATACACACGGGTTGACTGGTACGAGTATTGAGCTCCAACCGTGCCTGGGGATGAGTTGGTACGATTTAGACTCAAATGTAGCATGAGTATGTACGAACAAAGCACGGATATACTCGGTCAAGCAAGGTTTGTCACGGTTTGAACACGATTTGCAAACGATTTTCATACGATTATTGTACGGTTTCAAGTGCGGTCTAGTACGGTCTGTTACGGCCTAGTACGATTAAACACGACTTTTACTCGATTAACTGGGCATTTACAGGGTTTACATACGGTCCGACCGACTTTTGTTCGAGTTATGCTCGAATTATCACACATTCCTGTATGTTTTGATGTTCTTTGCTTCTTTATACACAGTTACATTTGCTAGATATCGTGTTTGGAAAGTGTAATAGCACTTTTTGAGCTCAAAGTGGTTTTGATAAGAGTACAGCTTCCTAACTGGTGACTTAATTTTTGGACCAAGGGACAAAGTAGTTATTTCTTCAAAGGGAAAAATGAATAATAAGATGTACCTTTATAAGGGAGCAAATGTTATTTCAAAGAAAATATCTAAGAAAAATAACCACTGCTGGCTTATAAAGGTACATCTTATTTTTTTCTATGGGACCCTTTAATTTTATTTTTGCAAAGTGATAATAATAAAATATTCAATAAGCAGTGCATTTATGTATATACGGTCTCGTACGGTCTCACACGGTCTTGTACGATCGCTAATACGATCATACACTGTCTCGTACGGTCTAATACGGTCTTATACATGGTACCCGTGCTAGTTTTTTAAAAGTTTTAAAAATCATACATGACTTTCACGGATACACTCGAATGGCCCGAGTGTAAGTTGGATAAGGCCACGGTTGGTTCGGTTGTATGTACGGTTTACACGGGTGGCTAACTGTATTAGCCATGTGTTCTGTGTGAGACAGGCTTAACATTTACATTTACTGGAATACTGTGAAGGGCTTATCAGCATCAACTCACAGGAGTACTTGTGAAACGTGGCTTCTCACAAGGACTTTTCAACGGGTTAAAAACAGTTACAACTATTTACACAAGTTGCCACTTCCCTCTACTCTGCACTGGAACTGTGGAGCATGATCTTAAATGACTCCACAGTTGCCTGTGTGACAACCTTCTCTGGTAGCGTGTTCCACTCTGGGATGGTGCGAGGTAAAAAGCTATACTTGTAAGTGTCGGTGTTGCAGCTGATAGGGATAAAGCTGATGCCGTTGTGCCCCCTTGTCTGTCTAATGGATGGTGTTATGTCCTTGGGTAGGCAGAGCACTTCGCTGGTCTTGGAAGGAAGAAATGTTTGCGATTTTCACGATGTCACTTAAATTGTACTGCAAATGTAATCTCAACGAGCATTATTTATTTCTCTAAATGGTTCACTTACCCTTCAACCGGAACCGTGAAAATTTCTTACGATGAGATAGTTAAGAAGACTGTAACCACAGAGGTTTCCTGCTGTTAACGTTTATCTTAAACAGTACATGTACATGTGTAAATTTTTTTATATTTTAGAACTATGGAGAGTCAACATACAGAAAGATACAAGTTTGATGGTAAAAAGAGAGGTAGAGCTGTTATTATTTGTAATATAAAATATTGGTCAGACTCCAAATATGGTTACAGATATGGTTACAGATATGGAGCAGATTTAGATCTAAAGAGAATGAAGAAGATGTTTTATAGGCTTGGATTTAGTGTAAAATGTTACAAGAACCGAACTGGTGGAGAGATAAGAGATATTCTGAAAACAAGTAAGATGACTTAATGGAAACGTTGTCGTGGTAACAAAATAACTATAATTATAAATCTTATCTTTATGATAAAAATGTAGGAAGAGTATTGCTTTCAGATTTTCCATTTAATTGAGATTCCACCATCTTTGATCCAATTTAAGAATTGTTAAGGGATTTTCATTAAAACACTGATGATTCATTGCCCTCTTGTCTAGAAGAGTGTGTGGGAGGTCATGGGTTTGAATCCTGGCTGGGTCTGATCAAAACTTGAAAATGGGTAGTGACTCTTCTTTTGTCAAGTACTCGGCATTTAGAAATGAAAGTCATAGGGTCTCAAAAACTAATGCCCTGTGTCACATCAGGTCTAGGTGTGGCATGTCAAAGAACCCTCCCTGCCATTGCCCTGAGCACATTGTAAAAGTCAAAATTTTTTGCCACTTCACCTATAGCTGGTGATGTCTCGATATGAGTGATATATTCTGGACTGGAACATGAAACGGCATTCAATTAATTAATCTTATCCAGACCAACCTGGTGATAGGACTAATTAGTCATCTGAGTGTTCTTTGTCAGTCTGTCATTACAGTTATGCATGTTCCAGTTAGTTAATTCCTTTACTGTAAAGAACCACTGCCATAGCTCAGTTGGTAGAGTGCTCGCTTCATAAGTGGGAGGTCGATTATTCAAACCCCAACTAGGTCTGACCCAAGACTTGAAAGTGGGTAGTGACAGTTCTTTCACCAAGTACTTGGCATTACAAAATGAAAGTCACAGTTCTTTGGGATGGGAACTTAAAATAAACAAGGTCCTGTGTCATGGAAGGCATGGCACGATAAAGAACCCTGCTATATAATTCCATCAATGCAATGCACAAGCAAAATTTCTGCACCTTCACCTATATCTGGTGATGTCTTGATATAAGTGAAATATTCTTGACTGGTGCAGCATGGTGGTTGAGTGGTTCAGACATTGGGTTTCAAAACCCAAAGTCAGTCTTATGTACAGTAGGCAGGTTTTTATAATTATAGTCAAACCTGTCAATATGGACCACCCAAGAGAACTAATAAAAGTAGTCTTTGTGGGTAGGTGGTCCTTATATAGAGGTTTAAATAACACGAATAAAGAGCAAAAAAATCATATGCCTTATATACAGCTCTCTCTCTCTCTCTCTCTCTCTCTCTCTCTCTCTCTCTCTCTCTCTCCTCTCTCTCTCCTTTTAGGCATCTCTCTCTTTCTTTCTCCCTCTCTCCTTTTAGGCATCTCTCTCTCTCCTTTTAGGCATCTCTCTCTCCTTTTAGGCATCTCTCTCTTTCTTTCTCCCACTCTCCTTTTAGGCATCTCTTTCTCTCTCTCTCTCTCTCTCTCTCTCTCTCTCTCTCTCTCTCTCTCTCTGTCTCTCTCTCTTTTTAGGCATCTCTCTCTTTCTTTCTCCCTCTCTTTTTAGGCATCTCTCTCTCTCTCTCCTTTTATTCATCTCTCTCTCTCTCTCTCTCTCTCTCTCTCTTTCTCTCTCCTTTTAGACATCTCTCGCTGTCTTTCTCTCCTTTTAGGCATCTATCTCTCTTTTTAGGCAGGTTTGACTGTATGTACATTTCTGTTTTAACTTTAGTTGCAGAGTTAGAAAACAAGAAGCCAACAGTCTTCTTTTAGGCATCTCTCTCTCTCTTCCCCTCTCTCCCTCTCCTTTTAGGCATCTCTCTCTTTCTTTCTCCCTCTCTCCTTTTAGGCATCTCTCTTTCTCTTTCTCTCTCCTTTTAGGCATCTCTCTCTCTCTCTCTCTCTCCTTTTAGACATCTCTCGCTGTCTCTTTCTCCTTTTAGGCATCTATCTCTCTTTTTAGGCAGGTTTGACTGTATGTACATTTCTGTTTTAACTTTAGTTGCAGAGTTAGAAAACAAGAAGCCAACAGTCTTCTTTTAGGCATCTCTCTCTCTCTTCCTCTCTCTCTCTCTCTCCTTTTAGGCATCTTTCTCTCTCCCTCTCTCCTTTTAGGCATCTCTATCTCTCCCTCTCTCCTTTTAGGCATCTCTATCTCCCTCTCTCCTTTTAGGCATCTCATCTCTCTCTCTCTCTCTCACTCTCTCTCTCATCTCCTCGTCTCTCTCTCCTCTCTCTCTCTCTCTCTCTTTTTAGGCATCTATCTCTCTCTTTCTCTCATTTTAGGTAGGTTTGAGTGTATGTATGTTTTAACTTTAGTTGCAGAGTTAGAAAACAAGAAGCCAACATCTGATTGTTTTGTTTGTGTAATTAGTTCCCATGGAGAACAGTTGCTAGAATCTACACCCGGAGGTTATATGGAGTACCATAATCATGCTGTTGTGGGAGTTGATGGAGAGATGGTGGAAACAGCAAAACTGATTAATTTATTTGAGGAAAAGAATTGTATACCTTTAAAAGGAAAACCTAAATTCTTTTTTATACAGGTCTGTAAAAATTTTTTTATCTCTCTATTATACCCTCCGCAAACTAGTTTGAGGAAATACTATGTCTGTCTGTCAGTCTGTCCATGTACAATGGTGTCCGGGTCATATCTCATAGCTGCATTGAACAACTGTCACTGACTAAAACCTCACATAAATAATAATTTTGATGGTCCAAAGGTGTGTCATGTCATATCAGACAGGTCATGGTCGCGGGAAACATTAATGTTGGGGGGGGGGGGGGGGGGGTTATTTGGCTATCAAGAGACAGTTCTAGTTTTAGCTCACCTGACCATAGGTCATGTGAGCTTATGGCATAGCGCAGCGTGCGTACGTTGTTAACACACATTTTCGACTTCTCCTCTGAAACTACTGGACAGATTTCAATGAAACTTGGTTAGAAGTATATATGGGCCGGTGCAATTCAGATTTGTTCGTGGCGTTGCCATGGCTACCATAACTAGGTCATGGTGACCTAGGGGTACAAAAATCTTAAAAAATCTTCTTCTCCGTAAGTATTGATTGGAGAAAAAATCTAATGTGATATTTGGCTTTTCTAGGGTCTTAAGCCTATAGTTTGTTCATTTTTTGAAATTCGGACAAAAAATAGGTTACGCGTTTTTGCGTTTAATTTTGAAAAAATCGTAAAAAAGCTTCAAATTGTTAAAACTTGACTATTTGACCAGATAATGACATGGGGTTTTCAGTTTTTACATATTCTTGTAATTACCTTCAAAATGGTGTCAAGGTCAATTATGAAGGCCATGACCTAATTTTTTACCTTTCTAATATTATTTATTATCTGGAAAACTATAAACTTTTTATATAGGCATGTAAATTAAAATATTGTTGGTATTGAGGTAACGATCATTTTGATATAAAGATAAAGGTCATTGGTTCAAAGGTCAAGGTCACAGTAGCAAAACAATACCAAAATGTTTCTTTATCTTGAAAACTATAAACTTTTTATATAGGCATGTATATTAGAATGTTGTAGGTATTGATACAACGATCATTTTGATGTATAGAAAAAGGTCATTGGTCCAAAGGTCAAGGTCACAGTAGCAAAACAATACCAAAAAGGTTCATTATCTCGAAAACTTTAAACTTTTTGTATAGGCATGTATATTGAAATGTTGTTGGTTGTGATGTAACGATCATTTTGATGTATAGAAAAAGGTCATTGGTCCAAAGGTCAAGGTCACAGTAGCAAAACAATACCAAAATGGTTAATTATCTCGAAAACTATAAACTTTTTGTATAGGCATGTATATTGGAATGTTGTAGGTATTGATACAACAATCATTTTGATGTACAGAAAAAGGTCATGGGTCCAAAGGTCAAGGTCATGGTTGCAAAACAATACCAAAAAGGTTCATTATCTCGAAAACTATAAACTTTTTGTATAGGCATATATATTAGAATGTTGTAGGTATTGATACAACGATCATTTTGATGTATAGAAAAAGGTCATGGGTTCAAAGGTCAAGGTCACAGGTGTGAAACAATACTGAAATGGTTAATTATTTCGAAAACTATAAACTTTTTGTATAGGCATGTATATTAGAATGTTGTAGGTATTGATACAACGATCATTTTGATGTATAGAAAAAGGTCATGGGTTCAAAGGTCAAGGTCACAGGTGTGAAACAATACTGAAATGGTTAATTATTTCGAAACCTATAAACTTTTTGTATAGGCATGTATATTAGAATGTTGTAGGTATTGATACAACGATCATTTTGATGTATAGAAAAAGGTCATGGGTTCAAAGGTCAAGGTCACAGATGCGAAACAATACCAAAATGGTTAATTATCTCGAAAACTATAAACTTTTTGTACAGGCATATATATTAGAATGTTGTAGGTATTGATACAACGATCATTTTGATGTATAGAAAAAGGTCAGGGGCTCAAAGGTCAAGGTCACAGGTGTGAAACAATACTGAAATGGTTAATTATTTCGAAAAACTATAAACTTTTTGTATAGGCATGTATATTAGAATGTTGTAGGTATTGATACAACAATCATTTTGATGTATAGAAAAAGGTCATGGGTTCAAAGGTCAAGGTCACAGGTGTGAAACAATACTGAAATGGTTAATTATTTCGAAACCTATAAACTTTTTGTATAGGCATGTATATTAGAATGTTGTAGGTATTGATACAACGATCATTTTGATGTATAGAAAAAGGTCATGGGTTCAAAGGTCAAGGTCACAGATGCGAAACAATGCCAAAATGGTTAATTATCTCGAAAACTATAAACTTTTTGTATAGGCATATATATTAGAATGTTGTAGGTATTGATACAACGATCATTTTGATGTATAGAAAAAGTTCATGGGTTTAAAGGTCAAGGTCACAGATGTGAAACAATACCGAAATGGTAATTATCTCGAAAACTATAAACATTTTGTATAGGCATGTACATGTATATTATAATGTTGTAGGTATTGATACAGCAATCATTTTGATGTATAGAAAAAGGTCATGGGTTCAAAGGTCAAGGTCACAGATGCGAAACAATGCCGAAATGGTTAATTATCTCGAAACCTATAAACTTTTTGTATAGGCATGTATAATAGAATGTTGTAGGTATTGATACAACGATCATTTTGATGTATAGAAAAAGGTCATGGGTTCAAAGGTCAAGGTCACAGATGCGAAACAATACCAAAATGGTTAATTATCTCGAAAACTATTAACTTTTTGTATAGGCATGTATATTAAAATGTTGTAGGTATTGAAACAACAAGTATTTTGATGTATAGAAAAAGGTCATGGGTTGAAAGGTCAAGGTCACAGATTCGAAACAATACTGAAATGGTTAATTATCTCGAAAACTATAAACTTTTTGTATAGGCTTATATATTATAATGCTTTAGGTATTGATACAACGATCATTTTGATGTATAGAAAAAGGTCATGGGTTCAAAGGTCAAGGTCACAGATGTGAAACAATACTGAAATGGTTAATTATCTTGAAAACTATAAACTTTTTGTATAGGCATGTATATTAGAATATTGTAGGTATTGATACAATGGTTATCATGATGTAAAGAAAAAGTCATTGGGGTTTAGTATTTATGTTTCCTTAAAATCTATCAGCTAGCCATTAGTTATCAGGTGAGCGTATCAGGCCCATGGGCCTCTTGTTTATTTGTATGATTTGAACCTGTATATAAAGGCCTACCTTCCTATAAAGGCCTTTTTTACTGGTTCCCTTGGGTGGCCTTTATAAACAGGTTTGACTGTAGGTAGTGACTGTTCTTTCACTAAGCATGTGGCATTTAAAAAAGAAAATCTTGAAAAGTCCTTTAGAAAAACTAAAAACTGATGCTGTATGTCATAACAGGCATGGAACCACTGTGGTAGCTCAGTTGGTAGAGTGCTTGCTCCATAAGTGGGAGGTCTGTCGTAAGTTCGATCCCCGGCCAGGTCTGACCCAAGACTTGAAAGTGGGTAGTGACTGTTCTTTCGCCAAGCACTCGGCATTACGATATGAAAGTCATGGTTCTTTCGGATGGGAACTTAAAATAAACGAGGTCCCGTGTCACGGTTGGGCTTGGCACGCTAAAGAACCCTGTTGTATAATGCCATCAGCGCAATGCACAGGCAAAATTTCTGCACCTTCGCCTATAGCTGGCGATGTCTCGATATAAGTGAAATATTCTTGACTGGGACGTTAAACACCATTACTCAACTCAACTCATAACAGGCATGGCACATTTAAGACCCCTCTCTGAACATTACACCAATAGTGTACTGCAAAGGTAAAGTAATTTCTGCCACTGTAACTAATGATGTCCTGACATAAGTGAAATATTTCTGACTTGGACATAAAGCCCCATTCAATCAATCGACCTTCAAAAAGTACTTTTGTAAGTTTTTTGAAACAGTTTACTATAAAGTTTTTAGCTTATAGGTTTTTAGTTTATTTACTGTTTGTTTGTAATGTACAATCATAAAAAATATTGATAACATGTCCAAAATTAACATTATCGCTACAATAATTTATTTCATTCAAGATTCCGACAAACATACAGGATTGATGAAACAACTTTGCTCCAAATAAGGATAGTTATGTCGGCACTAGACTTAGATGCTGATAAATCAAACAATGCATGACATAATACGATGACATTCTGTGACGTAATCAAATAGTTGATTGTTACGTAATCAGAGGTCATGACCATACACTATATTCAAGACCAATTGAATGGCAGTAAAACAAAGAGGTTCATCTAAAGAATGTCAATTCAATTGTAAATAATTAATGTTTTAGATGTAGCCATGGGCACATTGATCCTTTATTTTGCCAAATGACCCAATCATTAAGGTCGTAGTGGGCCATATTAAACATTATATAAATTTAATGTATAATTATTGATTTTATGATGCACTAGACAAAAGTTTTTGAAAATGCCGCCCTCTAAAAAATCCTATATTGAACCTTTCATTTTGATCTTGTAGGCTTGTAGAGCTGACCTTTATCTTGACCCGAATGACAAAGAAGGATGGGACAGAGGAGTAAAGTATCAAATTAAAGATGGCCATCAAAACAAAGGTCAAGGTCATAATCAAGGTCAAGATACCACAGATAACCAAACATCAAGCAGTGATCAAACGACTATGAATGGTTTGTAAATAACAATTCAATGGGGTTCGTTGCTGTACTACGTGATACCCTCTAACGATTGTGCGGAACACTTATTTCCAATGGATATGGAATCGCAAAAGATGAGTTTCCCATGTTTATTTCGGGAATTTGTGACGTTAAAGTTTTCTAAAACATTCAGCACAAACGATAAGAGGTACTGATCATGTGGTACAATTGCCAACCCCATTATCTAAAAACAACATTTGTCGTGCTATAATTTCTATTGCCATGCAAAGCAAACTGAATAATGTGCGCTAACGCATTGCACTTAGTTTGTTGTGCACGGTAAATGGAAGTTATAGCTCTAATAAAACCATTTCTAGACATTTAAATGGTTATATGTACGTTTCTCTTTTTTGAAAATCGTATTCCTGAAATAATTTACACAAGACCAACTCCCTCCTTTAACTGTTTAAGGCACTTTAAGGAATCCTTAAAGATCCTTAAAGATGTCCATAAAGATCCTTAAAGCCTCCATAAAGATCCTTAAAATTTCAGTTCCATTAAGGATCTTTAAGGATGTCCTTAAAGATGCCTTAAAGATGCCTTTAAGGTCCTTAAATCCCCCTTAAATGTCCTTAAAGGTCTATTTAAGGAGGCTTTAAGGATCCTTAAAGATGACTTTTCTTCTTGTGTTAAAACACTGTCTTGTAAGACATGCATTGCCAGTTGCTAAATTAAAACAGCCGAGCAATCATGTCACGCATATGGGCATCATAATCAAAAACTGTTCTGTTGTTACCTATACCAAAATCGTAACTTTTCAGTGTTCAGTCTAGAAGGGGCTGGCACCTTGCTCCATTGATACTAAAATAAGGATTTTGTCCAACAAATATATTGTCTATGGACCAACTCTGGCTATTGGCCAACTCTGACCATCTATTCAAGTTTTGAATAAATCTAATCTTTTAAAAAAACACATTGAATTACATGTATGTTTTAAACTCAACTTTTGAGAACATGGCCACTGAATTTTTAAAGCCAGGGTGAGGATGTTACAAAAGGCTAAAATAACAATTATATTTTTGAAGGAATAACTTGCGTTTTTAACAAGTTTATTGGATCATATCATGGAAAAAGCTCTGCACATACCATAATGTATGTAGCGTGTTCATGTAAACAAAATAAATTAAAAAAACACCTTGGCACTTGTTTTCATAATTTATTTGTAACCTGAATTAATTCATGTCATTGTGAAGAAAAAGAACTTTTTTAAAAATTAATGTAAATGAAACTGCAACATACATGTGAGATGAACAATCCATATTTTGACCCCTTGAACTAGCTGATCGCAGTGAAAGTAGTTCACAGTGTTTCCATAGTTGCATTATATTTTATTGAAGTATAACATGAAAAAGGAGCGAGTGAGTGAGTGAGTTTAGTAATGGTGTTTAACATCCCAGTCAAGAATATTTCTCTTATATCGAGACGTTGCCAGCTATAGGCAACAGTCGGAATTTTTATCTGTGCGTTGCACTTATGGCATTATACAGCAGGGTTCTTTAGCGTGCCAAGCCCGCCGTGACACGAGACCTCGTTTATTTTAAGTTCCCATCGGAAAGAACTGTGACTTTCATTCGTAATGCCGAGTGCTTGGCGAAAGAACAGTCACTACCCACTTTCAAGGTTCGAACCCACGACCTCCCACTTACGGAGCGAGCACTCTACCAACTGAGCTACCGCAGAAGAGCACATGCATTTACTTTATATTTGTATTGCAGCGTGATATAACAGGATTTAGGAATTAAATTATTATTTTTTATCATTTTATCAGAGGATGAGTATGACACATCAGATGCTGAAGTTGATAGTGACGACGATGATGAGGACTATATATTTCCCCAGTTAAGTAAACAGATAAATGTAAGTTTGTTTTGTGTTTGTAAAATCCTCATTTCTAAATACAGGACGTTTGAACACTTGAATTGTTTACCGGTATTGATTGTGTTGAGTTGAGTAGTGGTGTTTAACGTCCTGATCAAGAATATTTCACTTAAATATCGAAATGTTGCCAGCTGTAAGCATGGTAAGCGAAGGTGCAGAAATTTTGCCTATGCATTGTGCTGATGGCATTATACAGCAGGGTTCTTTAGCATGCCAAGCCTACCATGACACGAGACCTCGTTTATTTTAAGTTCCAATCCAAACAAAAACCATGACTTTTATCTCATAATGCCGAGTGCTTGACAAAAAACAGTCACTACATACTTTTTAGTCTTGGGTCAGACCCAGTCAGGGTTCGAACCCACAACCTTCCTCTTACAAAGTGAGCACTCTACCAACTGAGCTTCCACAGTGGTTATTGTTCATTGATCTATAAGTCCATCCATCAGTAATAGTATTTCTGGCTTACTCCTTCAACATCGTTGAAGAATTTTTTACTAAACTTGCTGTACATGATCACCAGAATTTGACATTGGGAGTTACAAACTACTTAGAGTTGTCCCTCTTAGTTTTCAAATTTCTCAAAAGTTGTGTGCCTTTGAAATCTTTACAAACACTTCACATGCTTCAATGACAAAATTATCTTTACCATCAATTCAATGATTAAAATGTAAACAAGCAAATCTTGCTTTTTTTGTTTTATTTAATAATATTAATGGAAACACACAACTGTTTTGTATTCCTTTAAAATGATTTTATTCAGAGAATTTATCATTTTTCCTTGTTTTTTTCCGCACAAATATTGATTGATTGATTAATTAATTGATTGATTGAATGTGGTTAATGTCCCAGTCAAGGATATTTCACCATATCAAGATGTCATCAGCTTTAGGTGAAGTGGCAGAATTTTTTACTTTTGTGGTGTGCAAAAATTAGGCTTCTTTAACCTGACACAGGGCATTGGGTTTAAAGGACTATTCCTAAGGACCGCATGACTTTCATTTCTAAATAATGATGAGTTCTTGGTGAAAGAACAGTCACTACCTATTTTCAAGTCTTGGTCAGACTCTGGCCAGGATTTGAACCCCACAACCTTTCGCAAACAAAATGAGCACTGTACCAACTGGTCTATGGTAGTGTTCACACAGACACAATGAGATACTAATGAGATACTAATGAGATACTGATGAGATAATTTGAAATTATTCTGATTTATTCATAGGAAGCAGAAGAAAACAATGCAACACAGTTTGCAGATGAAAAATCTGGACAAATCGCGGACAGTGATATAGGTCCAAATGAAAACGTGAATCAAGCAAGTATTCATGGTACTGTAGGAAAGAGTGTTATTGGTGACACCATTGATGCCAGGGATCCAAATGCTAAAAAAAAAGTCTGATAATAAGGAACGTAAAAAAGAGGTTGATGTGTCAGGTGTAAAAACGAATGTCAGTAATTCAGAGAATGTTTCGGATAGCCTTGGTATTCCTGCTAAAAAAGTGCCAGTTGCTGAAAAGCCTGTTGCTAAGGTGCCTGTTACTAAGGTTACTGTTCCTAAGGAAATGGTTAACGTTATTTCTCTACAATGTTTCACTGATATGCTGATAATGTTTGCTTCACCACCAGGTAAGATGAAAAAAAATAATTAAAAATTAGTATATATTAATATATCAATATAAATTATAATTCTTATCAATATTCCACGCTTTTTTGAAGAAAGAGAGGATATTAAATTCATGTTTAAGTCCTTCTGTTCATCCATCCTTCCGTCTGTCTGAAATTCTTGTCTGTGCTAATAGACCCCTTTCACATTCAAATGCGTATGCCCTGTATCTCTGATTTTCTTCAGAGTTAAGGCCCTTTAAACATAAGTGCAAACCACAAAAAAGAACTTGCTGGCAGGGGATTCTAATTCACTGAATTTGCTTGTTATGATATTATTTTCAGTAAATACTGTTTTAAAGTGTCCTCATGGCTCTAAATGCCAAAGAGTTTTTAACTTGCACACAATGGAAAGATTTTTGTTAATTACTAGTATCATTATCAGTTTTTTATACGCCCGTCATATGACGGGACGTATTATGTTATGGTGCTGTCCGTCCGGGCGGGCGGGCGGGCGTCTGTTAACAATTTGTATTCCGTTCAATAGAGACCACAAACATTTATGGATTCAAATGAAATTTGGTATACAGCTTTACCATGATAATACCTTGTGCAAGTTCGAATTACAACTTTTTCGGATTATTTTTGGAGGAGTTATGCCCCTTTTTTAACTTAGAAATTTGTGTATGTATGACCATGTGGTTTCCGATCATTAGAGCCTACAACTATTTATGGATTCAAATGAAATTTGGTATACACATTTACGATGTTAATATCTGGTGCAAGTTCGAATTACAACTTTTTCGGATTATTTTTAGAGGAGTTATGCCCCTTTTTTAACTTAGAAATTTTTGTATGTATGACCATGTGGTTTCCGATCATTAGAGCCTACCACTATTTATGGATTCAAATAAAATTTGGTATACACATTTACGATGTTAATACCTGGTGCAAGTTCGAATTACAACTTTTTCGGATTATTTTTGGAGGAGTTATGCCCCTTTTTTAACTTAGAAATATTTGTATGTATGACCATGTGGTTTGTATTCCATTCAGTAGACAATACAAACATGGATTTAAATGAAATTTGTTATACAGTTACACCTTAATCATGGTAATATCTCGTGCAAATTTGAATTACAACTTTTTTGGGTTACGAGTTATGGCCCGAACACGGAGTTGGTAATATATTTTTACATACATATATCCTAGTTGTACTTATACTTCTCAGTAAATAGTACTACTCGATCAATATAACACGGGCGTATAATGCTCCGCTCGGCGGTGCTCTTGTTCAGTGGTGTTTTATGTCCACTCAATTTTTTTCACTCACATATTAGTTAGGGAATATTATAGAGAGAACTATTGTGCCATGAGAAAGCCACTGGCCTTCAGCAAGTGAACTGATAAACTTTCTCACACTAGGATCTGTCTTCAGTGGGAATTAAGACCTAAGCTGCAAGAGGTGCTGTGATCCCTAAGCACATGTTTGAAATACATACTAACTTACTTACTTATCCTCCACCCTCCCGGTGGAGCATAAGCATGATGAGGTCGACACAATCGACACAAGATCTCATCACTCGGCTCTATTCTTGGCTTTGGTCTCTGCCTCTCCTTATGCCAAGTTCAGTTGGTTTAATTCTGTTTCGATCAAAAACAAACGTTTTTGGCCTGCCCCATGTTTTTTTTTCAAGCTTAAGGCAGCCTAAGTGATGTTACTTCCTGCCATTCTAAAGACATGTACTAGCCAGGCCCCACAAATCGCCGAAATTGGCTAAAAATCACCAAATTGGCAAATAAAACGCCAAATTGAAAATCTGTCATTCAGTTTTTTCCCCCGATAAACCTACTAAATTTTGTCTTGTCAATTAAGATTAGTTAACGGTCGAGTAATCACACAAGACTTTAAGATGAAGCCACATGTCTTAATATATTCAAATAGGATTCGAATAACAACCAACTAATATTCAAATGCTTAATTTGGTATTCTTTTCAGCTCTATGTATTCATCTCGCTGTTAGAATCTCCATAAAACATGAAACAAGGCATAATGATACTAAACTAAAATTGTCCCACAGTTGTAAAATCGGTGTGGTAAGTAATCATTGACTGTATATAACACCAGAGTTAATCCTTTAATCACTTTAATTACCGGGACCACTGTGTTCAACAAACCGTGTGAACAAAATCCCGTATGAGGCCTGATTCATGTGTCATTATGCCTTGTTTCATGTTTTATGGAGATGATTCAAACAGCGAGATGAATCAATAGAGCTGAAAAGAATACCAAATTAAGCATTTGAATATTAGTTGGCTGTTATTCGAATCTTATTTGAATATTTGGCACCAAAGACTCGGTTTCAAACTGGATTTTTTTCTGTTTTATTTCACTGATGATGCATTTTGAATTTTGTCATTTTGAAATACAAAAAAAAAAAAAAGAAACAGAAATTAGTTTTTTTACATGTAAACTAGTGATGGCAAAATCAGTTGAAAGTGAAAATCGATTAATCGGCCTGACGTTTGAACGATAAATAGATTAATCAAATTAAAAAAACAGGAGAGATAAAAACTTGAACGTGACGTTTTAACATTGGACTCTCACACTGATGCTTGAGACAGGAGCAATAATCATAAATTATATTACATCTGACATGCTTACGACTGGGTAGGCATGTTGTATAACAAGTAAAATCAAATATAGAGAGGGATTATTAATAAAAACAACCACTGAACACTGCTTTTTTAAAAGCATACTGTGAATGGTTTTATTTTCGTGGGGCCCAATTTTCGTGGAATCAGTAAAAAAAACAACATTTCGTTGGGATGTAAATTCTTGGTTTTACTGAAATGTCAAAAACGTAGTTTGTCCTTTGAACATCGATAATGGGAAGAAAGTGATGATTTGTTTGTTAATCAGCAGTTATAGACGAGTAATTAGGGATTACCTAAGCAATAGACTGTGACAGATCTAGAGACGTGGATTAATGACCAAGGGTAGGCGTTAATTACCTGTGATTAGCATATCAGTAACAATTAACTTCATTTACGATGTGACACCTGGCCTGAGTAGATCTACCTGTTATATTATCTAATTAAGCGGTAATTAATTCAGATTTACAAGTTAACTCCTATCACATCAATCAGAATGTGTTTCATAATCCCTTTAAGCAAATTGTTTTTTCTTTGATATCGGCAGCTCTATAAAAATTCTAATTATTGACCTCTGATGACCCAATCAGCTGTTTATGAGAGTAACAATGGCGACTCTTACCGATACTGTATAATGTCGAAAGAAGGTGCGTTTTTAGAAGGCAAACAGTTGATTTAGTTGTATAATAAATAAAAAGAAGGTTTTTTATATAGATTGTTGAAATGTTTATTTAGTTAATATGTTACCGAATTTGAATTTAAATGAGACAGGCCATAATTGATGATGAAAGCTACGGCTAGAAACATGTCTGTCCCCATCGTCCCGATCAGTTCCCAATAAGAAATAAACTTTTTTTTAAAATATAAAATATAAAATATTAATATTTATTTCATTAAACACAATATATTTACAAATTATATAAAATTTTCATAATTAAATTAAGACATTCATACATCTTCACCTCCTAAAAAGTTTTATTGTGAAAATTTGACTCCCGCTAGATATAATTTACGAATGTGATAAAATATGGTACATGTCCATTAGTTATTTTGTCTTTTTACTTGTGATTAATATTTCGTGGTGGTCGTAAATTCGTGGTACAGACTGTCCACTAAAACCACGAAAATTGATCCACAACGAAAATTAATGATTTCACAGTATATCAGATATGGTGTAACGGTTAGGTAATTTTGGGGTGCATAATGGAGAACGATTAATCTATTTTTGAAATCAAAATCAATAATCAGTTGTTTGATCGATTAATTGATTAACCAATTAATCGTTACTATCACTAATGTAAACAGAAAAAATAACAGGTTTGTTTATAGCAATGAAAAAGGTCATCATTGTTTTGTAAACAAAAGCACTTGCACAGGAATACATGACGTGTTCATAACCTAGAAAAGACTCAATGTGTCTTGGTTCCGACTGTAAAACTGCAGTTGGGGTCCAACTCAAAATTCTGTTCAAAAAAGTTTTCATTATAATATACATTAAATTTTGTATTGCAGTAAATCAATTTTAATTTCAGGTAAATTTGCCATACGCAGCCACACAACTGGTAGTTGGATGTTAACTAGGCTATACTTTTATATGAAAAGATGCGACTTCAAACTTGAGGACAAAGACTTTTTATCTGCCTTGTTGGAAATATCAGGAGAAATTGCAATAGATTTGGAGTTTGAGCCAGGGGAAAGTTTTAAAAATTTTAACGGTAGTAAAACCATTCCTTGTATTTCACACATGCTTAGGAGTGATGTTTATTTTGATGATGAAAAGTTAAGACCGAAAGGAGGGCTTTTTGCTTGCTTAAGAGGCTCTCAATAGCAGTGATGTGTCCCCATTTCACTGACTGTTTGTTACTCGTTGGTCATTACCAAAAAGGTGATTTTATTTTTATTATTTTTTTCAGATTTTTTAACATTTTTACAAAAATATGAGGAAGACAAATACAACACTCACACACCAGGGATTTTTCTGGGTATCCACAGGCTCCGGTAAAGGGACCCATTCCCAATGCAAAAAAACATACATTTTTCCCAATTTTGTAGTAAAAAATTCTTAACTAGCTACGTTTATCAATTTAAAAAAAAAATTACAAGATCATCAAAATCATATTCAAGGATATCTCTTTCTCATAACGATTTTGCTCTTTATTAACCCTAATTTTGCTAGATGATTTATATAGAGACAAAAGAGACAGTGCTATTTTGCTGTGAAACCGATATAATTTGTTCAATTACCAGTATTCTAATGGTCTAGAATTTCTAATATGTTGTTGTGATTTTTCCCAAAATTACAATTTTGTTGAGCATTTTCCCAATTTCATCCCAAGGTCCTTTTCTCAAAAAGTTCAGAAAAATCCCTGCACACACTTACATTCAACGTTCATACATGATACAAATGTCTTCAAATACAGTACAATAAAGATAAATACAATGGCATCAATGAAGCATAAAATGCCATATAAATAAACAGGCAGGTTCCAGTAGAGAAGTAAATAACAAGTATTCTGGTGATGCTTGAACATTTTAATCAATCTAGTTTTCAAAAAGTGTTGCATAGTTTTTCCATTTAAGAGTGAAAACATCAGATTTTCCAGATAGTTCATATTGTTTATTTTTTAATTCTATAATGTTGGAAAATGTGTTTCTTTAATTCAGAAAATGTTAGTGTTTTTTTATGAAAAGGTGATTTTATAATCAATCACTATGGAACGCCGTTACTACATATACTTAATTTTTAATACCTATCTTCAAATATTTGAACCTAGGAATTATCCATTTGAAGACAGGTATAATTCAATTGTACCTATGTGCAAATGAAAAATTCCTAGGATCAATTCAATTATTCCTAGGAACAAATCGCGTGAATTAAACCTATGTATAATTGAATTATACCAATCTTTAAACGAATTACATGTATTCATTGTCGCTTTCTGCATCAAAGTACTGGCACTTGGATTTGAACCTATCTTTAAATCAATCAAAGAGATGTCATATTTGTAGATCTACCTAGTTGTAATTGAATTATACCTAGGCTTAATTCAATTGTACCTAGGAACAATTATTTGAACCTAGGTACAATTAATTACACCTAGGTATTATTCAATTGTACCTATCTGCAATAAAATCAGACCTAGATGCAATTAATTGTTCCTAAGTTCAATTATTTGAAGACAGGTATAAATAATTGTACGGCGTTCACGACAGTGAAAGCGTACATTGCTATTGCTTCCTCTAAAATCGGGCTTCTTTGCTATGAAATGGTATTAAATGAGTACGCATGGAAATAGCGCGCCTGGTAAATGAATGCGAAAAAAAAATATCTGTTTTATCGTGAGATATGCATTCTTAGACGGATAATGCATTTATTTAACTGTTTAGAAATGCGGTTCATAGTCGATATGAACGCAATTGATATGCATCAAACTGAATAACGGGTGTTATTTCATATTGTGTATTCATACGCCGAATGTTGTTAATGGAATTCCCGTGTCGTCACCAAGGTAGATCTTGCAGTTCATAGCCGATATGAACGCAATTGCTCTGAAACCTTGTGTAGAAGACAGACAACAGACAAAATGTAAATATTTACATATGCACATTTGGAATAGGTATTCGGAATATATTTCGGAATCTAGTAAAATATTGCGGTGGGATGCATCCAATAATTTGTGCAATCTGACGAACTGATCTCGTAAATACAATAAAAAGCAGTCCGGGAAGTTTGCGTCCTACGATGTAAAATCATAACTTTTTATGAAATAAACAGCAATGGCAGGTTGATTTAATTAATACTTCATGAAATCTATGGTAATTTAAATTTATTTTGAAGGTATCCTGTCACATTTTAAAACTGATTTATCGATTATTTTATACTTCCGTGAAACGGAGATAAACCGTGAGCTAACTGACTTGCATGGAATACAAACGTGGATTTGAAATACTTTACCGATTTGGAAGTAATTATAAAATTAATCAGCAGTTTATTAAAAACCAGACTTAACAGCAAATGATCCAATTCCATACAAATGCTAGAATGAACCCCCCTCATAGCCACTGTCGGGTCTGCAAAACTACTTTCTCTCTATCCAAAATCAAAACAACGATCAGGTACACATTTATAAAACTTTATAAAATTTTAATTACTGACTTGCATGGAATACAAACGTGGATTTGAAATACTTTACCGATTTGGAAGTAATTATAAAATTAATCAGCAGTTTATTAAAAACCAGACTTAACAGCAAATGATCCAATTCCATACAAATGCTAGAATGAACCCCCTCATAGCCACGGTCGGGTCTGCAAAACTACTTTCTCTCTATCCAAAATCAAAACAACGATCAGGTACACATTTATAAAACTTTATAAAATTTTAATTACTGATCGTCTTTTTCCTATATTTATGGAATTACTATTTTCTGTCGACTTTTACTTAGCAATACATGATTTGGTACATTGATTCTTTTTCAAAAACATCATCCGTCGGACTATGGATCGATCGACACCCCCACCCCGCACAATTTTTCCAACTACGCCCTACAGCAGCACGGCAGTGCTATGTTTGAGTACATGTAGAAACGGCGTTCCATAGATCACAAGATAAATTTTCGATTATCCCCAGTGATTTTGAACATTTTTAAAAAAAACTATCTTCTGTTGTTTAAATTGGGAAAATTTGAAGTTCTTAAATACAGCAAACTGCATAATGGCAAGCTTGCAATAGCTTGAGATCCTCATTGCATAGATTTTTATTGTGACAATATCCAATATTTTGTGAGTAAGGACAACTTGATTTAATTGGCTAGTACCGTATAACTGGAAATTTTTGCGATGATCTAATTTTCGCTATTTTTTGCTATGGAAATAAAATCGCGAAAAATAATGGAGTTTTGCATTCGAGAGTATTGGTCAATTACTAGAACGGCCTCCGGTTGTTTGAACCTTTGTGAAAGACATTTTGTATTCATTATTTTGTTACGTTTGAAATCTAAACATGTCGTTTGAATCGCAAATTTAATTTTAAGAAATTTTATTAATATCCCGATAAGCGATTGTCGAATCCTGACACTTTTTACTCAAAATCGACAGATACGAAAGCGCAACATATAAACGTAGGTACCGGTAATTATGGACCACCACCATATGTCAGTGAATAAGGAATCGGGAATGGCGTCAATGGGATCGGCAGCCTCATCGGTTATATTATATTTACAGTCATTCAATCGCGAAAAATAAAAACGCGAAAATTTTTATATGGGTATATTTTCATAAAATCGTGAAAAATTAACACCGCCAAAATTTCCAGTTCTATGGTATATCACGGTTTTAGTGGTCAAATTTGGAAATTTTAATCATTTTCCTTAGGGGAAACTATCTATATTAGGTAGTAATTTTAGGCAAATAAAATCACTGATCCCTTACATAAAAGTGTAATGTAGTTTCCATATTATTGCCAGGTCCATTTTATTTTCTGGTTCTTCAAACAACATGGTGGACAGTGATCTGATAATTTATGTGTGTCCAGTGATCACAGGGTCTAATGTTTCGGTGGTATCATCACTATGCAAGAAAAAAAGAAGAAAGTATACTAGGTAAACAACTTTGACCTGTCTGCTTGACCTTTCATTTAATATTTATCGCGGACCAAGTACATCTATGTATAGGGAGCACAGGTGTTTATATTGTATATATCATGAGATATACTCACCTTTATGAGTACACCTGTGCACTACGTATGTATTAACTTGGATATTAACACTACCAATGTATTGGGTGTATCATCGTAAATTAATATTCTTAATGAAAGGTAAACCGGACAGGTCAATGTTGTTAACCTATACAGACAGGTCTTAAACAAAAATTTATATACCTATTATGATATTGACAGCTTCTTTTGTTACTGACATATTATAGTGCAAAATGTACCTGTAGATTAACTGTAAACATATTTAATTTTGCGTGTATTTATTTTTGCGATTTTGGAAATTTAGACCATCTGCATAAGTAAATTTCTGCGCTTTTGAAATATGCATTGTTACAGTAATACAATAAGCATAATATAATTTTTGCGGAACATAAACGACCGCAAAATAAGCGCGAAAAATTAATACACCACAAAAATATATATTTACGTTTACAGGAGTATGAATATTAATCAATTTATTGATTATTTATCTCCATGTTTTGTTTATTGATTGTTAATCATTGTGTGATTTCAACATCACTACATGTATAGCATGTCAGAAATATTGTGGCAGAGTGTTTATAAACAGGGACAAGTTTATTATACAGAAATTGGTTTTAATACTATCTTATCCCGCATTTACTTTATATTTCCCTATCTACATTATATAGACTCTTCTATGTGTATATATAAACACTCTGCCAAAATATCGCTGACAAATTTTATTAAATTAATGACTATTTTATACATTTATGGTAAACAGACCCAACTGAGGAGAATACTCACAAATATGAATGTCCTTCAGATATTACTATGTCATTCTTAAATTCATCTATGGATGACATTATATATATTAGCTCATCTGTGCTGAAAGTTCATATGAGCTATTGCGATAGTTTATCGTCGGTAGTGCGTTGTTTGTTGGACATTAGAATCGTCTTTTCACAAAGTTCTAGGCCTAATTATATAAACTTGCTGACAATTATGCCCGAATGAAGAGCTTTCTGATTTGCACAAATGAAGGGGTTGTGTCCACACTTGATCCCATAAAGTGGGGAATTTAATATTTAAATTGTGTAATTGTCATGCTCCCCTTTACCTTTTGATAGAAAAAAGTAAAATTCCATTTCTTTAAAAAAAAAACTTGAGCATATTAAGAGTTATGAAATCTCCTGTAAGTAAAGCCAATACATATACAATTTTAGAGTAAAGAATGTTGCATTATTGTATGTAAAAATAAAATTACAATTTCAACAAGGGTTCAATCCTTGCTGGGCCCAAGCCAAAGTTTTTGAAATATTGATTTTACAGAGGATATTTCAACTGTTAATGTCTGATGAACCTGCCCCTTTTTTACCAGGATAATCCTACGTTTTCTATCATCACAAAATTGCACATTGATCATTGGACTTTCAAAATTCTATGTGGGATCTGCCAAAATTAAGAGGCAAAAGTCCCGGATCTTCCATTACAAAATTTGATTTTGAACCCCTGTGGCAAATGATGAATTTGTAAGAATACCAGATTTTACAGTAGACTATGAATAAGAAATATCTATTGGTATTATTTAGGGAGGTTTTTTTTAACTTTTTCCTATCCCATTACAGAATTACTGTTGATCACTTATATTTCGCGAGAGATTTATGTTTGCGTAAATTCGCGAATCATTCCATTTGCAAATTCATATATCACGCGAATATTTGTACATATGTTGTATTCAATAAGATTCCCAATGCGAATTCAAATACTCGCGAATAAGGCCAATATGGTCTTGACGCAAAATTTTCTACTTGCGAAAAATAAGTGATCTACAGTATTTTTCACTTATAATAGTTTTACATGTTCAATGAAGAATAATGTTAGGACTTCAGAGAAAAGAGTTTCATAAAGAGGGTATAACATATACAATGTGTAAATTATATGGTGCAATAAAAATGTTTATATTGAGCCAAAGATTTTTAGCTGCCATTGGCTTTTTTAAGCTGTGTGTGTGTGTGTGTGTGTGTGTGTGTTAATCGAAAAGGGTATTATAATCACACACACACACACACACACACACACACATATATATATAGATTAGAAATGTTACGAATAAAACCTTGTTTCACTACCACCATTTTTTTCAGTCAGATTTTGTTTTATAAAGTTGTTAACAAAGTATCAGTATTGTATAATATTAGTTCCCGATACCCTACCATTTTGTTAAAAAGAAAAAACTACATGACCTTAACCTTAATTTAAAGTCATTGACCCGTTTTTAAAATATAAAAATAATAAGAAACTTTACTTTAGAATTAAATAGTAGATCACCTTCCCTATCAATAGAGGTAGCTAAAATCAACCAGAGAATCTGAAAAAAATTAATGACTGTTGAAAAATTAAATAATACCCTTTGTCAAACTAGAATATTCCAAAATTGGATTTGAACATATGTGATACAGTTAGTAAGTCCATGCTTTGGGCCACGCCACCAGAAGCCACCAGAAGGACCGTGCTTGTTTTGGTTCACCATAATGATCTATAGTATAGACCCGTCGAAAGTTTTAACACAAAGCAAACAGAGAATTTAAAGATTGACCACTGAGTGGCCGATGTAAGGATAGTAGTTTGTGACAGAAGATAAATAGTAGCTAGAGAAAAGCTGTCATAAAAGTGCTAACAATTTTCTCAAATCGAGCTTTTGATTGGGGACTAATTTAATTGGTAAAGGTATTTTGCTTTTCAACATCTTCAAAATAATTTTGGTTTCATGGTTTTGGTCCGGGCACTACTGATGAGGAATTGTGTCCCTGATCTTCCATTACAAAATTTGATTTTGAACCCCTGTGACAAATGATGGATTTGTAAGAATACCAGATTTTACAGTAGACTGTTAATAAGAAATATCTATTTGTATTATTTAGGGAGTTTTTTTTTAATTTTTTCCTACCCCATTACAGAACTTCAGTTGATCACATTACATAACTTCTGTTGATCACTTTTATTTCGCGAGAGATTTATGTTTGTGTAAGTTCGCGAATTATTACATTTGCGAATTCAAATATCACGCGAATATTTCCATCACACAGGTATTGTTATGTTGTCATACATATGTTGTATTCAATAAGATTCCGAACGCAAATTCGAAAACTCGTGAATAAGGCCAATATGGTTTGAGGCGAAATTTTCTACTCGCGAAAAATAAGCGATCTACAGTATTTTTCACTTATAATAGTTTTACATGTTCAATGAAGAATAATGTTAGGACTTCAGAGAGAAGAGTTTTATAAAGAGGGTATAACATATACAATGTGTAAATTATATGGTGCAATAAATATGTTTATATTTAGCCAAAGATTGGCTTTTTTAAGCTCTGTGTGTGTGTGTCTGTGTGTTAATCAAAAGGGTATTATAATCACACATATATATATATATATATATATATATATATATATATATATATATATAAAGATTAGAAATGTTACGCATAAAACCTTGTTTCACTACCACCATTTTTTCAGTTCCCGATACCCTACCATTTTGTTAAAAGGAAAAAACTACATGACCTTAACCTTAACCTTAACCTTAATTTAAAGTCATTGACCCGTTTTTAAAATATAAAAATAAAAAAAAAACTTTACTTTATGATTAAATAGTAGATCACCTTCCCTATCAATAGAGGTAGCTAAAATCAACCAGAGAATCTGAAAAAAATTAATGACTGTTGAAAAATTAAATAATACCCTTTGTCAAACTAGAATATTCCAAAATTGGATTTGAACATATGTGATACAGTTAGTAAGTCCATGCTTTGGGCCACGCCGCCAGAAGCCACCAGAAGGACCGTGCTTGTTTTGATTCACCATAATGATCTATAGTATAGACCCGTCGAAAGTTTTAACACAAAGCAAACAGAGAAATTAAAGATTGACCACTGAGTGGCCGATGCATGGATAGTAGTTAGTGACAGAGGTTAAATAGTAGCTAGAGAAAAGCTGTCATAAAAGTGCTAACAATTTTCTCAAATCGAGCTTTTGATTGGGGACTAATTTAATTGGTAAAGTGTATTTTCCTTTGGGTAGCTTTTCAACATCTTCAAAATAATTTTGGCTTCATGGTTTTGGTCCGGGCACTACCGATGAGGAATTGTGTTCCGAAACGGCCGTCTAGTGCTGTAAAATTAAAACTGGTATAATATGTAATTTAAACCCCTGAGCCGATATCTCTGCTGGTGGCTGGTGCCCCGAGGATATCACCAACTCAGTAGGCAATAATTTCGTATTATTTTCAGAAATGTGCTGTGGTTGTCTAGGTTTCCTGCAAGTTAGAATTTGAAAATTCTTAAAAACTAGGGTATACTCCCTCATGCAAAGTGTTTCCTTAGCTGAATTTGGTAAAGTGTATTTCCTTTGGGTAGCTTTTCAACATCTTCAAAATGATTTTGGTTTCATGGTTTTGGTCCGGGCACTACTGATGAGGAATTGTGTTCCGAAACGGCCGTCTTGTGCTGTAAAATTAAAACTGATATAATATGTAATTAGCCAAGTGTTGAACTTTCGACAGACCTGTACTGTACATGTATATTTATATCCCCGAAAATGCATTTGAATAATCTTCATGGCGCAAAGGTGTATCATGGCTTGAAACAATGTCATATCAGAAAGTTCAAGGTCGCAGGAAAACATGAAACCCTTGTAGATGCTGTGGTCGGAGGTATTTGACTCTCAAGAGAAGTTCTTGTTTTATTTTACTTTTTAATACAATCGATTAAATATATATTTAAATAGTTGATTTGTCTTGTTTTATTTCATTTGTCAAATCGAAAGAATTGTTGCATCTAATTTAAAATCACATTTATTTAACAGTTTATTATAAAATCAAAAGCAAACATACCAGCCTGTATGTCCAAATTGCAATCCAATTTCAAAAGCAAAGCGAAAACTGAAAACTAGCTCAATTACATGTAAACTACAATCAGGGATTTATATAGTGTGATTGTGTGTTGAGCAATGGTGTTTTATGTCCCATTGAAGAATATTTCTCATATATGGAGACATCGCCAGCTATAGGCGAAGGTGCAGAAATTTTGCCTGTGCGGCGATTGCCTTGATGGTATTATACAGAGTTCTTTCTCGTGCCACGCAAACCGTGACATGGGGACTCGTTCATTTCAAGTTCTCATCCCAAGGAACCGTGACATTCATTTCATAATGCCCAGTGCTTGACGAAAGAACACTAAGTACCAACTTTCAAGTCTTGGGTCAGACCCAGTCGCGGTTCGAACCTTACGGAGCGAGCACTCTACCAACTTAGCTACTTTAGGTGTGTTGTGTTTGTGCAAGAGTTTCTGATTTGCTTTGTTATAATATGCACAGTATTTAGAAGCCTTCTACACATGAATGTAATTTTCATTAATCAGTTAATTTATATCCTGAACCAGGCTGCCCATACTCTGTAAAATGATCACATGCGAGACTAACTGTACAAATGCGAGGTGACTTATTTCTAACATATTTCATTTAAGTGAAGGGAAACTTGTTGTTTTTTTTCTAATTTTACAATTACAGTTTGGCCCAAAATTAGTCAACTATACTATATTATTCACCACCATCACATTTGTCAAAGTATATAATTATAAAAATAAACAACAATCCTAAAAGCAAAGTTAAAACAGACAAATTTAAATTTACAGATAAGCTTCAACAAGAGAAGTGAAGACAAATGACCTTGAAGGGTAAGCATTTCCATCTCCTCTGTAACTAGCTACACTTACCACGTGTACAATCATAACTGAGAATAAAAGGAAAATTGAACTATTGGACATCAATTGACGGATCGCCGGCCACGCCCACAATGTTCTGACAAAGGCCCGGCGTGCTTGAATGACACACAATAAGAACTCGCGCTGAATTGTGCAATTTAATGGCGTCACTAGAACGTCATTAGTTGCCGTGACGCTGTTTTGGTACCGTGATGGCGGCCAGTGTCGAAACATTGTGGGCGTGGCCGGCGACACGTCAATTATATCTGGGGCAATTTGAACACACCATACATATCGACAATATATTTCGATCACAGTCATAAAATCTATGAAGCCCTTGGTAAGCCTATGCTTGCATTATTCCTGAATCAAGTATAGAATAAAAGGAAAATTGAACTATGGGACATCAATTATATCTGGGACAATTTAAACACACCATACTTATCGACAATATTTCGATCACAGTCATAAAATATATGAAGCCCTTGGTAAGTCTGCTTGCATTATTCCCGAATCAAGAGTTCATTTTATCTTCGTTGTTGCTTGAAGTAAGAACAAGCTCTACCAGTAAATAAATATTACATTTCTGATAGGGTGACAGTCCATATTGTCACCCCGAGAAATTGCATTGTCAAACGAGGCGAAGCCGAGGTTGACAGTGAATTTCGAGGGGTGACAATATGGGCTGTCACCCTATCAGAAATGTAATATTTATTTTATTATACCGATTGTTGATGTTGATTACACTGTGCAACCAAAGTATACTGAATTGAAAATCATGACAGTCAGCTGTCGTCCGTAAGCATCTTGTGAGACGCTTGTAGCATTTATCTATCATATTTCATATTACTTTAGAAAAGCTTTTTACTGATTTAGAAGACGAATGCGATCGAACCGCATACGCAGTTTTTCTGCGCATGTAACATTTTTCGTAATGTCAACCGCTCACGTAATGTCACCCTGTGACGTCAGATTATCTGAAATTCGAGGGTGACATTAAATTTACCCAAACGCTTTTTAACCAATCAGATTTCGAGAATTTACAAAAGGTATAATAAACCGTATTATGTAACAATTACATGAACCCAATAACCATACCATGCAGTCATATTCATAATTAGAATAAGAGAATTACAAGATAGGAAGTCATCTACATGCGAGTTGAATGGTTTGGCGGAAGTCTTCTCTACTGATTTCAAAACGTTCTGCATAATTTGTGCTTTATAAAATGATGAAACAAATCGGCAAACACATGGTGCACAGTTTGTTCTCATTTGTATATCGAATATTTTTTGTTATTACCAACTAGAATAAATGTCTGAAATTTAAGTACAGTGAAGTATTGTTGTGTTATGCCTCATTCAAGATATTTCTCTTGTATGACGGTAGTACTTTTGTAGTAAAGGAAATCGGAGTGACAATAGAAACATAACCAACTTTCGACAAACAAACTGATAAAGTATTTCCAACTGTTGTGTCTGAGTAGAAATTAACTTTGATGGACTTTGACCTATGTTTATTAGCTCACGATTCAGACTTCTCGCCCAACAAGTCCCAATGCGTACCTATAAACTAAAATATGTCAATGAGGAATTGTATTCCGAAATGACCTTCTAGTGCTGTTAAATTAAAACTGGTATAGTATGTAAAATAATGTTAAAAAGTATTTTAATGGCTGTCAGCTTTAAGCTTACAGATCAAATATTTATTCAATAAAAATTAGCATGAAATACCAAGAATATCGAGTCGAAAAGAAACTAAATTGATCGCTGTCTAGTAAGAAATAGTATACTAAGATTTAAGGATAAAGAACGGTTTGTATTATACAGCAGTTCAGTATACATTGTATTTTTGTTTTTGATTTTATAAAATTAAATTTTGAACTTCCACATTTCTGTATAATAGCTATGGAATTGTTTTCTACAGAAGATCGGTAAACTATAATTTATTTGATACAAATTTTATAAAGTAGTATTTGCTAAATTTTCGGCCCCAGGCCCCGGTTTCACAATCTTTCCTTAGCCAAGATTTTCCTTAACTCAAATTAAGCAAATTTAGGTATTCTCTTTTGGGAACTATTGATCAATATTTTTGTCAAAACTAAATGCATATGTTTGCATCTAGAAGTGATCTTAAAAATGGCACCTTAAATTTCTCATTATCTTGAACAATAACAAAATTATAAAGATTTAAAATTTTGCCAGATTTAAGTTGAGGAAAATCTTAGCTAAGGAATGATTGTGAAATTGAGGCCAGATATCACTGAATGTACTATAAATGCTCCGGACTGCGAACATATGTGTACTAATGTGAATGTAAGCTATAATTGTGATTGTAGATTTAGATTGGCATTAAATGGTGATAAAGTGTCGTGTAGAAAAGGTAAAATTAGATTTTTTTAATCAATGTATTACGAGTTCGACAGTGGAATTGAACATGATAAATTAAAATAAAGAAAATAAAACGGTATAATGCTGATTTAATTTATTCATTATTTTGTTTATAACATTATACATATTGCATAATTCATATAATCATGATATATGTATTAACGTGGCCAAATTGATGAATTGTAAAGCAATCAAATTCCTTCATCTTTTGTCTGGTAATCGTCTTCTGGAATTGTTTTCTGTATTGTCCAATTTTATTCAAACATGACCGTTTTTCAGACCCAGAGATTTCGTGATGGCTAAAAGAAAAACAAAATTCTTTTAAAAATGGTTAATTCTTTAATTTATTTATTCCTAAACGGAAAATTAAAACTGGTATAATATGTAATTTGTTTATTATTTTGTATACACCGTGATTATATTAACATGTATCTATTAATTTGACCAAATCAATGTATTGTTTTGTGAAAAGCAGCCCAAGTTCTTCATCTCGTTTCTTCTGTTAAACACCTGGGACAAAATGACCTTAAAAACTGTCTGTGACTTTTGTATTGTTCCTTTTTGCCGATAAATGATTCTTTCTCTGATCTAGATTTTTTGATGGCTGAAATAATCAAAATGATTAAAAAGAAAACTAGTTAATTATATACGAAATTTAAATTATGATCAATAACTCGTATTAAATGTCCTGATTTTAATCCGATGAACTGACCGATTGTTATTTAAGAGTTAGTGGAAAAGTGGAATTGACCATTTTCAAGTCTTGGTTCAGACCCGGTCGGGATTGGAACCAATTACTCCCCAGATACGAAGCTACCGCAGTGGTTCTAATCATACCGAGATGATAAAAAGTCTGATCGATATTTTTTATACTGGTTCTGCTAAATTCATTTTTTTAATACATTTTCTCTTCTTTTAATTTCGCATATATTTTCAAAATTAAAATAGTCAATTTTAGAGCGAAGTATTGGGGTTTTACGTAACATTCAAGATTCTCTCACTAATTATCGATCATTTTAGGGATGGTGATAGATAAATCCTTTTGCAAGTTACTTCACAAACAATATCACTCCAGATTGATCATGCAAGCTACCTTTACTTTTAACGCTCATATCACGGCGGTAATTTCGTGAATTGTGACGGATGAAACCTTTTGCAAATTAGCTTACAAAATTTCGCACACTAGAATATGTCCAGGTTGGAATTAAATTCTAGTGTGTGAAAGTCGTTTTTATACATATACAAACATTTTAGACAGTTTGCTCACAAAAGTCCTGACGATGTTTAAAAAAGGAGTCAGAGATTAAATGTCTTTAACATTTGTATATTAACCACTTTTTTCCTTTGTATATTAACCCTACCGATGAATGCAAATTCATATATTCGCCAATAAGGGCCTCAATTGACACAAGATCATCAGATATACTGTAACTTGACAGTACTAGTGTGTGTCAACCGCATATATCACACTTACGTGTATGTCGTTTGTGTCCGCGTGGTAAAATCAAATCATTTCGGAATAACGAATTTTGAGCTACAAAAAGACACAAAATAAAACTTTAGACCTTGTTACAAAAGCGAATAATGAAACCATAAGTTTTATAACACAGTAAAAAACGATTTACTTGATTAAATTAAAGTTTTAAGCCTAAACCTTCCCGAGGGTATCATAAACTTAGGCAAAACTAGTACAAGTATTATCAGAATTATGCTTCTAACTAAATTTTCTGCTCGTTAAAATCTAAAAATCCTACGAAAATAAGGTCTTTTCCCTCATGCTAAATACTCACTCGGCTAACTTTGTTTAAATATATTTTAACATATAAGCTGTATGTTCAACCCCTGAAAACGTTCGGTTTCGAAATTTCGGAACAAGCACTGCTGATTAAATACTTTAAAATAAACATTGATATTTTATGAAATTACAATACACATTTTGAGATGGTCTGTTATATTTTTATTAGTATTTTAAATAATTTTGAAATGCTAAAATATATAACGAAAGTACATGTATGTTAGATTTGAAAAGCCTATTTTTGTAGACATACAACTCTTTCTTTAATATTTCTAGCCTCTATAGATGATTAAAATACTCAAATATATTCGTGGTATTTTTGATACAGAGGCATCATACTTATCAGCAATAGTGTGATGATAATAATCTTTGGACGTGTTCGAATAGATTAAAAAGAGAATCACAAGACAAAAATGCTTTGCGAAATTAAAATTTAGCATTAATATACAATTTCAAATTGTATTACCATTTTTTTAAATTTCTCCGTACTACTACGCGATGGATATTTTAATTACACATTTATGACTTTAAAATTGGCAAAAAAATTCAACTTCCAAAAAGGAAGTAAGCCTGGGTCATCCGGAAGGGTAATTACCTACTGTTTAGCTAGCTACACCACTGTATGTAATCAAAATTAAAAGTGAAAGAAAAAGTGACTAAATACTTATCAAAGAATTTTGAATCCAATAATAAATAAGGGAAGTATGTTAGTTTTGCAAAACCAAAAACTATTTCTTTAGACATAGATCTCTATTGTCAATATGACTAGCCTTTTTATGATTCAATTATTACTTGAATAAGAATTAAAATGTTCACATATATATGGATACCGGAAATTGTCCCTATCACAATTTAAAAAAGGGAAATTATATGGTTTTAATATAATTCAAACACGAACGATTTTATCAAAAGAATATTCCTGGTACCCCGGAATGGTAAAACCATTTTGCTTACATAGCTAATCCTTTGCGTCTTAAATCGAAATTGCGAATAGAAAACACATGCCGAATTTAAACAAAAATTCATATTATAACCATTTTATTAAATTTAAAATTGAAATGTACAATAAATTTATAATATAAAATTACATTACCATTTCTTAAGATATTTCCCTACGTGATATATATTTTACTTACTAAGTTCCTCTCTTTTGATTGCAGTTGAGGGTTTCTCTATCTTTAATGGTCCTGCTACAGACGGAGAGATGAAATACAATTTATATTATGTTTGAAAGGCAACTAAAAATAATACAATTTGTTATTATGATTTCCGGCTTGATTCATAGTGCCTTTTGACGACATATTTGTATGATGTCATTGTAATTGGAAAAATAAAAATCAATGATTAGACGAAAAATTGCAAAAAAATATAAAAAAAACAAATGCAATAACGAAAAACATTCTGTTACTTACACCAGACATGTACCGTGTAATTGTATTTTAACCGCCACTGAATATTTACATTCAGGGATGGTGATAGATGAAACCTTTTTTAAAGTTTCTTTACAAACAATATCACTTCAGATTCTGTCCAGATTAAACATGCAAGGCACCTTTACTATATTCGTGGTAAGTTCGGATACAGAGGCATCATACTTATCAGCAATAGTGTAATGATAATAATCTTTGGACATGTTCGAATGGATCAAAAGGAGAATCACTAGGACAAAAATGCTTTGCGATATTAAAATTTAGCACTAATGTACAATTTCATATTGTATTACCATTTTGAAAAATTTCTCCTCATCTACTACGCGATGGATATTTTAATTACACATTTATGACTTTAAAATTGGCAAATAAAGTTTAACTTCCAAAAAGGAAGTAAGCCTGGTTCATCCGGAAGGGTAATTACCTACTGTTTAGCTAGCTACACCACTCTTGTATGTAATCAAAATTAAAAGTGAAAGAAAAAGTGACTAAATACTTATCAAAGAATTTTGAATCCAATAATAAATAAGGAAAGTATGTTAGTTTTGCAATACCTATTTATTTAGACATAGAATTCTATCCTCAATATGACTAGCCTTTCTATGTTTCAATAATTACTTTAATAAGAATTAAAATGTTCACATATATATGGATACCGGAAATCGTCCCTATCACAATTTAAAAAAGGGAAAGTATATACTTTGAATATAATTCAAACACGAACGATTTTATCAAAAGAATATTCCTGGTACCCCGGAATGGTAAAACCATTTTGCTTACATAGATAATTCTTTGCGTCTTAAATCGAAATTGCGAATACAAAACACATGCCGAATTTAAACAAAAATTCATATTATAACCGTTTTACTGAATTTAAAATTGAGAAATTTAAAATTGAAATGTACAATTAATGTATAATATAAAATTACATTACCTATTCTTAAGATATTTCCCTACGTGATATATATTTTACTTACTAAGTTCCTCTCTTTTGATTGCAGTTGAGGGTTTCTCTATCTTAATTGTTTCTGCTACAGACGGAGAGATGAAATACAGTTTATATTATGTTTGAAAGGCAACTTAAAATATTACAATTTGTTATTATGTTTTTCGGCTTGATTCATAGTGCCTTTTTACCACATATTGGTATGATGTCTTGGTAATTGGAAAAATAAAAATCAATGATTGGACGAAAAATTGCAAAAAAATTAAAACAAACAAATGCAATAACGAAAAACATTCTGTTACTAACACCAGATATGTACCGTGTAATTGTGTTTTAACCGCCACTGAACATTTACATTCAGGGATGGTGATAGATGAAACCTTTTTTAAAGTTTCTTTACAAACAATATCACTTCAGATTCTGTCCAGATTAAACATGCAAGGCACCTTTACTTGTATCGCTCATATCAATACGATAGTTGCATGAATAATGGCGAAGAAAACCTATTGCAATTTTTTTATTTTTGCACACTAGAATATGTCCATATTAAAATCAAATTCTAGTGGGTGAAAGTCGTTTTTATTCATATACACGCGTTTTAGACAGGTTGTTCACAAAAGTCCCGTTCATGTTAAAGAAAGGCGTCAGGGATTAAATGTCTTTATCCACTATATATTAACCCTACAGAGGAAATGCAAAAAATAATATATATTTGCAAGGAGTAGCCTCAATTGACACTAAAGATTTATCAGATATACTGTACATTGACATTGTGTGTCAACTACATATCAAAAAGAAACATACTAATCCTTTTTCGAATCACAATCCAGAAGCAAAGTAAAACTTTGGAACTGACAAGTTAGGTTAGACACGTGAACTTCCATCAGGGAAGTGAGGTCGGGTGCTCCGGAATGGTAAGCACCTCCTGTTTAGCTAGCTACACCCGCCACGTGTGTAATCAAAATTGTGTGAAAGGAACATGGAACTATGAGACGTCAAATATATCCAAGGCAATTCTGGACAAAGAGACATCAAACTTATCAACAATACTGTGATCACGGCCATAAAACTTTTTGAGGGCCTTGATAAGCCTAGGATTGCAATATACATGAGTCAACAATTTATTTGCAAGCAGACTACTTCGTTGTGGGAACAAGCTCTACCATAGCGTATTAATTCGGAAACAAATACAACATAAGCAGGAGAAGCAGGTATATTGCTGCATAAAAAAAGGAAAGTTGACAATAGAAAAATTGAAGTCATCACGTTTGTATATCACACTTACGTGTATGTCTTTTGTGTCCATGTAGTGAAATCAAACCATTTTGGAATAAAGAATTTGTAGCTACAAAAACAGACACAAAATAAAACTTTAAATCTTGTTACAGAAACAAATAATGAAACTAATAGTTTTATAACACAATAAAAAAACAAAAACAAAAAAACAACGAAATCAAAGCCTAAACCTCCCCGAGGGTATCATAAACTTAGTTGGCAAAACTAGTACAAGTATTGTCAGAATTATGCTTCCAACTAAATTTTCTGCTAGCTAAAATCTGAAAATTATCCGAAACTAAGGTTTTTTCCCTTATGCTAAGTATTCACTCAGCTAACTTTGTTTAAATATATTTTAACACATTAGCTGTATGTTAAACCCCTGAAAACATTGGGTTTCGAAATTTCGGTCCAAGCACTACTGATTAAATACTTTAAAATAAACATTGATATCTTTGAAATTACAATAAACATTTTGGAATGGTCTGTTATATTTTTATTAGCATTTTAAATAATTTTGAAATGCTAAAATATATATGGAAAGTACATGTATGTTAGATTTGAAAAGCCTATTTTTGTAGACATACAACTCTTTCTTTAATATTTCTAGCCTCTATAGATGATTAAAATACTCAAATATATTCGTGGTATTTTTTTATACAGAGGCATCATACTTATCAGCAATAGTGTGATGATAATAATCTTTGGACATGTTCAAATGGATTAAAAGGAGAATCACTAGGACAAAAATGCTTTGCGAAATTCAAATTTAGCATTAATGTACAATTTCATATTGTATTACCATTTTTAAAAATTTCTCCGTACTACTACGCGATGGATATTTAAATTACACATTTATGACTTTAAAATTGGCAAATAAAGTTTAACTTTCAAAAAGGAAGTAAGCCTGGGTCATCCGGAAGGGTAATTACCTACTGTTTATCTAGCTTCACCACTGTATGTAATCAAAATTAAAAGTGAAAGGAAAAGTGACTAAATACTTATCAAAGAATTTTGAATCCAATAATAAATGAGGGAAGTATGTTAGTTTTGCAAAACCTATTTCTTTAGACATAGAACTCTATCCTCAATATGACTAGCCTTTTTATGATTCAATTATTACTTGAATAACAATTAAAATGTTCACATATATAAGAATACCGGAAATTGTCCCTATCACAATTTAAAAAGGGAAAGTATATACTTTGAATATAATTCAAATACGAATGATTTTATCAAAAGAATATTCCTGGTACCCTGGAATGGTAAGACCTTTTTGCTTACATAGCTAATCCTTTGAGTCTTAAATCGAAATTGCGAATACAAAACACATGCCGAATTTAAACAAAATTCATATTATAACCATTTTATTAAATTTTAAATTGAAATGTACAATAAATATATAATATAGAATTATATTACCATTTCTAAAGATATTTCCCTACGTGATATATATTTTACTTACTAAGTTCCTCTCTTTTGATTGCAGTTGAGGGTTTCTCTATCTTTAATGGTCCTGCTACAGACGGGGAGATGAAATACAATTTATATTATGTTTGAAAGGCAACTAAAAATATTACAATTTGTTATTATGATTTCCGGCTTGATTCATAGTGCCTTTTTACGACATATTTGTATGATGTCATTGTAATTGGAAAAATAAAAATCAATAATTGGACGAGAAATTGCAAAAAAATGAAACAAACAAATGCAATAACGAAAAACATTCTGTTACTTACACCAGATATGTACCATGTAATTGTGTTTTAACTGCCACTGAACATTTACACTCAGGGATGGTGATAGATGAAACATTTTTAAAGTTTCTTTACAAACAATATCACTTCAGATTCTGTCCAGATTAAACATGCAAGGCACCTTTACTATATTCGTGGTAAGTTCGGATACAGAGGCATCATACTTATCAGCAATAGTGTGATGATAATAATCTTTGGACATGTTCGAATGGATTAAAAGGAGAATCACTAGGACAAAAATGCTTTGCGAAATTCAAATTTAGCATTAATGTACAATTTCATATTGTATTACCATTTTTAAAAATTTCTCCTCATCTACTACGCGATGGATATTTTAATTACACATTTATGACTTTAAAATTGGCAAATAAAGTTTAACTTCCAAAAAGGAAGTAAGCCTGGTTCATCCGGAAGGGTAATTACCTACTGTTTAGCTAGCTACACCACTCTTGTATGTAATCAAAATTAAAAGTGAAAGAAAAAGTGACTAAATACTTATCAAAGAATTTTGAATCCAATAATAAATAAGGGAAGTGTGTTAGTTTTGCAAAACCTATTTTTTAAGACATAGAATTCTATCCTCAATATGACTAGCCTTTCTATGTTTCTATAATTACTTGAATAAGAATTAAAATGTTCACATATATATGGATACCGGAAATTGTCCCTATCACAATTTAAAAAAGGGAAAGTATATACTTTGAATATAATTCAAACACGAACGATTTTATCAAAAGAATATTCCTGGTACCCCGGAATGGTAAGACCATTTTGCTTACATAGATAATTCTTTGCGTCTTAAATCGAAATTGCGAATACAAAACACATGCCGAATTTAAACAAAAATTCATATTATAACCGTTTTATTGAATTTAAAATTGAAAAATTTAAAATTGAAATGTACAATTAATGTATAATATAAAATTACATTACCTATTCTTAAGATATTTCCCTACGTGATATATATTTTACTTACTAAGTTCCTCTTTTTTGATTGCAGTTGAGGGTTTCTCTATCTTAATTGTTCCTGCTACAGACGGAGAGATAAAATACAGTTTATATTATGTTTGAAAGGCAACTAAAAATATTACAATTTGTTATTATGTTTTTCGGCTTGATTCATAGTGCCTTTTTACGACATATTGGTATGATGTCATTGTAATTGGAAAAATAAAAATCAATGATTGGACGAAAAATTGCAAAAAAATTAAAACAAACAAATGCAATAACGAAAAACATTCTGTTACTAACACCAGATATGTACCGTGTAATTGTGTTGTAACCGCCACTGAACATTTACATTCAGGGATGGTGATAGATGAAATCTTTTTCAAAGTTTCTTTACAAACAATATCACTTCAGATTCTGTCCAGATTAAACATGCAAGGCACCTTTACTTGTATCGCTCATATCAATACGATAGTTGCATGAATAATGGCGAAGTAAACCTATTGCAAATTAATTTACAAAATTTCGCACACTAGAATATGTCCATATTAGAATTAAATGCTAGTGGGTGAAAGTCGTTTTATTCATATACACGCGTTTTAGACAGGTTATTCACAAAAGTCACGTTCATGTTAAAGAAAGGCGTCAGGGATTAAATGTCTTTATCCACTATATATTAACTCTACAGAGGAAATGCAAAAAATAATATATATTTGCAAGGAATAGCCTCAATTGACACTAAAGAATCATCAGATATACTGTACATTGACATTGTGTGTCAACTACATATCAAAAAGAAACATACTAATCCATTTCCGAATCACAATCCAGAAGCAAAGGAAAAACTTTGGAACTGACAAGTTAGGTTAGACACGTGAACTTCCACCAGGGAAGTGAGACCGGGTGCTCCGGAATGGTAAGCACCTCCTGTTTAGCTAGCTTCACCCGCCACGTGTGTAATCAAGATTTTGTGAAAGGAACATGGAACTATGAGACGTCAAATATATCCAACGCAATCCTAGACACAGAGACATCAAACTTATCAACAATACTGTGATGACGGCCATAAAACTTTTTTGAGGGCCTTGATAAGCCTAGGCTTGCAATATCCCTGAGTCAACAATTTATTTGCAAGCAGCCTACTTCGTTGTACAAAGTCCCCGTAGTGGGAACAAGCTCTACCATGGCGTATTAATTGGGAAACTAATAAACCATAAGCAGAAGAAGCAGGTATATTGCTGCATAAAAAAGGAAAGTTGACAATAGAAAAATTGAAGTCATCACGTTTGTATATCACACTTACGTGTATGTCTTTTGTGTCCATGTAGTGAAATCAAACCATTTTCGAATAAAGAATTTGGAGCTACAAAAACAGACATAAAATAAAACTTTAAATCTTGTTACAGAAACAAATAATGAAACTAATAGTTTTATAACACAGTAAAAAAAACAACGAAATCAAAGCCTAAACCTCCCCGACGGTATCATAAACTTAGTTGGCAAAACTAGTACAAGTATTGTCAGAATTATGCTTCTAACTAAATTTTCTGCTAGCTAAAATCTGAAAATTATCCGAAACTAAGGTTTTTTCCCTCATGCTAAGTATTCACTCAGCTAACTTTGTTTAAATATATTTTAACACATTAGCTGTATGTTAAACCCCTGAAAACATTGGGTTTCGAAATTTCGGTCCAAGCACTACTGATTAAATACTTTAAAATAAACATTGATATCTTTAAAATTACAATACACATTTTGGAATGGTCTGTTATATTTTATTAGCATTTTAAATAATTTTGAAATGCTAAAATATATATGGAAAGTACATATATGTTAGATTTGAAAAGCCTATTTTTGTAGACATACAACTCTTTCTTTAATATTTCTAGCCTCTTTAAATGATTGAAAATGCTCAAATATATTCGTGGTAAGTTCGGATACAGAGGCATCATACTTATCAGCAATAGTGTGGTGATAATAATCTTTGGACATGTTCGAATGGATTAAAAGGAGAATCACTAGGACAAAAATGCTTTGCGAAATTAAAATTTAGCATTAATGTACAATTTCATATTGTATTACCATTTTTAAAAATTTCTCCTCATCTACTACGCGATGGATATTTTAATTACACATTTATGACTTTAAAATTGGCAAATAAAGTTCAACTTCCAAAAAGGAAGTAAGCCTGGGTCATCCGGAAGGGTAATTACCTACTGTTTAGCTAGCTACACCACTGTATGTAATCAAAATTAAAAGTTAAAGGAAAAGTGACTAAATACTTATCAAAGAATTTTGAATCCAATAATAAATAAGGGAAGTATGTTAGTTTTGCAAAACCTATTTCTTTAGACATAAAACTCTATTCTCAATATGACTAGCCTTTTTATGATTCAATTATTACTTGAATAAGAATTAAAATGTTCACATATATATGGATACCGGAAATTGTCCCTATCACAATTTAAAAAAGGGAAAGTATATACTTCGAATATAATTTAAACACGAACGATTTTATCAAAAGAATATCCCTGGTACCCCGGAATGGTAAGACCATTTTGCTTACATAGCTAATCCTTTGCGTCTTAAATCGAAATTGCGAATACAAAACACATGCCGAATTTAAACAAAAGTTCATATTATAACCATTTTATTGAAACTAAAACTAAAACATTTAAAATTGAAATGTACAATTAATGTATAATATAAAATTACATTACCATTTCTTAAGATATTTCCCTACGTGATATATATTTTACTTACTAAGTTCCTCTCTTTTGATTGCAGTTGAGGGTTTCTCTATCTTTAATGTTCCTGCTACAGACGGAGAGATGAAATACAGTTTATATTATGTTTGAAAGGCAACTAAAAAAATTACAATTTATTATGTTTTTCGGCTTGATTTAGAGTGCCTTTTTACAACATATTTGTATGATGTCATTGTAATTGGAAAAATAAAAATCAATGATTGGACGAAAAATTGCAAAAAAAAATAAAACGAACAAATGCAATAATGAAAAACATTCTGTTACTTACACCAGATATGTACCGTGTAATTGTGTTTTAACCGCCACTGAACATTTACATTCAGGGATGGTGATAGATGAAACACTTTTAAAGTTTCTTTACAAACAATATCACTTCAGATTCTGTCCAGATTAAACATGCAAGGCACTTTTACTTGTATCGCTCATATCAATACGATAGTTGCATCAATAATGACGAAGGAAACCTATTGAAAATTAATTTACAAAATTTCGCACACTAGAATATGTCCATATCAGAATTAAATTCTAGTGGGTGAAAGTCGTTTTTATTCATATACACGCGTTTTAGACAGGTTGTTCACAAAAGTCCCGTTCATGTTAAAGAAAGGCTTCAGGGATTAAATGTCTTTATCCACTATATATTAACCCTACAGAGGAAATGCAAAAAATAATATATATATTTGCAAGGAATAGCCTTAATTGACACTAAAAAATCATCAGATATACTGTACATTGACATTGTGTGTCAACTACATACCAAAAATAAACATACTAATCCATTTCCGAATCACAATCCAGAAGCAAAGTAAAAACTTTGGAACTGACAAGTTAGGTTACACACGTGAACTTCCACCAGGAAAGTGAGGCCGGGTGCTCCGGAATGGTAAGCACCTCCTGTTTAGCTAGCTACACCCGCCACGTGTGTAATCAAAATTATGTGAAAGGATCCTGGAACTATGAGACGTCAAATATATCCAAGGCAATCCTGGACACAGAGACATCAAACTTATCAACAATACTGTGATGACGGCCATAAAACTTTTTGAGGGCCTTGATAAGCCTAGGCTTGCAATATCCCTGAGTCAACAATTTATTTGCAAGCAGCCTACTTCGTTGTACAAAGTTCCCGTAGTGGGAGCAAGCTCTACCATAGCGTATTAATTGGGAAACAAATACACCATAAGCAGGAGAAGCAGGTATATTGCAGCATAAAAAAGGAAAGTTGACAAAAGAAAAATTGAAGTCATCACGTTTGTATATCACACTTACGTGTATGTCTTTTGTGTCCATGTAGTGAAATCAAACCATTTTGGAATAAAGAATTTGGAGCTACAAAAACAGACACAAAATAAAACTTTAAATCTTGTTACAAAAACAAATAATGAAACTAATAGTTTTATAACACAATAAAAAACAACGAAATCAAAGCCTAAACCTCCCCGAGGGTATCATAAACTTAGTTGGCAAAACTAGTACAAGTATTGTCAGAATTATGCTTCTAACTAAATTTTCTGCTAGCTTAAATCTAAAATTATCAGAAACTTAGGTCTTTTCCTCATGCTAAGTATTCACTCAGCTAACTTTGTTTAAATATATTTTAGCCCATTAGCTGTATGTTCAACCCCTGAAAACATTCGGTTTTGAAATTTCGGTCCAAGCACTACTGATTAAATACTTTAAAATAAACATTGATATCTTATGAAAATACAATACACATTTCGGGATGGTCTGTTATATTTTTATTAGCATTTTAAATAATTTTGAAATGCTAAAATATATATGGAAAGTACATGTATGTTAGATTTGAAAAGCCTAATTTTGTAGACATACAACTCTTTCTTTAATATTTCTAGCCTCTTTAAATGATTGAAAATGCTCAAATATATTCGTGGTATTTTTTGATACAGAGGCATCATACTTATCAGCAATAGTGTGATGATAATAATCTTTGGACATGTTCGAATGGATGAAAAGGAGAATCACTAGGACAAAAATGCTTTGCGAAATTCAAATTTAGCATTAATGTACAATTTCATATTGTATTACCATTTTAAAAAATTTCTTCTCATCTACTACGCGATGGATATTTTAATTACACATTTATGACTTTAAAATTGGCAAATAAAGTTCAACTTCCAAAAAGGAAGTAAGCCTGGGTCATCCGGAAGGGTAATTACCTACTGTTTAGCTAGCTACACCACTGTATGTAATCAAAATTAAAAGTTAAAGGAAAAGTGACTAAATACTTATCAAAGAATTTTGAATCCAATAATAAATAAGGGAAGCATGTTAGTTTTGCAAAACCTATTTCTTTAGACATAGAACTCTATTCTCAATATGACTAGCCTTTTTATGATTCAATTATTACTTGAATAAGAATTAAAATGTTCACATATATATGGATACCGGAAATTGTCCCTATCACAATTTAAAAAAGGGAAAGTATATACTTCGAATATAATTTAAACACGAACGATTTTATCAAAAGAATATCCCTGGTACCCCGGAATGGTAAGACCATTTTGCTTACATAGCTAATCCTTTGCGTCTTAAATCGAAATTGCGAATACAAAACCATGCCGAATTTAAACAAAAGTTCATATTATAACCATTTTATTGAAACTAAAACTAAAACATTTAAAATTGAAATGTACAATTAATGTATAATATAAAATTACATTACCATTTCTTAAGATATTTCCCTACGTGATATATATTTTACTTACTAAGTTCCTCTCTTTTGATTGCAGTTGAGGGTTTCTCTATCTTTAATGTTCCTGCTACAGACGGAGAGATGAAATACAGTTTATATTATGTTTGAAAGGCAACTAAAAAAATTACAATTTATTATGTTTTTCGGCTTGATTTAGAGTGCCTTTTTACAACATATTTGTATGATGTCATTGTAATTGGAAAAATAAAAATCAATGATTGGACGAAAAATTGCAAAAAAAAATAAAACGAACAAATGCAATAATGAAAAACATTCTGTTACTTACACCAGATATGTACCGTGTAATTGTGTTTTAACCGCCACTGAACATTTACATTCAGGGATGGTGATAGATGAAACACTTTTAAAGTTTCTTTTCAAACAATATCACTTCAGATTCTGTCCAGATTAAACATGCAAGGCACTTTTACTTGTATCGCTCATATCAATACGATAGTTGCATCAATAATGACGAAGGAAACCTATTGAAAATTAATTTACAAAATTTCGCACACTAGAATATGTCCATATCAGAATTAAATTCTAGTGGGTGAAAGTCGTTTTTATTCATATACACGCGTTTTAGACAGGTTGTTCACAAAAGTCCCGTTCATGTTAAAGAAAGGCTTCAGGGATTAAATGTCTTTATCCACTATATATTAACCCTACAGAGGAAATGCAAAAAATAATATATATATTTGCAAGGAATAGCCTTAATTGACACTAAAAAATCATCAGATATACTGTACATTGACATTGTGTGTCAACGACATATCAAAAATAAACATACTAATCCATTTCCGAATCACAATCCAGAAGCAAAGTAAAAACTTTGGAACTGACAAGTTAGGTTACACACGTGAACTTCCACCAGGAAAGTGAGGCCGGGTGCTCCGGAATAGTAAGCACCTCCTGTTTAGCTAGCTACACCCGCCACGTGTGTAATCAAAATTATGTGAAAGGATCCTGGAACTATGAGACGTCAAATATATCCAAGGCAATCCTGGACACAGAGACATCAAACTTATCAACAATACTGTGATGACGGCCATAAAACTTTTTGAGGGCCTTGATAAGCCTAGGCTTGCAATATCCCTGAGTCAACAATTTATTTGCAAGCAGCCTACTTCGTTGTACAAAGTTCCCGTAGTGGGAGCAAGCTCTACCATAGCGTATTAATTGGGAAACAAATACATCATAAGCAGGAGAAGCAGGTATATTGCAGCATAAAAAAGGAAAGTTGACAAAAGAAAAATTGAAGTCATCACGTTTGTATATCACACTTACGTGTATGTCTTTTGTGTCCATGTAGTGAAATCAAACCATTTTGGAATAAAGAATTTGGAGCTACAAAAACAGACACAAAATAAAACTTTAAATCTTGTTACAAAAACAAATAATGAAACTAATAGTTTTATAACACAGTAAAAAAACAACGAAATCAAAGCCTAAACCTCCCCGAGGGAATCATAAACTTAGTTGGCAAAACTAGTACAAGTATTGTCAGAATTATGCTTTTAACTAAATTTTCTTCTAGCTAAAATCTGAAAATTATCCGAAACTAAGGTCTTTTCCCTCATGCTAAGTATTTACTCAGCTAACTTTGTTTAAATATATTTAGCCCATTAGCTGTATGTTCAACCCCTGAAAACATTGGGTTTCGAAATTTCGGTCCAAGCACTACTGATTAAATACTTTAAAATAAACATTGATATCTTTGAAATTACAATACACATTTTGGAATGGTCTGTTATATTTTTATTAGCATTTTAAATAATTTTGAAATGCTAAAATATATATGGAAAGTACATGTATGTTAAATTTGAAAAGCCTATTTTTGTAGACATACAACTCTTTCTTTAATATTTCTAGCCTCTTTATATGATTAAAATACTCAATATATTCGTGGTATTTTTTGATACAGAGGCATCATACCTATCAGCAATAGTGTGATGATAATAATCTTTGGACATGTTCGAATAGATTAAAAGGAGAATCACTAGGACAAAAATGCTTTGCGAAATTCAAATTTAGCATTAATGTACAATTTCATATTGTATTACCATTTTTAAAAATTTTCTCCTCATCTACTACGCGATGGATATTTTAATTACACATTTATGACTTTAAATTGGCAAATAAAGTTTAACTTCCAAAAAGGAAGTAAGCCTGGGTCATCCGGAAGGGTAATTACCTACTGTTTAGCTAGCTACACCACTGTATGTAATCAAAATTAAAAGTGAAAGGAAAAGTGACTAAATACTTATCAAAGAATTTTGAATCCAATAATAAATTAGGGAAGTATGTTAGTTTTGCAAATCCTATTTCTTTAGACATAGAACTCTATCCTCAATATGACTAGCCTTTTTATGATTCAATTATTACTTGAATAAGAATTAGAATGTTCACATACAGTCAAACCTGTCTATAAAGGCCACCCAAGGGAACCAGTAAAAGTGGCCTTTATGGACAGGTGGCCTTTATATACAGGTTCAAATGATATGAATAAAGAACAATTGGGATACAATTATACTGGCCTTTATAATCAGGTGGCCCTTGTATAGAAGTGGCCTTTAAGGCAGGTTGGACTGTATATAAGGATACCGGAAATTGTCCCTATCACAATTTAAAAAAGGAAAAGTATAAACTTTGAATATAATTCAAATACGAATGATTTTATCAAAAGAATATTACTGGTACCCTGGAATGGTAAGACCATTTTGCTTACATAGCTAATTCTTTGCGTCTTAAATCGAAATTGCGAATACAAAACACATGCCGAATTTAAACAAAAATTCATATTATAACCATTTTATTGAATTTAAAATTGAAAAATTTAAAATTGAAATGTACAATTAATGTATAATATAAAATTACATTACCATTTCTTAAGATATTTCCCTACGTGATATATATTTTACTTACTAAGTTCCTCTCTTTTGATTGCAGTTGAGGGTTTCTCTATCTTTAATGGTCCTGCTGCAGACAGAGAGATGAAATACAATTTATATTATGTTTGAAAGGCAACTAAAAATATTACAATTTGTTATTATGATTTCCGGCTTGATTCATAGTGCCTTTTTACGACATATTTGTATGATGTCATTGTAATTGGAAAAATAAAAATCAATAATTGGACGAAAAATTGCAAAAAAAATAAAACAAACAAATGCAATAACGAAAAACATTCTGTTAGGAGGTGCTTACCCTTCCGGATCACCCGGCCTCACTTCCCTGGTGGAATTCACGTGTCTAACCTAACTTGTCAGTTCCAAAGTTTTTACTTTGCTTCTGGATTGTGATTCGAAATTGGATTAGTATGTTTGTTTTTGATTACACCAGATATGTACCGTGTAATTGTGTTTTAACCGCCACTGAACATTTACATTGAGGGATGGTGATAGATGAAACCTTTTTAAAGTTTCTTTACAAACAATATCACTTCAGATTCTGTCCAGATTAAACATGCAAGGCACCTTTACTATATTCGTGGTAAGTTCGGATACAGAGGCATCATACTTATCAGCAATAGTGTGATGATAATAATCTTTGGACATGTTCGAATGGAGTAAAAGGAGAATCACTAGGATAAAAATGCTTTGCGAAATTAAAATTTAGCATTAATGTACAATTTCATATTGTATTACCATTTTTTAAAATTTCTCCGTACTACTACGCGATGGATATTTTAATTACACATTTATGACTTTAAAATTGGCAAATAAGTTCAACTTCCAAAAAGGAAGTAAGCCTGGGTCATCCGGAAGGGTAATTACCTACTGTTTATCTAGCTACACCACTGTATGTAATCAAAATTAAAAGTGAAAGGAAAAGTGACTAAATACTTATCAAAGAATTTTGAATCCAATAATAAATGAGGGAAGTATGTTAGTTTTGCAAAACCTATTTCTTTAGACATAGAACTCTATCCTCAATATGACTAGCCTTTTTATGATTCAATTATTACTTGAATAAGAATTAAAATGTTCACATATATATGGATACCGGAAATTGTCCCTATCACAATTTAAAAAAGGGAAAGTATATACTGTGAATATAATTCAAATACGAATGATTTTATCAAAAGAATATTCCTGGTACCCTGGAATGGTAAGACCTTTTTGCTTACATAGCTAATTCTTTGCGTCTTAAATCGAAATTGCGAATACAAAACACATGCCGAATTTAAACAAAAAATCATATTATAACCATTTTATTGAATTTAAAATTGAAAAATTTAAAATTGAAATGTACAATTAATGTATAATATAAAATTACATTACCATTTCTTAAGATATTTCCCTACGTGATATATATATTTTACTTACAAAGTTCCTCTCTTTTGATTGCAGTTGAGGGGTTCTCTATCTTTAATGTTCCTGCTACAGACGGAGAGATGAAATACAATTTATATTATGTTTGAAAGGCAACTAAAAATATTACAATTTGTTATTATGATTTCCGGCTTGATTCATAGTGCCTTTTTACGACATATTTGTATGATGTCATTGTAATTGGAAAAATAAAAATCAATAATTAGACAAAAAATTGCAAAAAAATTAAAACAAACGAATGCAATAACATTCTGTTACTTACACCAGATATGTACCGTGTAATTGTGTTTTAACTGCCACTGAACATTTACATTGAGGGATGGTGATAGATGAAACCTTTTTAAAGTTTCTTTACAAACAATATCACTTCAGATTCTGTCCAGATTAAACATGCAAGGCACCTTTACTTGTATCGCTCATATCAATACGATAGTTGCATGAATAATGGCGAAGGAAACCTATTGCAAATTTTTTATTTTTGCACACTAGAATATGTCCATATTAGAATCAAATTCTAGTGGGTGAAAGTCGTTTTTATTCATATACACGCGTTTTAGACAGGTTGTTCACAAAAGTCCCGTTCTTGTTAAAGAAAGGCGTCAGGGATTAAATGTCTTTATCCACTATATATTAACCCAACAGAGGAAATGCAAAAAATAATATATATTTGCAAGGAATAGCCTCAATTGAAACTAAAGAATCATCAGATATACTGTACATTGACATTGTGTGTCAACTACATTTCAAAAAGAAACATACTAATCCTTTTTCGAATCACAATCCAGAAGCAAAGTAAAACTTTGGAACTGACAAGTTAGGTTAGACACGTGAACTTCCACCAGGGAAGTGAGGTCGGGTGCTCCGGAATGGTAAGCACCTCCTGTTTAGCTAGCTACATCCGCCACGTGTGTAATCAAAATTGTGTGAAAGGAACATGGAACTATGAGACGTCAAATATATCCAAGGCAATTCTGGACAAAGAGACATCAAACTTATCAACAATACTGTGATGACGGCCATAAAAACTTTTTGAGGGCCTTGATAAGCCTAGGATTGCAATATCCCTGAGTCAACAATTTATTTGCAAGCCGACTACTTCGTTGTGGGAACAAGCTCTACCATAGCGTATTACACAAGAAGAAAAGTCACCTTTAAGGATCCTTAAAGCCCCCTTAAAGACTCATTAAATGGGGCTTTAAGGATCTTTAAAGGGTCTTTAAGGACCTTAAATGTGTCTTTAAGGTCTCTTTAAGGACATCCTTAAAGATCCTTAATGGAACTGAAATTTTAAGGATCTTTAAGGCGGCTTTAAGGATCTTTAAGGATTCGTTTAATAAACACAGAAAACAAATTTCTTTACATTTTTTTAAATTTTAAATTTATATAAATGTGATGTTAAATATAATTATTTAACTTATTATACTCTTACACTGTTTTTATTTTATTTTATTGTTTTAGTTAAAAAAATTATTTTTTTTTTTATTTTTATTTATTTATAAAATTTGTAAAAAAAAATTATTTATTTAATCATTTTTCTTTATCAATTTATACTAATTTTGGTTGTTTTGCAAGTAGTCCTGAAATCACAAATAAAGAAGAACACGTTATTTAACATATTTATTACAAATTTACTTATCTAATTTCGCTAGCGGCGGGACTTGAACTCACTACCCTTAGTTCCCCAGATTACATCCTTTCCTGACTCTACATCCTTATCCATTAGGCCACGGAAGACATGAATATACATTGTATATTTTTAAACTATATCAGTACCCGGTAGCCTAAGGATCATGTGACTAGCTCTAAATCTTTCAGATTTAATAATAAAATATATAAATAAAATGTTTTACTCCATTTTAAAAATTTTATTATTATTATTATTATTATTATTATATTATAGTTTGCTCTTTCATTCTTGAGAGGAATAATTTTTAGGTTAATTTAACTGACTTAAGATTTCTGATCAAAGGAAGACGGGCATATCAAATCTTTACCTGTAATACACTTATTTATCTGACTGGCAAACATCACTTTTATAAAGATCAATTATCGATCAGATATCCATTCCTATTTGTATAATCTTAATCATACTACTGCTTTTTTATTAAAATATTTCAATAATTCTTGAAATTAAAACAATAATTTTAAGTAAATTTTATTTAAAATTGTCTTTTATAATGTAGTTACATTTTTGTTGTAATACCAATACTTATTTCCTTGTTTGATAAACAACTATAATATTGTACCAGCGACATTTAATAATCTATACAAAATGGAAGGACGAGTTTTAATGATAATTTGTTATAATCTTAATCTATCCTTCAAAATCTCGCATTTAACCCTAAATGGCTGTTTTATGAGGGAAACAGTGAGAATGTTAAATAAAATAATTTCAGAAATTAATTCAATTCACGGTGAGAGAGAGAGAGAGAGAGAGAGAGAGAGAGAGAGAGAGAGAGAGAGAGAGAGAGAGAAAAGGGGGTGCACATGTTAAACATTATAATAATAGTACTCTTTACAAATTTAAACAGTAGAACTAGCGACATTTCCTACTGTTATAAATCTGGTAAAACTGTTTTAAAAAAATATTACCATTGTCATACTCAAAAGCGGATCCGAGTGAATAGTCACTACCCTTTTTCAAGTTTGGATCAGACCCGGCCAGAGACCAAACCCGCTACCTTCCACTTCTGGAGCGGACAGTCGACACTCTACCGAGCTAACTGCTACCAAAGTGGAAGGTCTCCTTCCTCCCCTTTTTTCCACACTTGTTTAAAATTATCTATATGACATCCATCTGAACATTCAAGTTAATTTAATTATTACATTATTACACTAAATAATCAGTATAATAGTGCAACACACAAGAATCCTTTTTACCAGAAAATAGCACTTATCATTTTAGATTTGTTCCATAAAGCCAATAACGGACGGATAGAATAAAAAGTCAAATGAGATGGAATTTATCTATTAAAACCAATTAAAAATAAAAAAATGTACAAAAAATGTACAAAAGTTGGGACTTTTATATGAAAATAGAACCTTGCGCTATAAAAATATACAAAAAGATAATCTTATGTGCTAAAAATGTACCATTCTAATTAGCTCTCTCTCTCTCTCTCTCTCTCTCTCTCTTCTCTCTCTCTCTCTCTCTCTCTCTCTCTCTCTGGGCCCTGACCCTTGGTCCCAATATTCATTTATGATTAATGGAATCACTCTTTATGGAATCTGTCCTTCAATAAGAATTATTTTGAAGTACTGATAACAACCCTGTTTAAAATTCATGCTTTCTGACAAGACAGAAGTGTCTTAATTAGTATTGCTAATTAACGTCATTTACTAATACTAACGGGGTTCTTTCATGCCTAAGTGATCATGTAAATAACATTATCACCTAAGACTGGTCAGCACTACCTGAATTCTTTCATACCTCAGCGAACTGGTACATTACATCATCACCTGATTGCAATTACCTACCTGTACACGAATTAATTAATCAGTACCACTAATTAACTGGTCCATCCGCTGGTTGCTTAGCAATTTGCGGTAAGCGAGAGGGAAAAAAGTCGGAAAGCAGGGGCAAATGTTGGGGTGCCCCTCCCCGCCCACCTACCTCCATCCCGCTGGATCTGACACTGCATGATTTACCATTTTTGAATTATTTTTAAACAGAACGAAAAAAAGTACACGACACTGCAAATCCAAATTCTCTCTCCTCTCTCTCTCTTTCTCTCCTAGATATGACAATATTCCAACGTCAGCTGCAGACTGCTAATATCTTTTTGTGTTTGAACAACACCATTTGATTTATTTCTGGAGAAAACTTTTTTACTTTTTTCTGAACATAATCAGAATAACGGGATAGCAGAGTATAGAGTTTCATTCCTGTGTCAAGATTATTTCACTTATATCATTATTGGATTCAATGAATAAGAATTCTAGAATGGCCAAGAATGTAAAACCTGAGCGAACTGACAAATTTTCTGAGATTATGGCCTGTCCCAGTTTAATATTTTGTCAGTTTGTAACAAAATTGTATAGTGTTGTGTAGAGACTTTAAGTTCAAGGATAGTAAAGGAAATCGAAGTGCATTGAGATTAGAACCAATATTCGACAAGCGAGTTTTCTCACACTGATGTGAACCAAGGCAGTGAGATCAAGATTTTGCTAGTTATGTTGTGGCGGCCGTCAGTTCTAGGATTGTGGATGAAACGGAAACACACAGAGAACCCCATATTCGGCAAGAAAACAAATTAAAACGATAATTTACTTAAAATAAATGCCGATGATATAAACAAATGTTTTTTTCTTTTAATTGTTTCATTATAAATCACAACTTTATTAGCCCGAAATTCGTTAACTTGGATTGCGGACCTATTCTATGAATAGAAAATCATGCTTATAGTTTTCGCTTGTGGGAAAAAGTTCCGATAGACAGCTCTCAGCTCCGAGTTTCTCTCTCTCTCTCTCTCTCTCTCTCTCTCTCTCTCTCTCTCTCTCTCCATAAACAACTTGATCAGAGAATACAAGTTATTTTACTGGATCGATCGAGAAATTATTACATGAAGAAGATAGTGCAAATGAATCTAGCAGTTTTGTATATGAAATTGTGGTTTATTTATTTATTTATTTATTTATTTATTTATTTATTTATTTATTTGATTGTTTATTTATTTATTTGATTATTTATTTATTTATTTATTTATATGATTATTTATATATTCATTTATATGATTATTTATATATTCATTTGATTATTTATTTATTAATTGATATGATAATTTATTTATTCATTTATTCGATTATTTATTTATTTATTATTTATTTATTTATTTATTTATTTATATGAATATACATTTCAAGGTCATGAAATAAGAAATATCAAATAATGGTAGTTTAAAAACTGATGATGTACAAGTCTTCGCTCTGCCCTCTCTCTCTCTCTCTCTCTCTCTCTCTCATATTTCATATACTTATTAACGTTTTTAAAAATATTTATTTATTTTTTATTTATTTATTTATTTATTTATTTATTTATTTATTTATTTATTTACACACAAATAACAATTGGTAAAAAGTATCTAAAGTATCCCTAAGATTACTACTCATGTAGATTAATCATCAGATTCCATTAAAATTCAAATCCATCTAGGTAATTAAAGAGATTAACAACATACGGTAAATTTTTCAGGTAGAATATACTATCGTCTGGCTAAAATGAGTTTGAATTTGCTTCTGTTATCAATTAGTTAGGTAAGTTGTTGATGAGATACCGGGGAAATGTTGATGATCATCAATTAGGAACCATGATTTGTATATTACCTATGGGCATAAATCCATAATGATAAATAGTCAAAACTACACTTTGTTTTAGTTTAATAAATAAATAAATAAATAAATAAATAAATAAATAAATAAATAAATAAATAAATAATTAAATAAGAAGTTGTCAATTGAATCAATTTAGAGCTCGGACATAATATTCGGAGCAGTATAGATTATAAATAAAAATTAATTAATTAATTAATTACTTTGAAAACAATCATGAAACTTTATCACCGGACATTTATTTTTAATCACGTTTTTCTCCAATTATTTTTGTGTAATATATACCAAATAAATAAATAAATAACTAAATAAATAAATAATGGTGCATCCTTAGCCAATTCAGGGTGGTTGAAAAAACACCATTATATGATTTAAATACATGTGTATGTCAGGGTGATCCTTAAAGATCCTTAAAGCCGCATTAAAGATCCTTAAAATTTCAGTTCCATTAAGGATCTGTAAGGACATCTTTAAGGATCTTTAAGGATTCCTTAAAGACCCTTAAAGGAGGGAGTTGGTCTTCTGTTAATTCGGAAACAAATACAACATAAGCAGGAGAAGCAGGTATATTGCTGCATAAAAAAGGAAAGTTGACAATAGAAAAATTGAAGTCATCACGTTTGTATATCACACTTACGTGTATGTCTTTTGTGTCCATGTAGTGAAACCAAACTATTTTGGAATAAAGAATTTGTAGCTACAAAAACAGACACAAAATAAAACTTTAAATCTTGTTACAAAAACAAATAATGATACTAATAGTTTTATAACACAGTAAAAAAAACAACGAAATCAAAGCCTAAACCTCCCCGAGGGTATCATAAACTTAGCTGGCAAAACTAGTACAAGTATTGTCAGAATTATGCTTCTAACTAAATTTTCTGCTAGCTAAAATCTGAAAATTATCCGAAACTAAGGTCTTTTCCTTCATGCTAAGTATTCACTCAGCTAACTTTGTTTAAATATATTTTAGCCCATTAGCTGTATGTTCAAACCTCGAAAACATTCGGTTTCGAAATTTCGGTCCAAGCACTACTGATTAAATACTTTAAAATAAACATTAATATCTTATGAAATTACAATACACATTTTGAGATGGTCTGTTATATTTTTATTAGCATTTTAAATAATTTTGAAATGCTAAAATATATATGGAAAGTACATGTATGTTAGATTTGAAAAGCCTATTTTGCAGACATACAACTCTTTCTTTAATATTTCTAGCCTCTTTATATGATTAAAATACTCAATATATTCGTGGTAAGTTCGGATACAGAGGCATCATACTTATCAGCAATAGTGTGATAATAATAATATTTGGACATGTTCGAATGGATTAAAAGTAGAATCACTAGGATAAAAATGCTTTGCGAAATTCAAATTTAGCATTAATGCACAATTTCATATTGTATTACCATTTTTAAAAATTTCTCCTCATCTATTACGCGATGGATATTTTAATTACTCATTTATGACTTTAAAATTGGCAAAAAAAGTTCAACTTCCAAAAAGGAAGTAAGCCTGGGTCATCCAGAAGGGTAATTACCTACTGTTTAGCTAGCTACACCACTGTATGTAATCAAAATTAAAAGTGAAAGGAAAAGTGACTAAATACTTATCAAAGACTTTTGAATCCAATAATAAATAAGGGAAGTATGTTAGTTTTGCAAAACCTATTTCTTTAGACATAGAACTCTATCCTCAATACGACTAGCCTTTTTATGATTCAATTATTACTTGAATAAGAATTAAAATGTTCACATATATATGGATACCGGAAATTGTCCCTATCACAATTTAAAAAAGGGAAAGTATATACTTTGAATATAATTCAAACACGAACGATTTTATCAAAAGAATATTCCTGGTACCCCGGAATGTTAAGACCATTTTGTTTACATAGCTAATCCTTTGCGTCTTGAATCAAAATTGCGAATACAAAACACATGCCGAATTTAAACAAAAATTCATATTATAACCATATTATTGAAACTAAAATTGAAAAATTTAAAATTAAAATGTACAATTAATGTATAATATAAAATTATATTACCTATTCTTAAGATATTTCCCTACGTGATATATATTTTACTTACTAAGTTCCTCTCTTTTGATTGCAGTTGAGGGTTTCTCTATCTTTAATGTTCCTGCTACAAACGGAGAGATGAAATACAGTTTATATTATGTTTGAAAGGCAACTAAAAATATTACAATTTGTTGTTATGTTTTTCGGCTTGATTCATAGTGCCTTTTTACGACATATTTGTATGATGTCATTGTAATTGGAAAAATAAAAATCAATGATTGGACGCAAAATTGCAAAAAAATTAAAACAAACAAATGCAATAACGAAAAATATGCTGTTACTTACACCAGATATGTACCGTGTAATTGTGTTTAACCGCCACTGAACATTTACATTCAGGGATGGTGATAGATGAAACCTTTTTTAAAGTTTCTTTACAAACAATATCACTTCAGATTCTGTCCAGATTAAACATGCAAGACACCTTTACTTGTAAAAGCCTATTTTTGTAGACATACAACTTTTTCTTTAATATTTCTAGCCTCTTTAAATGATTGAAAATGCTCAAATATATTCGTGGTAAGTTCGGATACAGAGGCATCATACTTATCAGCAATAGTGTGATGATAATAATCTTTGGACATGTTCGAATGGATTAAAAGGAAAATCACTAGGACAAAAATGCTTTGCGAAATTCAAATCTAGCATTAATGTACAATTTTATATTGTATTACCATTTTTAAAAATTTCTCCTCATCTACTATGCGATGGATATTTTAATTACACATTTTATCTTCTTCCATTCCAATTGAACGTTTCCCTGTCCTTACTCACCACTGCGGTAGCTCAGTTGGTAGACTGCTCGTTCCGTAAGTGGTGGTTTGGGTTCGAATCCGAACCGGATTTGTCCTAAAACTTGAAACTGGTAGTGACTGTTCTTTCGTCAAGTACTTATCATTACGAAATAAAAGTTAGGGTTCTTTCGGACGGGGACTTAAAATAAACGAGGTCCCGTGTAATGATAGGCGTGTCACGATAAAGAACCCTGTTGTATAATCGCATTAGCGCAAAACACAGGTAACATGTCTGCACCTTCGCCTTTAGGTTGCGACGTCTCGATATCAGATGAATATTCTTGAATGAGACGTTAAACATTATCAATTTAATCAACTCCCTTTCCATAATAGTGATGCTACAGAGATTAACAAAGAATTTAAATAATGTTTTAAAATTGAAAATTCAAAGTTCTACCATTTGATGTGAAGCTTGGTTGAAAATATTTGTTTTTATTACAATATTTTTATCACATCTATGACTTTAAAATTGGCAAATAAAGTTCAACTTCCAAAAAGGAAGTAAGCCTGGGTCATCTGGAAGGGTAATTACCTACTGTTTAGCTAGCTACACCACTCTTGTATGTAATCAAAATTAAAAGTGAAAGGAAAAATGACTTTAAATACTTATCCAACAATTTTGAATGCAATAACAAATAAGTGAAGTATGATAGTTTTGCAAAGTCTACTTCTTTAGACATACAACTCTCTCCTCAATATGACAAGCCTTTTATTATTTAATTATTACTTGAATAAGAATTAAAATGTTCATATATTTATATGGATGCCGATAATTGTCCCTATCACAATTTAAAAAAGGGAAAGTATATACTTTGAACATAATTGAAACACGAACGATTTTATCAAAAGAATAACCCTGATACCCCGGAATGGTAAGACCATTTTTGCCTTAGCTAACCATTTGCGTGTAAAATCGAAATTGTGAATACAAAACACATGCCAAATTGTAACAAAAATTTATATAATATTACCATTTATTGAGAATAAAACAGACATATACAATTGATGTTAAATTTCAAGTTACATTGCCATTTCTTAAGATATTTCCCTACATGATAAATATTTTACTTACAAAGTTCCTCTCTTTTAATCCCATATGAGGGTTTCTCTATCTTTATTGTTCCTGCTACAGACCGAGAGATGAAAAACAGTTTATATTATGTTTTGAAAAGCAAACTAAAATATTACAATTTGTCGTTATTTTTTGGCTTGATTCATAGTGCCTTTTTACGACATATTTGTCTGGTGTCATTGTAAATGGAAAATTAAAAATTAATGATTGGATGAAAAATTGCAAGGAATTAACACGTACAAAAGCAATAACGAAATACATTTTGATACTTGCACCAGATATCCACCCTGTAATAGTGTTGTCACCGCCGCCACTGAACTTTTAGCTTCAGCGATGGTGGTAGATAAAACCTTTTGAAGTTATTTTACAAACAAAATAACTTTAAATTGTGTCCAGATTAAATATTCAAGATTGTTTCACTTATATCGCTCATATAAATACGATAGTTGCATGAATAGTGGCGAAGGAAACCTTTTGCAAATTAATTTACAAAATTTATCACACTAGAATATCTTAAGATTGGAAATAAAATTTAGTGTGTGAAAGTCGCTTTTTCCATATGCACGTGTTTTTGTAAGTTCGTCAAAAAAGTCCTGGCGTTTAAGAAAGGCGTCAGAGATTAACTGTCTTAATTATTTGTATATTTAACCTTACCAACGAATTAAAATTCATATATTCGCAAATAAGAACCTGGATTGACTCAAAAAGATAATCAGGTATTCTGGATATTGACAATGTGTTTCAACCTCTTATATCATACTAACCTATATCATATCTTTTGTGAGCAACTTTTGAATTCCAACCATTTGGAGAATACCCATTTGCAGCTACAAAAACAAAAACAAAATAAAATATTAGATTATGTTATATAAACAAAATTTGGGATGGTCTGTTATATTTTTTACTAACATGTCAAATAGCGTCTTTCTATTTTAACACACAGATATTATACTTACAAAGTGAGTCGTTTATTCAATGAAATGTTCCGATATTTATATGTTAAGGTAAAACTATACATATCGCATAAAAGATTTATATTGATTTTTTTAGATGTTGCTGATAAACCTTGACTTAGCAACATGTCCAAATTTCAGGATCGATTTTCACCTAACTTGTAAATAGACGAAGCGCTACTGGTGACCATTTTCACGGAATTAAGAATCAACAAATTATCATTTGGGCAACATTAAATAAAATTTCAATAATTTTTACACCTAGAAATTAAAAGTGTCTAACTACCAAATTAACTACAGTCCAACCTGCCTTGAAGGTCACCTATATATAAGGACCACCTGCTTATAAAAGCCAGTATGATTTATCTAATTGTTCTTTATTCTTAATTGACAAACCTGTATATAAAGGCCACCTGCCTGTAAAGGCCACTTTTACTGTTGGCATATATACAGGTTAGACTGTAGTTGTACATAGACATTATTTGAAATAATGTTATTTTGTTTCTGATCATGATCGACAGCGCCCTTGTTAAGAGAAACGCATTGTTCTTTCAAAAGTTTATAAATTTCAGACAAAATCGACCCCTGTTTCTCATGTATGTTGCACAAAGATATACAAGTTTCAATATCTAACCACAAAATATAAAGTACCATCAAGCTACAAATTACTTTAAAATACTAAAAAAACTTTATTCCTTACCTTAGAAATTACCATAAATGTTCTAGCATACTGTTGTATACTTATTGTTGACTCAGGGATATTGCAAACTTACTTATCAAGGCCCTCAAAAAGTTTTATGGACGTCATCATAATATTGTTGATAAGTTTGATGTATCTGCGTTCAGGATTGTCCTGGATATATTTGACGTCCCATAGTTCCATGTTCCTTTCATACAATTTCGATTACGCACGTGGCGGGTGTAGCTAGCTAAACAGGAGGTTCTTAACCTTCCGGAACACCCTGTCTCATTTCCCTGGTGGAAGTCTACGCGTCTAACCTGATTTGTCAGTTCAAAAGATTTTACTTTGCTTCTGGATTGTGATTCGGACATGAATAAGTATGTTTGTTTTTGATACTTAACAGGTTTTTTTTGTACTAACCAATAATCAAGGGCATTGATTTTTAGTTGTTTGGTTTTACAAACAAATTTTAAATTTAAATATCACATGGACTGTAACAATAGCAAACGTTACGAAACAAAAGTGGAATAAAATAGACAGTGGGATTTGTATAAGTAGAGAATCGGTTCATTATTCTAGGCCGACAAAAACACGAAAACACGGAGCAAATAAGTTTTACACTGAATAATAAATGTGTACACAATATATGTATTTTAACATATTCAATTTACTTTAGGTGATCTGTATCTGTATTTAAATTCACCGTTTAAAACAGAAGTTTTTTTGTATTGTCAGAAATATACTTACTATTTTCTAATTTTCCTGCTAGTTAAAATCTAAAAATCCTCAAAAGCTAAGGTAAGCTCCCTCGAGCAAAATAATTCTGTAGCTAAATTTTATTATATATATTTCGGTCCCCTGGATATTTTCAACCCCTTGAAGAAATTTTCGTTTAACAATTTTTGTCCAATCACTACTGGTGAGGTATTCCTAAACGACTGTCTAGTGCTGTAAATTAACACTGATATAATATGTAATTAAAACATAGTACTTTAAATTTTAAACGGGTACATAAACCTTTCAATTATTTAAGATTGAACAATTAACATTCTATATCTACCTTACTTTGATTAAAATATTACTTCAGATTTATAATTCTACCAAAATTTAAATTTGGCAATTCTAACCTTGATAGAATGCAGAAAATTATTGTAAATGATATGAGTATCGCCTTCCCTCCATCTGTAGGCGCTGAAAACCACACGTTTGTGGCTTCATTGATAAAAAAAATCTATAATCGTAAAATTGATATAAAAAACAATCATACTATTATAGTCGTATCTAAAGAAACAATGATTGTTGCGTTATCGGACGTAAAACTTTCGTTAAATAGTGTTCGTTGTTAAAAATAATCTTATCTAATTTTGAGTTATCTGTAAATATTCGTATATCCTGGTTGTATAAAGCTCAATATTATACGCTTATGCGTACGGGACTCCCACGTATATATATGTTGTATGGTCACATTCGCGATAATAACACTCGCCTTAAAATCTACAATTTACGCTTTATATAATAATCCTGGTAAAGAATGTAACAGAAGACTAACTGGACACTAAATACAATACCACTTCCGATACCATTCCGAAATGTGACTTTCCTTACCTAATGAAGCTACTTTCAATCCATTCGAACGTAGCCCAGGTGCTTAAAAATAGAAACAAATTAGCAATTTAAATAACAAGTTTAATAGTTACCTATTGTCGAGCTGTCACCATTTCTGTCAAATCAATAATACTCTATTTCGCGAATGAATTATTAGCATTACAATATTGTTGATAAGTTTGATGTACCTGTATCCGAAAGTACTCTGGATGTGTTTGATTCCCCACAGTCAGATTTTTCTTGTATTTGCAATTATACATAAGTTACAGGTGTAGCTAGCTGAACACGCGGCGTTACTCTTTTGGAGCATTCAGTCTCCCACACCTATGGAATTTCACTAAATATCCCAGGTTTCAAGTTTTTTACTTTATTTTTTCGATTTTTATTTGAGCATTGACTGTTCTGTTAGTGATTTATTTAAACAGCGTTTGGTAATTATTTCATTCACTATAAAAAATAACAGTTAGTTTTTGAAAAAAAAACACCCAGAAACGATCATTTTACTATTGTAAGCAAAATCTCGATAATATAAGACAAAAAACCTATCATAGTGTAGCGGTTCTAGAAATCATATTGTGAAATATTGTCCCGACTCAGAAGGAAGAAGCTTACTTCAGAAAACAACTCATCGGAAAGTTTGCTTGTAAATGCCAAAATATGTTTGGTTTTTTTGAAATACTTGAAGCACTAGTGATTAGGAATTGTATTCCGAAACGGCCGTCTAGTGTTGTAAAATTAAAACTGGTATAATATGTAATTTACACATACAACTCTGGGTTAATCGTGTAATTTTTCTGCGAAATTAATAATTTGATATTAAACGGACCTGGATTAGCATGTTTACTTTTGGTATATTAAATCATTTAAAAATAGATATTGCGAGACAATGTGTAGCAGTAAAATATAAACGTGGTTAAAAGAAATATTGATTTTTCCACAATTATGGTTAGATCAATACTGATTAGTATTGCAAAATGACCGTCGTGTACTTCCAAATTAAAATTTAATTGAACATGTACGCTTTTACCAAAAGAGTAGACCTGGTACCCTGGATTTGCAAGACCATTTTGTCTAAATAGCTACCCTCTGCGTGTGAACTGAGAATACAAGAAATATACGGAATTTGAAAAAAATCGTATTATATTACCATTTTATCGAGAATGAAACGAACGTGTACAATTGGTGTATAATTATTTCTTAAGATATTGCTTTTCCCGGTATATACTAATATTTTACTTACCAAGTTCTTCTCTTCTGAGTCCAATTGACGGTTTCTCTATCTTCATTCCTCTTGCTACAGACGGAGAGATGAAAAACCATTTAAACTATGTTTTACAAAGCAAACTAAAATTATTATTTGTTATTGTTAAGCTTGATGGATAGTTCCTTTTTACATTTGTGTATAATGTGGTTTTAGTTGGAAAATGTAGAATCAATGATTCGATGGAAATTTGCTGATATAAATTATTATACCTTTCGTTAAGTTCTCGAAATTTTGTTGGTTTATAAGAGTTTGAGTTAATTTAATGTCACCCTCTGATGTCAGAATATCTTACTCACAGGGTGACATTACCTAAGCGGTTGACATAGAAATTAAAAGTGTCTAACTACCAAATTAACTACAGTCCAACCTGCCTTGAAGGTCACCTATATATAAGGGCCACCTGCTTATAAAAGCCAGTAAGATTTATCTAATTGTTCTTTATTCTTAATTGACAAACTGGTATGTAAAGGCCACTTTTACTGTTGGCATATATACAGGTTAGACTGTAGTTGTACATAGACATTATTTGAAATAATGTTATTTTGTTTCTGATCATGATCGACAGCGCCCTTGTTAAAAGAAACGCATTGTTGTTTCAAAAGTTTATAAATTTCAGACAAAATCGACCCCTGTTTCTCATATATGTTGCACAAAGATATACAAGTTTCAATATCTAACCACATAATATAAAGTACCATCAAGCTACAAATTACTTTAAAATACTAAAAAAAACTTTATTCCTTACCTCAGAAATTACCATAAATGTTCTAGCATACTGTTGTATACTTATTGTTGACGCAGGAATATTGTAAACTTAATACTTATCAAGGCCCTCAAAATGTTTTATGGACGTCATCATAATATTGTTGATCAGTATGATGTATCTGCGTCCAGGATTGTCCTGGATATATTTGACGTCCCACAGTTCCATGTTCCTTTCACACAATTTCGATTACGCACGTGGCGGGTTTAGCTAGCTAAACAGGAGGTTCTTAACCTTCCGGAACACCCTGTCTCATTTCCCTGGTGGAAGTTCACGCGTCTAACCTGATTTGTCAGTTCAAAAGATTTTACTTTGCTTCTTGATTGTGATTCGGACATGAATAAGTATGTTTGTTTTTGATACTTAACAGGTTTTTTTGTACTAACAAATAATCAAGGGCATTGATTTTTAGCTGTTTGGTTTTACAAACAAATTTTAAATTTAAATATCATATAGTCTGTAACAATAGCAAACGTTAAGAAACAAAAGTGGAATAAGATAGACAGTGGGATTTGTATTAGTAGAGAATCGATTCATTATTCTAGGCCGACAAAAACACGAAAACACGGAGCAAATAAGTTTTACACTGAATAATAAATGTGTATACAATATGTGTATTTTAACATATTCAATTTTCTTTAGGTGATCTGTATCTGTATTTAAATTCACCGTTTAAAACAGAAGTATTTTTTGTATTGTCAGAAATATACTTACTATTTTCTAATTTTCCTGCTAGTTAAAATCTAAAAATCCTCAAAAGCTAAGGTAAGCTCCCTCGAGCAAAATAATTCTGTAGTTAAATTTTATTATATATATTTCGGTCCCCTGGATATTTTCAACCCCTTGAAGAAATTTTCGTTTAACAATTTTTGTCCAATCACTACTGGTGAGGTATTCCTAAACGACTATCTAGTGCTGTAAATTAACACTGGTATAATATGTAATTAAAACATAGTACTTTAAATTTTAAACGGGTACATAAACCTTTCAATTATTTAAGATTGAACAATTAACATTCTATATCTACCTTACTTTGATTAAAATATTACTTCAGATTTTAAAATTCTACCAAAATTTAAATTTGGCAATTCTAACCTTGATTGAATGCAGAAAATTATTGTAAATAATATGAGTAGCGCCTTCCCTCCATCTGTAGGCGCTGAAAACCACACGTTTGTGGCTTCATTGATAAAAAAAATCTATAATCGTAAAATTGATATAAAAAACAATCATACTATTATAGTCGTATCTAAAGAAACAATGATTGTTGCGTTATCGGACGTAAAACTTTCGTTAAATAGTGTTCGTTGTTAAAAATAATCTTATCTAATTTTGAGTTATCTGTAAATATTCGTATATCCTGGTTGTATAAAGCTCAATATTATACGCTTATGCGTACGGGACTCCCACGTATATATATGTTGTATGGTCACATTCGCGATAATAACACTCGCCTTAAAATCTACAATTTACGCTTTATATAATAATCCTGGTAAAGAATGTAAAAGAAGACTAACTGGACACTAAATACAATACCACTTCCGATACCATTCCGAAATGTGACTTTCCTTACCTAATGAAGCTACTTTCAATCCATTCGAACGTAGCCCAGGTGCTTAAAAATAGAAACAAATTAGCAATTTAAATAACAAGTTTAATAGTTAGCTATTGTCAAGCTGTCACCATTTCTGTCAAATCAATAATACTCTATTTCGCGAATGAATTATTAGCATTACAATATTGTTGATAAGTATGGTGTACCTGTATCCGAAAGTACTCTGGATGTGTTTGATTCCCCACAGTCAGATTTTTCTTGTATTTGCAATTATACATAAGTTACAGGTGTAGCTAGCTGAACACGCGGCGTTACTCTTGCGGAGCATTCAGTCTCCTACACCTATGGAATTTCACTAAATATCCCAGGTTTCAAGTTTTTTACTTTATTTTTTCGATTTTTATTTGAGCATTGACTGTTCTGTTAGTGATTTATTCAAACAGCGTTTGGTAATTATTTAATTCACTATAAAAAATAACAGTTAGTTTTTGAAAAAAACACACCCAGAAACGATCATTTTACTATTGTAAGCAATATCTCGATAATATAAGACAAAAAACCTATCATAGTGTAGCGGTTCTAGAAATCATATTGAGAAATATTGTCCCGACTCAGAAGGAAGAAGCTTACTTCAGAAAACAACTCATCGGAAAGTTTGCTTGTAAATGCCAAAATATGTTTGGTTTTTTTGAAATACTTGAAGCACTACTGATTAGGAATTGTATTCCGAAACGGCCGTCTAGTGTTGTAAAATTAAAACTGGTATAATATGTAATTTACACATACAACTCTGGGTTAATCGTGTAATTTTTCCGCGAAATTAATGATTTGATATTAAACGGACCTGGATTAGCATGTTTACTTTTGGTATATTAAATCATTTAAAAATAGATATTGCGAGACAATGTGTAGCAGTAAAATATAAACGTGGTACAAGAAATATTGATTTTTCCACAATTATGGTTAGAGCAATACTGATTAGTATTGCCAAATGACCGTCGTGTACTTCCAAATTAAAATTTAATTGAAACATGTACGCTTTTACCAAAAGAGTAGACCTGGTACCCTGGACTTGCAAGACCATTTTGTCTAAATAGCTACCCTCTGCGTGTAAACTGAGAATACAAGAAATATACGGAATTTGAAAAAAATCGTATTATATTACCATTTTATCGAGAATGAAACGAACGTGTACAATTGGTGTATAATTATTTCTTAAGATATTGCTCTTCCCGGTATATACTAGTATTTGACTTACCAAGTTCTTCTCTTCTGAGTCCAATTGACGGTTTCTCTATCTTCATTCCTCTTGCTACAGACGGAGAGATGAAAAACCATTTAAACTATGTTTTACAAAGCAAACTAAAATTATTATTTGTTGTTGTTAAGCTTGATGGATAGTTCCTTTTTACATTTGTGTATGATGTGGTTTTAGTTAGAAAATGTAGAATCAATGATTCGATGGAAATTTGCTGATATAAATTATTATACCTTTCGTTAAGTTCTCGAAATTTTGTTGGTTTATACGAGTTTGAGTTAATTTAATGTCACCCTCTGATGTCAGAATATTTTACGTCACAGGGTGACATTACCTAAGCGGTTGACATTACGAAAAATGTCACATGCAGTTCAAACGCATTCGGCTTCTAAATCAGTATAACACTTTTCTAAAGTAATGTTAACTATGATTAAAATTACAGCAGATCATGAGTTGCTTACAGTTGGCAGCTGACTGTCAGCCTGTCTAAAAATACCATTGAGTAGATTTGTGTCTGTTAGTAAAAGAAACACTGAAGAAATTGAATAGACAAAAAGATGCCAAAAATACACAGTGAACCGCGAAAAGACGCGTAAGCTTCTTTCGAGATTTTCTGAGTTAAATATGATGTTTCATTTGATGTATTTCACGATCAGGATCCTGATTTTCAATCCAGTATACTTTGCTTGCACAGTAAATAATAATAACAAACAATCGGTATATATAAATGAATATTACATTTCTGATAGGGTGACAGTCCATATTGCCACCCTTCGAAATTCATTGTCAAAGCGGATTTCAACATGGACTGTCACCCTATTAGAATATAATATTTTTATATACATATAAATGCAATTACAAAAAACATTATATTAGTTACACCACATAAAGACCCTTTAATAGTGCTGTAACCGCCTCTATTGTTGTCTAAACGGTTATGAATATTTAGCGCCTACAACAACAATAATAAACATACTTGAAAACTCCGAAAGGTTTTAAACATGTAGTGATCGTAGCAAGTACGTGACTATGTGACATCTACATTATCTTCGACAGGATAAATTTTCATTAAACAGTGGAGATTCTAGTTTTGTTTCGGTGTTTGATTTAAAGTAAACTTGCGCCTTAAAGCCGATGTCACCACATATTCGCACTATACACTGCATTTTGAAATCAAACACAAACATAACTTTCAATGTCCAAATCACATAAAGCAAGCAGAAACTTTGAAAACCATGTTAAACGCGTGAACTTCTATCAGGACAATGAGTCAGGATGTTCCTGAAACCATAAGACCCTAAATTAAAATTTAATTGAACATGTACGCTTTTACCAAAAGAGTAGACCTGGTACCCTGGATTTGCAAGACCATTTTGTCTAAATAGCTACCCTCTGCGTGTGAACTGAGAATACAAGAAATATACGGAATTTGAAAAAAATCGTATTATATTACCATTTTATCGAGAATGAAACGACCGTTTACAATTGGTGTATAATTATTTCTTAAGATATTGCTCTTCCCGGTATATACTAATATTTTACTTACCAAGTTCTTCTCTTCTGAGTCCAATTGACGGTTTCTCTATCTTCATTCCTCTTGCTACAGACGGAGAGATGAAAAACCATTTAAACTATGTTTTACAAAGCAAACTAAAATTATTATTTGTTATTGTTAAGCTTGATGGATAGTTCCTTTTTACATTTGTGTATGATGTGGTTTTAGTTAGAAAATGTAGAATCAATGATTCGATGGAAATTTGCTGATATAAATTATTATACCTTTCGTTAAGTTCTCGAAATTTTGTTGGTTTATACGAGTTTGAGTTAATTTAATGTCACCCTCTGATGTCAGAATATCTTACGTCACAGGGTGACATTACCTAAGCGGTTGACATTACGAAAAATGTCACATGCAGTTCAAACGCATTCGGCTTCTAAATCAGTATAACACTTTTCTAAAGTAATGTTAACTATAATTAAAATTACAGCAGATCATGAGTTGCTTACAGTTGGCAGCTGACTGTCAGCCTGTCTAAAAATACCATTGAGTAGATTTGTGTCTGTTAGTAAAAGAAACACTGAAGAAATTGAATAGACAAAAAGATGCCAAAAATACACAGTGAACCGCGAAAAGACGCGTAAGCTTCTTTCGAGATTTTCTGAGTTAAATATGATGTTTCATTTGATGTATTTCAGGATCAGGATCATGTTTTTCAATCCAGTATACTTTGGTTGCACAGTAAATAATAATAACAAACAATCGGTATATTAAAATGAATATTACATTTCTGATAGGTTGACAGTACATATTGCCTCCCTTCGAAATTCATTGTCAAAGCGGATTTCAACATGGACTATCACCCTATCAGAAATGTAATATTTATATATTATTACATACAAATGCAATTACAAAAACATGATATTAGTTGCACCACATAAAGACCTTCTAATAGTGCTGTAACCGCCTCTATTGTTGTCTAAACGGTTATGAATATTTAGCGCCTACAACAACAATAATAAACATACTGGGAAACTCCGAAAGGTTTTAAACATGTAGTGATCGTAGCAAGTACGTGACTATGTGACATCTACATTATCTTCGATAGGATAAATTTTCATTAAAGAGTGGAGATTCTAGTTTTGTTTCGGTGTTTGATTTAAAATAAACTTACTCCTTAAAGCCGATGTCACCACATATTCGCACTATACACTGCATTTTGAAATCAAACACAAACATAACTTTCAATGTCTAAATCACATAAAGCAAGCAGAAACTTTGAAAACCATATTAAACGCGTGAACTTCTATCAGGACAATGAGTCAGGATGTTCCTGAAACCATAAGACCCTAAATTAAAATTTAATTGAACATGTACGCTTTTACCAAAAGAGTAGACCTGATACCCTGGATTTGCAAGACCATTTTGTCTAAATAGCTACCCTCTGCGTGTGAACTGAGAATACAAGAAATATACGGAATTTGAAAAAAATCGTATTATATTACCATTTTATCGAGAATGAAACGACCGTTTACAATTGGTGTATAATTATTTCTTAAGATATTGCTTTCCCGGTATATACTAATATTTTACTTACCAAGTTCTTCTCTTCTGAGTCCAATTGACGGTTTCTCTATCTTCATTCCTCTTGCTACAGACGGAGAGATGAAAAACCATTTAAACTATGTTTTACAAAGCAAACTAAAATTATTATTTGTTATTGTTAAGCTTGATGGATAGTTCCTTTTTACATTTGTGTATGATGTGGTTTTAGTTAGAAAATGTAGAATCAATGATTCGATGGAAATTTGCTGATATAAATTATTATACCTTTCGTTAAGTTCTCGAAATTTTGTTGGTTTATACGAGTTTGAGTTAATTTAATGTCACCCTCTGATGTCAGAATATCTTACGTCACAGGGTGACATTACCTAAGCGGTTGACATTACGAAAAATGTCACATGCAGTTCAAACGCATTCGGCTTCTAAATCAGTATAACACTTTTCTAAAGTAATGTTAACTATAATTAAAATTACAGCAGATCATGAGTTGCTTACAGTTGGCAGCTGACTGTCAGCCTGTCTAAAATTACCATTGAGTAGATTTGTGTCTGTTAGTAAAAGAAACACTGAAGAAATTGAATAGACAAAAAGATGCCAAAAATACACAGTGAACCGCGAAAAGACGCGTAAGCTTCTTTCGAGATTTTCTGAGTTAAATATGATGTTTCATTTGATGTATTTCAGGATCAGGATCATGTTTTTCAATCCAGTATACTTTGGTTGCACAGTAAATAATAATAACAAACAATCGGTATATTAAAATGAATATTACATTTCTGATAGGTGACAGTACATATTGCCACCCTTCGAAATTCATTGTCAAAGCGGATTTCAACATGGACTATCACCCTATCAGAAATGTAATATTTTATATTATTACATACAAATGCAATTACAAAAACATGATATTAGTTTCACCACATAAAGACCTCTAATAGTGCTGTAACCGCCTCTATAGTTGTCTAAACGGCTATGAATATTTAGCGCCTACAACAATAATAAACATACTTGAAAACTCGGAAAGGTTTTAAACATGTAGTGATCGTAGCAAGTACTTGACTATGTGACATCTACATTATCTTCGACAGGATAAATTTTCATTAAACAGTGGAGATTCTAGTTTTGTTTCGGTGTTTGATTTAAATAAAAACTTACTCCCCCTTAAGCCGATGTCACCACATATTCGCACTATACACTGCATTTTGAAATCAAACACAAACATAACTTTCAATGTCCAAATCACATAAAGCAAGCAGAAACTTTGAAAACCATGTTAAACGCGTGAACTTCTATCAGGACAATGAGTCAGGATGTTCCTGAAACCATAAGACCCTAATATCTAGCTAGATGCACTTGTCTTGTGGAAATCAAACCTGAAAATGACAGATACAAGAAAATATAATGCAAATATATAATTACCCTCTACAGACACCAACATTACGATGCACAACAAAGCTGGATTCATCTCTATCAAAGTGTAAAATACTATATGCTTCGAATGATGCAAATGTTTTCCATTTATATATTTTCACGAAACGATGATGTCATTGTCAATCAATGTATTACGATATTAACTTGACACTTCAACAATAATAATTTTATAAATTTCGCCATTAACATTTCGAGATACCATATAAAATGGATAAACTGTAGCAACTGTTGTTGTTGTTTAAGTTGAAATTGTTTATTTATTACGGTTTAGTTGTTAACTGATATAGCTTCAGAAGGATCGTCAGAGTAATTAAGACAGGAAGATTTGATTTCAAAGATATTTTTAATAAATTTATAATCAACGGGTTAATATTACTCTTAAAATAGTTAAACACAAACAACACTGATTCATTTTAAATGACAATTTGAAAAGCAAATTGAAAAATTCTTAAAATTTGTTAAATACGCAATTTTCAACAGTTGCGTAAGAGGGACAAATTACACCTGTCATGTGTAAAATAAAAATTTAAAAAGGAAAATGGAACTATAGAACATCAAATACTTCAAGGTTAATTGAAAAAAGAGGTACCATACCTATGAACAATATTGGGATGATGACAGCAACAAAAAAACAGAGGCTCAGTGTGGCTGAGCCTGTATCGCTCACCTGACTAAAATGCTTTTAAAGCAAATTTGTATATATGCTTTTCCAACAGGGTCCAATGTGAAACAATGTTCTCCGCTGGTTGCCATGTTTTATGGCAGATCAGAAAAAATTTGGCAATCTATGTAAAGGACCTTCTATACATCATTCCTGTAAAAATTGGTTCAATTTGCTTCAGTCATTTCTGAGGAAAATGCGTTTTTCCCATAGGGTCCAATGTTAAACTATCTTTTGCGCTTGCAGCCATGTTTTTTTGCAGATCAGACAAATTTTGGCAATCTATGTAAAGGACCTTCTATACATCATTTCTGTAAAGTTTGGTTCAATTTGCTTCACTAGCTTCAGAGGAGATAGCATATTTATGCTTTTCCCATAGGGTCCAATGTTAAACTATCTTCTGCGCTGGCGGCCATGTTTTTGGCACATCAGAAATATTTAAGCAATCTAAGTAAAGGACCTTCTATACATCATTTCTGTAAAGTTTGGTTAAATTCGCTTCACTCATTTCTTAGGAGATAGCGTCGTTTTTTACATAGGGTCCAATGTTAAAATATCTTTTGCGCTGGCGGCCATGTTTTTAAGCGGATCAGAAAAATTTCGGCAATCTTTGTGAAGGAGCTCCACATCATTCTTCTAAAGTTTGGTTAAGTTTGCTTCAGTAGTTTTATAGGAGATAGCCAAAATGTGTTTTTCCCATAGGGTCCAATGTTAAACTATGTTCCCCGCTGGCAGCCATGTTTTTTAGACGGATCAGAAAAATTTCGGCAATCTTTGCAAAAGACCTTCCATACATCATTTCTGTAAAGTTTAATTGAATTCGCTTCTGTCGTTTCAGAGGAGATAGCCAAAATGTGTTTTTTTTCCATTGGGCCCAATGTTAAACTTTGTTTGGCCCTGGAGGCCATTTTTTTGACGGATCAGAAAAATTTGGGCAATCTTAGTAAATGACCTTACATACATTATTCCTGTAAAATTTGGTTCAAATTGGCTCAGCGGTTTCAAAGAAGATAGCAAATATATGTTTTTCCCATAGGCTCCAATGTTAAACTATCTTCTGCGCTGGCGGCCATGTTTTTTGACGGATCAGAACACTTTTGGCAATCTAAGTAAAGGACCTTCCTTACACCATTCCTGTAAAGTTTGGTTCAATTTGCTTCAGTCATTTCTGGGGAAATAGTCAAAAATGCATTTTTCCCATAGGGTCCAATGTTAAACTATCTTCTGCGCTGGCAGCCATGTTTTTGGCGGATGAAAAAAATTTCGGCAATCTAAGTAAAGGACCTTCCATACATCATTCCTGTAAAGTTTGGTTAAAATTGCTCTAGTGGTGTCAGAGGAGATAGTCAAAATGTGAAAAGTTTACGGACGGACGACGGACGACGACGGACGCCAAATGATGGCAAAAGCTCACATAGCCTTTGGCCATGTGAGCTAAAAATGAGGGTTTTGATTATTTTATTTTATCTACATCGAGGCAATTTCAAAACTGTTTTTGTGGAACAAAATTTTTATTGTGTAAACAATAAACATTCCACATACTATATTACCTAAAGTTTCATCATGATAACATGAACAAGTTTTATTGCCGTTATCAAGATAATGTCGATAAGTATGTTGTGTCTATGTTGAAAATTACTTTGGATAAATTTGGCGTCAAACTGTTGCGCTTAACTTCGGTCTTAAAAGTGTCATTAACGATTGCAGCTTTCTATTTATCCAACTGATCTATCAGACTAAAGTTAAAACCCTACGAATGAGACTCACAATATATCAATCTGCCAAGTATCCGAAATCAGCGGGATGTGAGCATGATTGTAAGCAATTTAAAGCATTTGTCATCTGGTTCAACAATTATATATCAAATGTCATACTCAGTGTTTTTTTATTGATACATAGACGCCACAAACTGAAGGGTTTTTTTAATACATTTGTGATATGCTTTGGTTAATATGTAGTGGGAATGTGAAACGTCAGTCTTAACCATGATACTGGAGATAACACAGAAACCTGTGAATTCCATTGCTAAGTGTCTAGTACCCAAATGATTTAATGTTCGCGTAAACATCTTAGGTTCGAAAGCATGTTCCTATTGTCCTATTACCTCGCTTGTTGGAAGTTAGTTTTTTCTTATATTAGGCCATCCATATTTCTATTGTCACCTTTCCTTGTGAATACATCTTTTATTTATGATATTAAACCCTTAAAATTCCTTAAGAACTGAGGTATACTTTCATGCAAATTATTTCTTTAGTTAAATTTGGTCGAGCAAAATCATACAACGATTGTCAAATCCTTTGGAGAGATAGACTCTGTTTTTTATTTCTGATACTACCGTTCCCTTCACAAATCTTCCGTCATTGATAAAGGAGAAAGCAATTGAGTATCTCCTAAAATGCATCTTTCCCTGGTTCATTCCGTTCTACATGCTCTCACTTTGTGTCATAACGATGCTTAGATATAATCATAAGTGAAATCTAAGTTATGGCCGCCATCACAGTATTGTTGATAAGTTTGATGTCTCTGATTGCCCTGGATATATTTGACGATCCATAGGCCCATGTTCCCTCCACATAATTTTGATTACACACGTAGCGGGTGTAGCTAAACTGGAGGTGCTTACCTTTAAGGGATACCCGGCCTCACTTCCCTGGTCGAAGTTTACGTGTCAAAACCTGACTTGTCAGTTACAAAGTTTTCACTTTGCTTCTGGATTGTGATTCGGACAAGGATTAGTATGTTTGTTTTTGGTTATATGTATCGAGTGGCGTTAATCGTATACAAAATAGAAAATTTGAAAACAACACTTCGGTTTTAACATCATATCATTACATATTGAAAGTGTCTCGATGTATATAACATAATGTTACCAAGAACCTCAAACAGTTTTATGGCCGCCATCGCGTAATTGAATATACGAATGGTGTTTATTTTTCCAAAATTATCCTGGCGCTCTATAGCTCGATTTTCCTTTCTTTTTTTTCAAATAGAACTTTATACGTGGCAGGTGTAGCTAGCAAAGTACGAGGTTCTTATTCTTCTCACGGTTCTGATTGATGTTCACGTCTTTAACTTAACTTGCCAGTTTTTACTTTGCTTTTAAGATTGCTATTTAAAAATGGATCGGCGTGTTTGTGTTTGACAATTTTACGAGGAACATAATTCTGATTACGATAAAATATATTGAAAATATCTTTGAAATGGAATCTCTATTTTAATTACTGTGGTGACTCTTTTGAAGATATATCAGTTAATATCTGGAAATTAAAAAATAAACAGTTTATAACTAAATCACTACCAACAGATGTTACAGTTTATTCATTATATATGGTTTCTCGAAATGTTGATAACAAAAACAAAGGAATATTACTTAAAATATTATCGTTAAAGTGTCAAGTGAATATCGTCACCGTTCACAATGTCATCATCATTTCGTAGAAATATATAAAACCGAAATCATTTGCATAATACACAACTTATTGTATTATAGACTTTGATAGAAATGAATCCTGTTTTGTTGTGCTTCGTATTTTTGATCTGTGTAGAGGGTAAATATTCATTTACATTATATTTCATTTTATGTCATTATGAATTTCCATTTCAGGTGTATCAAGCTAGTCGTGAGGGGATTAACTTTCCAAAACTCAATTTCTGCATTCCATGGTGGACACGGAGTTGAGTTGAGTAAAGATGTTTAACGTCCCAGTCAAGAATATTTCACTTATATCGAGATGTTGTCAGCTTTAGGCGAAGGTGCAAAGATCCTACCTGCGCGTTGCGCTGATGGCATTATACAGCAGGGTTCTTTAGCATGCCAAGCACACCGTGACATGGGACCTCGTTTATTTTAAGTTCCCATTCTAAAGAACCCAGACTTTCCATTCGTATTGCCGAGTGCTTGGCGAAAAAACAGTCACTACCCACTTTCAATTCAGACCCGGTCGGGATTCGAACCCACGACCTCCCACTTAGGAAGAGAGCACTCAATCAACTGAGCTAGCGCAGTGGTTCTTGGGGATATTGACGTGTATAACTTGATTTGCAAGTTTTCAAAGTTTTTTGCTTGGTTTTTTTAATTTCTTGGTTTTTGAATTGTGATTTTATCATGGACCGGTATTTTTGTGTTTGATAATAAGATAATAACCCCGTGATTATTTTGATTTTTAACCAACCAACGAAACCACCAAAGAATTCCTCTATAATTAAAAAAACATCCTAAAGAAGATTATTAAGATGTCACAAAGTTAAGAACACGCCATGATAACCACATAATTTTAAACTTTTTTGATTTTTAAGAATTGTTGTTTTAGGCTCTTTAATTATAGTACATATATTAAAATATAGAATAATAGAATCTATCACAATTTGTGGTGCCAGATAGGGAAATCTCGACCCGAGTTCTAATATATTTGGTCCAGAACGAGGCTTGCCGAGTTCTGGACGAAATATATTAGAACGAGGGTTGAGATTTCCTTATCTGGCACTACAAGTAGTGATTGATTCTATTTCTTGCATCAAAAAGTACAATTTTTCAATTTAAAATCAATTTCAACCTTCGATACACCTCTGATTTTGTTGATAAAATTTTGCGGGAAAAACGGCATGTAAGCTATCTTGCACAGGGTGGTACAAGATGGAGATATCTTGCACCTGTCTTTTTATGGATTTTTGTATCTGGGGTGCATGAAATATATATTCAGTGTAGAATATTATACAATATTTGCCCTCTAGGTATGTGGACATCCAAAATTGTCACCCGACAAAAGGGTTGTCACCCGAGGGCATCGGCTGAGGGTGAAAACCCTTCTGAAGGGTGACAATTCTGGATGTCCACATACCTAGAGGGCAATTTTTTTTATTATGCCGAAACAAAGCTTACCATGTAAAATGACACAAACAATATTTAAATTTTAAATTAAATTAAACGCTACCAGTTTACACTTTTAACCATCCATTTACGCTCGCCTGCATACGAAGATTCCACAGTAGCTGTGCATGGGTCTTTTGGGAGTAAGATCTAGGTTTACCTCTCTTTCTTTTTTCCATCAAATACATTTCCAGTATTTTCACTGAAGCTTAGGTGACCCTTAATATATTGTCTGCATCTTTGTCATACATGATTAATTCCAAGTCCGCTTCCGACGAACTGCAAAAAACGACTGGCCGCCATTGTTATTGTTTACCAAATGACAACACAGTTCTGTTGTACGAGTTATTTCCCTTGTACCGGGTTATCACCGGGTGATAATAGTATTATCACATGGCTGGCGAGAGGTTATCACATGGCTGTGAGAGGTTGTCACACGCTAACAGTGGTTCTGCGGGAAACATCTCATTTATTACATGTCATGTGATTGGAAAATATCCAATGAAAAGTGTTTTAATATATGTGAGGTATAATAAACTAAATTATTATTTTTGTAAATTATTATACACTAATAACACTATAAGAGGGTACTTTTTGATTCATAATATAATAATTTTATATTTCATTATAAAATTATAAAATTTACACCCTTTAATTATATCTCCATATGTATCATCATCAATACAGAAACTTTTCTGGCAAATAAGCTTACCAGAATGCATACATCTCAATACATATTGATAGAAACCTTCATCATCTCCGTTATGTTGAGAACATGAGGACTCCTACAATATTACACGAAACAGTCTTCAACATCATTGACTACATGCCGTATTGAAGTTTAAGAAGTATAATCAAAAACAAACAAACTAATCCATGTCCGAATCACAATCCAGAAGCAAAGTAAAAACTTTGGAACTGACAAGTTAGGTTAGACACGCGAGCCGGGTGCTCCGAAAATAAAAGATGAAAAAATGAAAAATAAATGTTAACGAAGAAGTCAATATATCTTATAACCACAAACACATTGTGAACCAAATTTATCTGTGAATTTTAAACAAAAAACCTCTCTGTCTATCTATTTTTCTACAACAGTTACAGCATTGAGGAGAGCAAAAGGTTCATTTAGATTCGAAGAAGATGGACGATTGCACCGTAAGTTTAAACACTTTGTGTTTTGCTTGCTAACCCGCTAGAAATGTACTCAAACTTAAGAATGAAAGGAACACGACACAATCGGACGCTAAATATTACCATGGTAATCCTGAAATCAGAGACATCATACTTATCAACATCATACTTATGATAGTAGGCATAACCCTTTTTGAATGCCCTAATAGGCCTAGCCTTGTAATATCAATGGTGAAAACAATATGTCAAAACAAAATATTTATGTTGTTCATAATCTATATTAGAGTAAAGCATTAGTATATGGAGTGTTTGAAAAGAGTTCATAGATTGCGTTTATCACATGATTTGTTTTCTATAGTCAAACTTATTAAACAGGTACTATCAACAAAGTTAAACAACAAGCTTTTCTTATGTATTGCTCAAACATAAATTTTTTCCATATCTCTCCTTTTTGGCATTAATACCATCGTTTATTTGGAATAAAAAAATAACCATAACAATAAATTATATGTCGTGTAAAGTAGATAAGGGAAAACATTCACAAATTGTAATCCAGTAGATTATTGTTTATAAATTGTACTTGTTTCTTTTATTTTGATTTTTGTCGGAGATTTTATCATAATGATGACAGCTACAACATTACTCAAAGCAACATTTATCGTCATTGAGTATTTTTCACCTGTATTGAAGTTAAAGTAAAATTATCAAATTTTAATAAAAAAATGAAAAACAAATGTCAACCAAGAAAGCAATGCATTGTAACGTCAGATAACCATTGTTAAGCAAAATTATCAGTGAATTTTAAAAATTCTCAAAAACCCTTTGTCTATCACTTTTTCTACAGCATCGAGGACAGGAAAACCTTCGTTTAGATTCGAAGGAGATGGACTGTGTAAGTAAATTTTGTAAAGTGTTGTATAGGCAAACAACTTTGACCTGTCCGCTTGACCTTTGATTTAAATATTTATCACGGACCAAGTATATCTACGTATAGGGAGCACAGGTGTTTATTTTGTATACATCATGAGATATACTCACCTCATAGAGTACACCTGTGCATCGGGTATGTATTAACTTGGATCTTATTGCTACCCATTTATTGGTTGGACCCTTCTATATGAATATTCCTATTGAAAGGTCAAACGGACAGGTCAACGTTGTTTACCTATAGATTAGTGACAAATCTTTCAAAATGATAATACAATATAAAGTTATGCATTAATTGTATATGATTATTTTATTCTAAATTTTAAATTAACACATTACAGATGTTTCTAGCAAGACTGGAGTTGCTAAAAGTTCCGGAGCACCTGTTAAAACTTTCTTCGAGAAAGGCCGCGCGTTTAAATGTATTTGCCGCTGTTAAACAACTTTTTACTTTGCTTTTTGTATTTTAATTTACAAATTAAATGGTATGTATGTTTTATTTTGTCAGATATTATTAAAACTGGTTTTTTTTCTAGCATTAGACGTCAGTCAGTCTTGTCGCTATTTTTACATAATTTATGTGTAAATTCATTTTCTTAGCACATTTGCATTTAATCAGTTATTTTAGGTTATTCACTAATATGGAGTTAAATATATCGCTAAAATGTGGTTGTCGAAATTATTATCAATTAAGTTCAACAACAATTGTAAAACATACATTATGCGTTGTTAACATCGTTATTTTGTCTCTACTCTTGTAGTTGTGTTATCTCCAATTGTTGAATGGAAACGATTCATTGGACTCAAAAATCAGCTAATTTGTAAGTTGTTGTAAGTCTATGTATTCACTCTTACTTCAATAGCATTAACACCTCCATGGTTTTCATGGGAAGCTATCGACTAGAATCAAAAGTGCTGTTACCTTCAATTTTTGAATGGAAATGTGCGAAAAAACAGCTAATGTGTAAGTTGTTGTAATTTAATGTTTTTCGTCTTACTTCTATAGCATTAGGATCTCCACTGTTGCCATGGTCAAACCACCCGAGACGTTCGACTAGAAAGAAAAAAGAGCAAATGTGTAAGTAGAATTGATGTCTTCTCTTATAGTAAATGTATTTCAGAAGCAGTTCATCTAAATCATGCTATTCCTGACTCTCATTCATGATACCGAATATTAACAATTGCAATATCTTTGCTTCAATAAAGTATTTGACATCGACTATACTTAGCAAATTCATAAAGATATTGCTCCACGTGCTCCATTATGACGTCAGATGTCAAATGCTCTCGTTGACTGACACGAACCGACCCATTTTTATGAGAAGGTATACCTACATCGTATTTCAAAATTGTTTTGGCATCCGGTTTCACTTCCATGGTGGAAGTTCAAGTGTCTAACCTAACTTGTCACTTGTCAGTTCCAAAGAGTTTACTTTGCTTCTTGATTGTAATTCGGACATGGGATTAGTATGTTTGTTTTTGATTCAATATTCCGACAAACATATAGGATTTATTGAAAAGCCGTTTTCTAAAGAAGGATAGAATCATGGAGACTAGGCTTGAATACTAACCAATCAAACAATGACGTAATAAGATGACATTCCATGACGTCATCAGATTCTTAAACATTACGTAATCAGAGGTCATGGCCCACACCGTTTTCGAGACCAATTGAATGCCAGCAAAACCAAATGAGTTCATGTAAAAAAAGTGAATCCAATTGTAAATATTTGTTATTTTTATTTAGTGTCCCTTGATTTATTCTCTGTTTATAGCAATAAAACCGCCATGTAATAACGGCAAACGTTCGTCTTAAATAGAAACGAGTACTAAGGCAAAAATTATGCGACTTTTTTTTTCTTTAATTGGTTTTACGTTTAAAAAAACGAACAATGAATTCCATTACATATCAATCAGAATTTTTACCATCTATAGTCACATATAATTACATCGATTTGTGGAAAAAACCATCAAATGAAAAATATACATATTTACATATCAAGCTATGTCCAAACACACCAAAAATCATACTAAGGCAAAAATTATGCGACTTTTTTTTTCTTTAATTGGTTTTATGTTTAAAAAAAACGAACAATAAATTCACATTACATATCAATCAGAATTTTTACCATCTATAGTCACATATAATTACATCGATTTGTGGAAAAAACCCATCAAATTAAAAACATATATATTAACATATCAAGCTATGTCCAAACAACACCAAAAATCATACTAAGGCAAAAATTATGCGACTTTTTTTTCTTTAATTGGTTTTACGTTTAAAAAAACGAACAATGAATTCACATTACATATCAATCTGAATTTTTACCATCTATAGTCACATATAATTACATTGATTTGTGAAAAAACCCATTAAATTAAAAACATACATATTAACATATCAAGCTATGTCCAAACACACCAAAAATCATACTAAGACAAATATTATGCGACTTTTTTTTTCTTTAATTGGTTTTACGTTTAAAAAAACGAACAATGAATTCAGATTACATATCAATCAGAATTTTTACCATCTATAGTCACATATAATTACATCGATTTGTGAAAAAAACCCATCAAATTAAAAACATACATATAACATATCAAGCTATGTCCAAACAACACCAAAAATCATAGTAAAAACGCGAAATACTGTAATCTAAGAAAAACAGGTGAACCTTAATCGTTGAAGTGATGCAAAGGTGCTCTGAAAGGGAAGGCACCTACTGTTCAGCTAGCCACAAACGCAAAGTGTGTGATAAAAATCGGGAATGAGGAGACATGCATATGGGAATATGAGACGTCAAATATATCCAAAAACTCATATTTTCTTCGGCGTCAAACTTGATCTAAATTGTTAATATTTTCTCTTTGTAGCATTACCACATCCGCAGCGTGCTATTCCAACAGGCAAATGGAAAAATTGAATGATGTAGGTCAAATAAAGATGTAAATAAACCATGTAGTTGTCATTCTGTTTGAAATCCTTTAAGGTCTGTTTTGAAATAAAATAGAGAAACTATTTGTCTCCTAGCACTACAATTAAATTGGTGAATGAAAAATGAACATATATTTAGCAACCCTCAAATGTTTTCTGAAAACAGTCGTGTAATAAAGATAAACAGAAATATATTGATCCATGTACAAATTAAATTCTAAAGTAAAAACGTTAAACATTTACAACTTTAGATTAACACGCAGATGTCAACTAAGGGAGTCAGGCTAAGTCATCCGGGATGGTAGGAACATCCCTTCGAGTTTGATGTCTCTGTGTCCAGGATTGCCCTGGATATATTTCATTATAATTAAAAAGGAGACCAAAACACAACGTAACTGCTCGTTTCATGTTTCTTGACTAAAAATATGTCTTTACTAAATAGATTCAGATGCTGATAAAAATATGATATACCATTAATACCTCAGCATAGGAAAACTCAACAGATCCATAACTTACTATAACCACTAATGGGATCATTGGAATAAAAGACAGGAATTATAACAGTTATTGTCGGTTTAATGTAATCACTAATGTGTACTAAACAAAAATGAGGACAAAATACTGTATTATAAGGTGCTAAAAATTCATTTGTGTCCTCTTATTTGATGTCTCTGTGTCTAGGATTGCCCTGGATATATTTGACGTCTCATAGTTCCATGTTCCTTTCACACAATTTTGATTACACACGTGGCGGGTGTAGCTAGCTAAACAGGAGGTGCTTACCCTTCCGGAGCACCCGGCCTCACTTCCCTGGTGGAAGTTCACATGTCTAACCTATTTTGTCAGTTCCAAATTTTTACTTTGCTTCTTGATTGTGATTCGGACATGGATGTTTGTTTTTGATTACATCATTTTGATGAAATAAACTGCTGGAAATTTAATGGTAATCAATCAAAAGAAATCTAAATATATCAATAAAAAGTTGAGTAAAAATTGAGTAATGGTTATTAATGTCCTAGTCAAGAATATTTCACTTACACAGAGACGTCGCCAGATATAGGCGAAGGTGCAGAAATGTTGCTTGTGAGTTGTGCTGATGACAATATACCGTAAATTGTTTTTTTCCGTGGTGCAAATTTTGCAAATGTTTTTAAAAAAGTGTAATATGTTATTTTTGTATGTTTAATTTTGGCGGATTAAAGATTTTTAATACAGATTTACTGCTCACATCGACCTGGGTCAAGACGACAACCTCGGCCAATTAGAATGATGACAATATACCGTAAATTGTTTTTTTGCGTGGTGCAATTTTTGCGGATTTTTTTTTAAAAAATGTGTAATATATTATTTTTTGTATGTTTAATTTTTGCGGATTTAAGGTTTTTGATACAGATTTACTGCTCACATCGATCTGGGTCAAGAGGACAACCTCAGCCAATCAGAATTCAGTTTGTTAATATATTCTGTATGGTCAGAATACTTGCTGTGTCGGTTGAGTAAACATAGTCAGCTAATAGTAGAGTGTCATCCAAGCTGATGTTAATTAATAATTAAACTTAATCTACAAGACCTGTGAGTAGTTTTCATTTTGTTTTTATTGATAAATCTACTTGTGACTTTAGAAGTTTTACACTGTATAGGTAAACAAAAGAGACCTGTCCCTTTGAACTTTCATTAGAAATATTCATGTAGTAGTCCAGCCAATAGTTAGAATTCGCAGTTAATACATATACACATTGTCCATGATTAGTGTTCACATCAGGTGGACAAAATATACACACGTGATTCCTATCACTTAAATTTACTCGTCCATAATGAATATTTAAATCAAAGGTCAAGCGGACAGGTCAATGTGGTTTACCTATATTATAAAATTACTTTCTGTCAGCAATCAGTGTAAATAAACATCACGGAAACGCTTTGCAGATTAATATCTTTTAATATCATTGATATGATCTCTACCAAATCGGACAACTTTTTCATTATTTTTAATTGATAAAAATTAAAAAGAATTTACTCAGAGTTAATTAATGCATGTAAAATACATCGCACTGAAACAAATACTTTATTGGATGAAAACCTCACTCACGGGATCGTATGATCCACTTTTTTAGGTGCAAATGTTTTTTGTCATATAAATATTTTACGGGATTTTTTTGCGAATTTTTTCAACCGCAAAATCACCAAAAATAAAACCACAGCAAAAAATCCCGATTTACGGTACAACAGCGTTGTGTTTCGTGCGACGCTCACCGTGACACCTGGACACCTAAACATCCAAGTAAGGTCGGGTGCTTCGGAAGGATGGGCATTTTTAATCTAGCTAGATACAATTGACAGGCGTGTAATCAAAATTGAGAATGAAAATTTCATAGAAGTAAAGGACCTGAAATATACAAGGGTAATTTTTTAAAAAGACATCATACGTATCATCTAATAACCAATATATTTAAAACGTTCAAGATAAATGAACAAAAATAAGTTTGGACTATTCATTATAAAGATTCAGCCATTATATCAGCGTAGGAGTTAATAATCAGTTAAAGCATTTATAGGGACCTGATCAAAACGTTGTTTTCTTACTTCGGCCATTAATTTATATGTCTTATGTAAAGTATTCATTCACTCAAATTTTCTAAAGTATTCACTTATAATGACTAAAAACTTCAGAATTACATATCATACCAGTTTTAATTCTTCGGCACTAGAATTTCGTTTTGCAATACAATTTCTCATCAGTATTGCTTGGACCAAACATAATGATACCAAAATTGTTATAATCTAAACAAGAAACGTGAATCTTAACAAATGGTAATCCATTTATGATGCATTATAAAAGCATGATTTAAACTATTCTTTTGTTTTGCATTGGTAATTTAAAGTAAATATTGGAAACGTCCAATTGGAATCGATAAACTGCTTCAGTATAATTTATGTTGTGTAGTAGATTTTAAGGAAACATTTTCAAAAATGGCTATTTAATATTAACATGTTTATCTAGTTTGTATGTTCTTTTATTCTTAACTTTGATTTTAAACGTGACGCGTCTTTTTAGCTAAACATATGACGCTCCACTCCGGAGCACCCAGGCTCACTTCCAAGTGTTCACTTCATTCTACCAGTTCCCGATTGGACAAAGTAGAAATGCAGAAAGACATCAGTTTACATCAGGTATGTCCACACTCTGGATAAATGTTTTCCATTAATAAGAGCATAGCATTGTGTCGTCTTTTTGAATACTTTGCAAGTCTTGCATTTTGCTTACAATCTGTTCTCAACACCAGTATATGTAAATATGACCAGTCCACATTGTACATGAACAGTTTTATCGTCATACAATTTGGACTGATCATTGTTATTAATACTTGCATCGATAACAAGAAAAAATATTCAACCAAACATAAATCCTGTTTTAATAACAAATCACACTGATTTGGGTCGCTGGCACGCTGCAATCGACATCTGTGTCGGCAAATGATTTTACAACAATACAATGACAAACACAAACGCCTTATCCAAAATTATGACAGACTGGCGTAATTTTTACAAAATTGGAAAAATATGTAGCATTTGTGTGAATGAAATGGAAGTCTTGTGGTCAAAAGACAAGCCATCAATTACATCTCATTATACCTTATGGATAATAATGTCCGTTAACATAATATCACTTGGTACTCTTACACGTGTGACTTTTACATAACACCTTTATGAAGTTAAAACACACAAACTGTTTCCAGGGAAGTGAGGATGAATTTTCTTTAAAGTTAGCTCTTTCAGTCGTTGAAGCTTCACCCAAAAAGAATAATTAATGTCGTTTTGTCTAATGTGATCAATATGTCATCTATGTGTATTCTGTGGAATGGAGTGCTGTTTAATATTGGAGGCATAAGTCAATATTTTTTCTATCGAGGTTGTCAATTCTAGGACTGGGTTGTTGGAAAAAACTAAAGTGTTCAAACAAAGCACTTTTCTTCACAACGCAATCTGACAAATATGTTCTGAAACAAAGATCTTTTAAAGCAGCGGACGTTTAACCTAGACTGGGATATGCACTGTGATCCTTAAGCGTAATCTTTAGACCAATCTTGCATCGGTTATCTCCCTTTGGTTGCTGTTTTTCACAAAAGTATTTTCTTTAGTTTGCTTAACGTTAGATATTACGTTTTGCATTGTATTGCTTATTCACTACTTGTCAATAAACAAAAAAAAAACAAAAACAATTTACAAACAAACAAACAAAAATGAAAGAAATTGGCCTGAAGGAAAACCCTACATATCTACTAAAACGTACAATGATCTCAAATGTCCACCAGTATATAATTTTGTTGATGGGTCCAATATCTCATCTTAAAGATATTTACAGCAATTATTTCAGATGCTGATTATACATGAAATGACATGTATATATATTGTACAAGGAAGCTTAAACAGAATTATCCAGATCTAGCTATAAACAGTAACTATAACGAGCAAACACAATCAAGGATAAAACGGTTTGTCGTTAATTTTATTTTGTGCATTACCTTTTCACGTCATAATACATGCATACATATAGATACAAATTTAGATTGAGTGCAAATTCAAGGTACAAATATGAGTGCAAATTCAAGGTACATATTTATATTGAGTGCAAATTTTTTCTCCTTTCCGGTATGAGCTTTTTGTAGAGGTTATTATACTGTTAAAAGCTGATTTATTTTCTGTTTCAGCTGTTGTGCTCGCTGCTGAAATAAACAAAATTATCATCTACAACCTGTCTTAGAATAATTTAGTTTAAATCTGATAAATAAATTTATTGAAAATTTTAGAAACTTGAAAAAGTGTGTAAATGCATTCCTATTATTTTATTATAACCACATCTTGTATCTGTTGTCACCCAAAGGATGCATACAAGTATGTATATGTCATGTTTTTTCTTTTTAAAAATTACATACAATGAACAAAGTATTACTATTTGTTGTTGACGATTTACCTTAAAATTGTTTTCAGTTATTTTCAGTTCAAATAACAAATAATATTATCATTACATCTTGTCATAAACCAGTTTAGATTATGCTCAATTGTCGGTTTTAAAGTGTTCACTTTGGTTCTGGTTTGTGATTCGGACATGAACTAATGTTTTTGTTTTTGGTCGATAAAAATTTCATTGAATTTTGTTTTCCCGGAATACCCTCGATTATTCGGAAGTTCTTGGTTTTCTACGATCATTTCAACCGTTAGTTAGAACTAAGTAATTAGATTACTTGCGATAAATCTTATCTGATTTCATAGAAAATATACCTCAAAATTAAAATTGACGTTTGGCTTATCGTTGATCAGACACAAAGTAGGTATTAATGGGATATTAAAAAAATAATAAATAAATGTATATTTACAATATCTGTACAAGAAATGTGTTATACCTGATGCAAAACCGTCGTTACTAATAGTGGCACCTGTCCATTCTTCAAAAACTGGAATTCCAAATGCTACATGAACACTTTGAATTACCAATGCTACAAGAGAGACAAAATAAAAATATTGTTTCACCACGCATAATAATGTCTTTACATTTGTTGTTAATATTGTCATTATTTTTCGAGGTTAATACGATCGCAACCGATTCTCACAAGTTTGATAGTCAATTCCAAACCCGTTAACAGAATCACAACTTCTGACATGTCCGACAGTAAGTTCCCAATATTCTACATCTATTGAGCACCTTCGGAAAGACTTGTTTATCATCAAGTTTTTTACTGTAAATCACTTTAATTTCGCGGCAATTTTTTTTTCGCGAATCCATAACAAAACCTATTTCGCGACATGAAATTTTCGCGATTTCTCAAAAGGTAACCCCTCATTAGATTTATTTGCTATATATTATGTCACGGTCGGTTTATATTTAAACTCATACAAGATATACTTATATACACCTTTATGAGATTATCGAGTCACGTGGTCTAATTAGTACTCAGGTGAAAATACAGTAGGTATTGTCAATTAATAACTAACAACATGTATGCATGGTTGATAAAAAAAGATGGCAAATCGCTGCCAAAACCCTCCATTTCAGGACTTCCTGATCCAAACAATTTGGAAAGTGAAAACAGCCAAAATGTGTGCGTTGCAGCTAACCTGGAAATTGAGACTTAACTAGAAAATGTCCCTCCGTCAACGCCAAGTCCTGGTGGGCGTAAACGTAAAAGGGGATCGTACACAAATTATACCGATGAAACAAGGTCAAAGATTGCAAAGTATGCACTGGAACATGGTAATTCGTCAACGGCTCGTCATTTTTCCAAAATATTGGAGAAAAATATAAACGAAAATAACTTTTAATTTCTTGACACTTAATTTTCGCGAATTGTTACCGAGTCGCGAATATCGCGAAAATAAAGTGCTCGCAAAAATTAAGTGATTTACAGTATTAAGATTGATTGGTATTATATTTCGAGTCATCAACATCTTTTACATGTCAAGTAGTAAGTTCACATCGTTCCGCAAATTCTTTGTTACATATATTGCGTTATATTTGGGGAAAATTCAGATCTTTAGAAAAAATTGACTCACAGCATTAACCTTGCCGATTGTTACATACCTTTATTAAACAGCATTTTTGCTATATTTAAACGACAAACATAAAAAATTCTTTACATTTCTGTAACTGGGCTTTTTTTCTCGACATACGTGAAATGTTCTTGCCTTCTCCTCACATAATCATTCTTCCAACTAGGCTTCTGATATCTCGACATCCGCGAGACAATCTTGACCTGGTATCAATTTCAATATCGAAAGAAATGTTTAAAAAAATGCAAAATTATATAATATATGAAGATTTACCTAAAATAACTTACTTGCAACGATGATAACTATTAAGAACTTCATGTTCCTGTTTGTCAAATCGGCCTACGATGATTTTAAAATACAATGTTTATAACCAGTATCGATATGTATCTTCAGACACTATGTTTAATTATAAAATCACATTATTTATACTATCTGGCTTGTTGTTGATATATAGAAAATCATTACCAAATCGTTATAAACTAGCAGCAAAAATAAACTGTTACAACGATATACAATATATCGATATAATAATCCAGTATATCATTTTAATTATTTCGTTAATCATTACAACGATTTAAAAAAAATACAAAATCATTGTAACAATATTATGATATATAATTATTGTCTTTGATACGATGGATATGGAATTATACAGAACTGATCAAAGCAATATTCACAGAAGTCGCTAGCTACTACATTTTTCGTTTATGAACAGCTTGTGTTTTACGAAAAAAATTGTTTTCTATAATTTTTTCGAATTTTGTTATAGAGTATAGAAATCATACAGGATCCTATAAATTGCTTATTTTATTGTTAAAGTTAAACTCATGATATGTAGTAAGCCAAAATGAAAAGCTTTACATTTTCGGTCAAATGAGTCATGATGACATATAACCATCTCTAGTTATTTCTCGCCAAGCGTAAACTGTTCACATCAAATTTGATATCCATCATGCTTATCAGAATTTCACGACCAAAAAACAAACATACCAATCCATGTCCAAACTAAAATCCCAAATCAAAGTAAATTGCAGATAATTAATAATTAATTAGCTCCGGATAAGTAAGCACCTCCTGTTTAGCTAGCTACACCCAACACGTATGTAATAAAAATGTGAATGGAAAATGAAATTATGGGACGCCAATTATATTCAGGATAATTTTGGATACAGACACAGCATACTTATAAACAACATTGTGATGACGTTCATAATACTCTTTGAATGCTTTCATATTGAAAGGACTGAGTCATCTGAAAGAGTTTAGTTGAGTAACGGTGTTTAACGTCCCAATCAAGAATACTTCACTTATATTTAAGCGTCGCCAGCTATAGGCAAGGGTGCAGAAATTTGGCCTGTGTGTTGCGCTAATGGCATTATACAGCAGGGTTTTTTTATCGTGAAACGGGACCTCATTTTTTTAAGCTCTCATCCGAAAGCACTGCAACTTTCATTTTGTAATGCCGAGTGCTTGGCAAAAGAATAGTCACTACTCACTTTCTCAAGTCTTGGGTCAGACCCGGTCGGCGTATGAACACACGATGTCCCAATTACGGCGACGCGAGCACTCTTTCAATGCAACTGGGCTACTGCAGTGGTTGAAACAATTAAAGAATACAAATGCTTTAACGTCTTCCTGTTAAAAACTATAAATGTCATAAACATCTACAATTCATATTTTATACTTACCATCCGCATTACCTTTTCTTTAAAAGTTATACAGATCTCGGAAATATGTGAATACCCGACTTCCTCGGGGATGAATAAAAAGTCAGGGTTAGGCAGGTTTCGGTTATGCTTTAACACACATTTTCTCAAGGTTAAAAGTTTTTAACCGAGAGATTGAATAAAAACTTATATAAACACAATAATTTAGTTAATTTACCAATGAAAAAATGTCTATTAACGCATATTTTCTATTTTTGTGCAACAGTAAATTGACAATACGGTACATCTATTTTGATATAGTATACAGTACTGTAAAATACTTCATATAATGTATTAAACATTTACATAGAATTATATGTGTAAACTTTTATTGAAAATAAAATTATTTCTCCAATGAAATTTTGTGATTCAAACATCGTTGACATTCGTTGTTTATTTTCTTAGGTAACTGTAGTTTAATTAAATTACACAAATGCTTGTTAGATGCTTCTTTGGTTTCATACGTACTGTATTTCCATAAATTCAGTGCACACGAAAAATGCAAGAATAAAGTCATATTTTCCAACAAACTCACAAATAATTGTCACAACTTAATACAAAATATACCGACCTTATAGGGAAAAATATTTTTCATTCATGAAAAAGTGAACTTAACTCTGTGCATAGAGAATTTTTTTTTTAACTTTTTAATAAAACAACACATATGACTATGTCAAAATTATCCCTTCTGTACCTTCTTACTTGGAACAACTATAAACGTTATGTCATAATTGGAAAATTCATGATCACACCTGCAAAAAAAACCCGATCAACAATTACCTACCTGACCCTGAATGCCCTGATATAACTTTGTATAAGGCCCAATTGGTGTATAAACTTGATCAAATTTATAAAACATTTTCGCAAAATTTCTCTATGTACAGGAGAACTGAACAATAGTGTTTTTAATTACAAATTGGTTAGGTCAGTGCATTTTAATAATATTTTAATGGAAACATTTTCAATTAAAAGAAATAAAGGTCATGTGCACTAAATTTATGGAAATACAGTCAGGTAATATCGAGTGATGTGTTAAGCAACATTTGATTGACTACTGTATAAGTGTAGTTATTACAAGTTAAAGCATTGTACACTAAATACACTGTTCTATGTACGATGAAACTTTTGTTAAAAAATCAAACTGCAGTCTGTACGGTACTTTCGGGGTGTTTGTGTCGTATATGTCCTTTGTACCAGAAAGCTAGCCCTGTTTCCAGAGTAGACAGGTTTCGGTTTATAGTACAGAGGTTTACGATACTAAGAACATAGAAGGTACATTTTATCCGGTTTTCATAGGATTCCGGTTTTTTTTTTCAGTATTGTGGTCGATTGTAAAGTTACAATGTTTTATGCCCGAATCAAGATTCGTTCATGTTTTATGCCCGAATCAAGATTCGTTCATTGCAACTAATCAGAAAGAACCAGAGTCCCGACTTTCGACAAACGAACTGAAACCCTTTCTCAAATTGCAATTGTCTCAGTGTAAATTGACAGTGATACTAGTTTTGATCCATTAGCCGATTTAAGTGCTGAAATGTTCATCTGTCAAATTAATCCTAGATCAAGTCTGTCTTTGATGAAAATGGAGACCAAAATGCAATAGGGCTTAAAGGTTTTAATATTCCTTAAATAAAAATATATCGTTACTAAAACGTTTCAGTTGCTGATAAAAATATCAAATACGATTAATACATTATTCAAGATCAATGCCAAGCTATTACCACTTTTAAGAACCTTGAAATAAAAAAACAGCGATAAAACAGTTGATTGTTGATTTAATTTATACATCAAAATATATGAAGGACAAAAACTGCATCATTATACGCTAAGAATTTATTTGTGTTCTCCTACTTTCTCTTTCTTATCTGGGTTCGATAATAACCGGTTCAAAATAGTATTGTAAGCCTGACGGTCTTATCCAGATTCTCCGATTATGGCTGAAATAAAGGAAATTGTTGAAAACTAGTTAATTACATATTATACCAGTTTTAATTTTACACCAAAAGACGACCGTTTCAGGATACACTTCCTTATCAGAAGTGCTTTAAACAAAATTGTGAAATTACATACTATACCAGTTTTAATTTTACAGCACTAGACGACCGTTTCAGAATACAGTTCCTCATTGGTAGTGCTTTGATCAAAATTATAAAACCAATTTTTTCAAGATGATGAAAAGATACCAAAAGGACCAAAATTATAAAACCAATTTTTTTTCAAGATGATGAAAGATACCAAAAGGACCAAAATTATGAAACCAATTTTTTTCAAGATGATGAAAGATACCAAAAGGACCAAAATATATTCAACCAACTTTAGCTTAGAAAATATTTTGCACGGTAGAGTATATCTTAATTTTTTTAAGAATTCAAGATTTTCACAAGCAGCAATTTTAGACAATACTATATGATACTTTATAAATAGAGGCGTTTTCCAAATGCTTAGTTAACCCTGTCCAACAACGGGAAGGGAATAACATTTTTTGTTTTGTCTTTTAATCTAAATTATTATGTTGCTGACAAAATTTTAATATATTGAAAAACTAACAATCGTGATATTTAACTTTAATCCATGTCCGAATCACAATCCAGAAGCAAAGTAAAAACTTTGAAACTGACAAGTTAGGTTAGACACGTGAACTTCAACCAGGGAAGTGAAGTCGGATGCTCCGGAAGGGTAAGCACCTCCTGTGTAGCTAGCTAAACCCGCCACGTGTGTAATCAAAATCCATTTCTGCATCCGAAAGGGTAAGCACCTCCTGTGTAGCTTGCTAAACCCGCCACGTGTGTAATCAAAATCCATTTCTATGGATTTCCACTTATCTACTTTATTATATAATACTTACACTGTTCATCTTCTTCCATTCTATTAGAACGTTTCCCGTTGGTGGAAAAGCTAAAGAAAGACAGATAAGACAAAATTTCAATCATATCTAAACAATGCATTATATTTTCATAAAATAATATCATCGTGTCACAATAAATTAGTTGTTATTTTCATTCCCAATTATGAATAATCTACTGGCGTGGCTAACTAAACAGGAACTGCTTACTTTTCCGGAGCACCCCGTTTCACTCTGTTGGAAGGTCACATATTAAACCCAATTCGACAACTTTACTTCGCTTTAGGATTTTGGTTTGGACATGGACTAGTATGTTTGTTTTTGATTTTAACATTTACAATATGCATACAAATTAAGTATCACAAAACCTTATAAAATATGTTAGTTTATTTCACAAACATTAAATTTGTGTGTCTGAATGGAAACGATCATGGTTTTCCCGGGTTGTTTTCAACAAAAAACTCAATTCCTTGTGATATAAAAGATTGGAGGATATAATTAACAATTTGAACCGCCAAAATGAATATGAAATGTAGGTTTTTTTTTGCACACCTAATTGATGTAGGCCTCCGCCACTTTCTCGATGTCCCTGCCGTATCATTTTTATTAAAATATATTTGATGTAAAAATTATACTTTAAAGCATTAAAATGGAATCAAAAAAAAAAAAATATCGATCACTTTCCAAATTAATTTTCTTAAAACGGAAAATATCCTTTTAAAAGTGGAAAAAAGTCAAACGTATAAGCTTCGACCTACAAAGAGACCGGTTCCTTTGGACAATTAAGTTCCATGCTGTACAGCTATCTAAATTCGATCCTTTCAAAATCAGAATTACGTGTAAAATGTATTTTTTTTATATCTTCATATTGTATAATTATTCTTAAGGATTTTCCCGTCTACTATCTACTTCATATATTTTACTTACACCGTTTAATTTATTCGATTCCAATTAAATGTTTCGTTTGGTGGTATTGCTAAAGAAAAACAAAACACATTTGAAACATTGGTTGGTATCTGTTTCTATTTTGACATTTACTATATGCACACAGATTGAGTATGACAAAACTTTATATAAGGTGAACGTTTATTTCACAAACATTAAATTTGTTTTTAAAATGGCGGAATGGTGTGTTGTCTAAATAATAAAGAAAATGTGTGTTATGCTTGGCTGAATACGTTGTTCTATTAACTTATTGACTTTCCCTCGTAAAAACCGATTTGAACCGCTAAAAAAATATGGAATATACGTTTTTTGCAAACATAATTGATGTAGGCCCCCACCACTTTCTCGATGTCTCTGGCATATCATTTTTATTAAAATATATTTGATGTAAAAAGTATACTTTAAAGCATTAATTAAAAATGGAATTAAAACAAAATATCGATCAATTTCCAAATTCATTTTCTTAAAACGGAACATATCCTTTTAAAACTGAAAAAAAACTCGGACGTATAAGCTTCGACCTACAAAGAGACCGGTTCCTTCCGACAATTTAGTTCCATGCTGTAGATCTATCTAAACTCGATCCTTCAAAAATCAGAATTACGTGTAAAATGTATTTTTATATCTTCATATTGTATTACCATTCTTAAGGATTCCCCCTTCTACTATTAACTTCATATATTTACTTATATATATACTGACACCGTTTAATTTCTTCGATTCCAATTAAATGTTTCTTTGTCGTTACTGGTATTGCTAAAGAAAAACAGACAAAGACAAAATGTCAATTACATTTGAGACATGGATTGGTACGTTTGTTTAAATTTTAACATGTACTATATGCACACAAATTTAGTATCACAAAACCTTATATAAGTTGAACGTTTATTTCACAAACATTAAATTTGTTTTGAAAAGATCAAGAAGTTTTTGCTTTTGTTTTATAAATCGTTTTTCCGGGTTGTTTTCAACATAGAATTTAATCAAAATTACAATTACGTTTTAACATTGTATAGTAAAGGTATTAATATTTGTTGCTGAGCTTGGTTAATAATACATGTACATGTACTTGTAAACTAAACAATATTTCATCATATCTAAGACGTCATTTCGTTGTAGGATTAAATGAAAATCATGAAAAGTATAAATACTTATGCAGATTTATTGTCCATGTAAGAATATAAGAATACATTATGAGTATCCATGTGGGATAGGAAAATCTCACCCGAGGTTTTGAACATTTCGGTCAGAGACGAAGCTCTGACCAGAAATGTTCAATCCCGAGAATGAGATTTCCCTACATTGATAAACTCATAAAGGGTTATTCATTTCAGTACCAGTGCAATAAACATAGACATCGACACCATGCTTGTAAAATCTAACCTGTAATTCGACATTCTACATAAATATAACCAATGGAAAGATTGTACCGAATTATGGTTAACACAAAATGTATAAACTACAAAACAAAATTTTTCATTCAAAACTGTACTATGTAGCATTTGAAACGCACTCAAAATGTATTTTTAACTTTTGAAGAATAGGATGTCATTTTCCCGCAAAATTACGTCATGTTCCCCCATGATGACGTCACGTAATTGTCGTAATTGTGACGTCATTTAATGTCACGTGGCCATGTGAGATACGCGTATCTCGCATATGAAAAAACCCTGTCTCACATGTAAACTTGCCCTATACAGTGTCTTAACAACCACTGAACCTTTACTCCCGTGCTCGTTTGTATATGAAGAAGTTATCAATTTCTTACCATTCTCTGCAGCATCTAAAGACTGTATTGATAATTTATTTGCTATCTGCCATGTTCTTAGTTTCGTTAGCTGTTCTACGTATATTCGTTTAATCTTGATTGATATTTCCTTTACCAACGTACAGAAGATAAACACTTTCACTTACATTTGAACCTAGGCAACAGAACTAAAGCTTAAAGGTTTCCTTGTAATAAATATTATTTAAACAGATTATTTTAACAAACGTACTGGTTTTGTTCAATTTATTTTTGCCACACATAAATAAAACCATAAAAAATTTAAAATTGTTTAACACAAAATGTCACTTTTTTAATTTTTGTGATAATTATGATACAACTACAGCAAAAACTTCCCTATCAAAACATCATTTAACATCTAAAATAGGCACCAGCCTTGGGTAACAAACAGAAAACGTATAATAGTTATTTTATTTTATTATTAAAATATTTTGTTGTTGATTAAACAAATCAAAATAAATGCTTTAGTTCTAGAAATCGTTTTCCATGTTCTTTAGAGCATTGCATTTAATTCCCTTATTGATTTCAATGATTGCAAGATACATATCAAACAAACAATGTTGATACGTTAAAATAAATATTAACCAGATAATCTTTCTAATAGCATTTTAACAGCCACTAAGCATTTACGTCTATGCTTATACACACACGGAAAGTTTATAAGCAGTTGCTCCAAAGGTTGATACCAAAAAACGCCGAGCTATCCACTAATAGGTTTCAAAATTTAAAAGTATGTTATATACATATTGATAGTGAAAAACCTAAAGCTACTATCATTATGTAAAACTTTATATGGTAAAACCTCAGTAAACAATGCATTATATGTTTAACACATGTAACCCATTAAATTTGTTTCCGTAGAACTCAATACAAACATGGAACAAGTCATTGAAAATCAACATGTTTTTTTTAATAAATACACATAGAGCGCATGCCTCTCCATTAAAGATATTTTGAATATAAAAACTATTTTATTTTACTGTTAGATACGCCAAGTATGGTTAATGGAGAGATATGCGCCGATACTGAATTTTGTAAAAATAAATGTTTTTAAAGTTAACCCAATATAATCTGTTAATAAACCGTACTATACTCGTACTTGATATTAATAAACCTTATTGTTTGTTAACAATTACCTGTGTGGTGTAGTGGGCATACGTTGGTACTATTAAGTCTTACGTTGTTGGTTCAAATCCCAAAGTTTTAATTTTATATTTCAACTTATTTTATTTTAATAAAATGTATATTTTGCGGCTATATTTCTTCTTTTTTAATCATTCTTTGTGTTAGAATTCTGTCACAAATAACTTAACAGAAAGAAAGACATGAACGCATAGTTGTTTTATATATATAACAGCATTATGTCGAGTTAAGGTCACTTGTCATTCCCCGTGTGTTTCGTGTATGTTGAACACGTACTAGTAAACAAAATGCCAAAACATTAACTTTTTTCAGTGCATTTGTCGCACGAAGAAAGACCATAGAAGAAAAGTCGTGGACGGTTTCATATGTGATGAATGTCACTAGCTGTACAAGACTGAGTCTCATGAATCTGCGGTTTGTCGAATAGACTTGAAATTGGAATGTATAGACCTACCAATTTTCAGCTGCGGCAAATACATTGTCATTTGCCTTATTTTCGAAGAAAAATTCCGCCATGAAACTTGCACCAATTCAGGCAAGAACTGGCATTCGTCAAACAAAGTATCTTTGTACAATCTGGTGTTCGCATATGCTGTAATCAGTAATCTTCGATGCTTTAAAGTTGAAAAAAAGTTTCATCAAGTCTACATACAACGGAAATCATCGAATTATTAAACAATCTCCAAAAAAGAATATTTTATAGTTAGAAGTAGAGTTGAGTTAAGTAATGGTGTTTAACGTCCCAGTCAAGAATATTTCACTTATATCGAGACGTCGCAAGCTATAGGCGAAGGTCAGAAATTTTGTCTGTGTGTTGCGCTGATGGCATTATACAGCAAGGTTCTCTATCGTGCCAAGCCTACCAAGACACAGGACCTCGTTTATTTTAAGTTCCCTTCCGAAAGAACCGTGACTTTCATTTCGTAATGCCGAGTGCTTGGCGAAAGAACAGTCACTACCCACTTTTAAGTCTTGGGTCAGACCCGGTCGGGGTTCGAACCCACGACCTCCCACTTACGGAGCGAGCACTCTACCAACTGAGCTACCGCAGTGGTTATATAGTTAAAGTAGAGAAATTGATTTCGATTATTTATACAAATGACCTTTCTTATCATGACTATTATGCATTGACTGGACTTAGCATTTTGTAACAAAGGTTATATCAGTAAAGTCCACAGCACTAAGGTCAAAAAGCTTTGCGTTAGAACTGCTCTTGATAAAGCTTCAAACTGGTCTTTACCATGAACTCTTAGCAACACTATTTTTTCTGAAAAATGCTCAACAGGTGTCAAGTATGCTCTCTGAAGCACCGATGGCTCTAACAACTTAAGTTTCTTGAATGGCTTCTATCACTGATTTCATTTAAATACAAGTATGATGGTCTAAATCAAAGTATTCTGCTATGAAATCACACTGACATGCCGTCAATAGACACAACGTATACGCATTATGGCGCAAAACAAAACAAGTCATTGTGACACCCGAGTTTTTGTGCTAGCAAAATGATGGCAACGGCAGTAGCGCTACACTTTGGTGCAGAATAACAAACATGTAAAATATATAGACAACTAACCAACCAGTAAAGTTAGCTTTCACACACGTCATTATAAAAAAGGAAAAATGTTATTAATATGCAACGTATATATTTTCACAGCGATTTAGTTGTTCTTGGCCTCGAAGTAGTGACGGGTATAGATAACTGAAAAAGGGTGTAACCTAGTTTCTTGCGTATATATTCCTATAGGCGGATAGCTCGGCGTTTTGGGAATCATCCTTTTATATCAATGAGATACATTTGGCGGGAAACAGTATCAGGACCGCATCGTGTGTGCAGGACAGTGAATTACCACAAACTGTTCACATTTCTATGTTGATTACGTCAACACCATTTACGTCACTTTCCAGGAAGCATATTTCTTAAAAAAAATCATGCGTAAACAGTAAAAATTTATTTAGATCTTATAATTTAAGATTAAAATTATAAGTTCTAGATACATCTTTTGATTGATTTTATCAGTGACGTAATCAACAATGAAATGTGAACAGTCTGTGGCAATTCACTGCCCCGCAGACACGAAGTGGTCCTGATACTGTTTCCCGCCATATGTATCTCATTTTCGAAGCATCCGGCCTTATGTACATGGTGGGATTCCAAGTGTTTTAATAGTATTCATAGCGTTTGCTTCGTTTTTGGAATGTAATTTGATCAGATCAGTAACTTCGTTTTGCTTAATGATTTGTGTTTTATGCAATTATATAAATATCAAGATCGAGAAATGTATTAGACATTGTGATAATTAACTAACACCCTGTAATTAACGCAAAACAAACATTATAAAAATGTACACAGAACCTTGACTGCAAAATTGGATCAAATTGCAAGTGGTGAATTCACATATCTGAAATGATTAGTAAACCTTAGTATAATTTGGTTGATGCTATAAAAACTTTATTTCCTATTATTTATTCATGACAAGAAATTTGAAATGTTATTCCTACTATTCAACGCTATGTGTACTACAATGTTCGACGATTTAAATATTGCCAAGTCAATGAACTTTAATTACTATCATAAACAACTTATTATCATTATTTTTACCGAGTATCGAATACATATACATCTTGTCGTTTTCATGAATTTGTTTTTGCAATCCGAATGTAAGAGATAGAATTAAAAAAATGTTCACAAAAAAGCCACTTTACTATGATAGTAAAATCTTAATATTTATTTTGACAATATAAATTCAAACATTTTTCTGTCATATTCAAAAACAAACATACTAATCCATATCCGAATCAAAATCCAGAAGCAAGTAAACTTTGGAACTGACAAGTCAGGTTATACACCAGGGAAATTAGGCCGGGTGCTCCGGAAGGGTAAGCACCTCCTGTTAAGCTAGCTACTCCCGCCACGTGTGTAATCAAAATTGTGTGAAAGGAACATGGAACTATGAGACGTCAAATATATCCAGGGCAATACTGGACACAAAGACATCAAATTTGTCAAAAACATTGTGATGACGGCCATAAATTTTTTTAGGGCCTTGATAAGCCTAGGTTTGCAATATCCCTGAGTCAACAATTCATTTGCAAGCAGCCTACTTCGTTGTACAAAGTCCCCGTAGTGGGAACAAGCTCTACCATACCGTATTGGTAAACAAATACACCATAAGCAGGTATATTGCTGCGTAAAAAAGGAAGTTTACAATAGAAAAATTAGTCATCACGTTTGTCATAAAGTTTCAAATGCAGCCTTTCGTGTGCGTCATAATTCAGGTATGAGTTTAAATATGAAGCAGAAGTTGAGGAATCAGTCGTGTCAAGCTCACTAGTATATAATGAGATTTTTTTTAAATAGGCACCGTGCATGAATAGCAGAAATAATATGTAATGTATGTAAGTTTTCTTTTTACATTATCATTTTAAGAATTTGTTTCATGAATTACGAAATATATTTTACTTCAACGCTTTCTCATCCTTTTCTATCCTTTATATACCAGTAAAAATTGTTAAATAATTTGATTCGTATTTACTGCACGAAATATAACTTACATAAATTCTCATTCTTTTTATTCTTCGATTGTAACGGTATTGCTATATAAGGCATGAACGGTACTGCAAAATAAGGAATTACACACAAATAGTACAATTATGTTTAAATAATACATTGTAAAACTACAACTTATTGACAGTACTTGTAAAGGTAACAACAATATCGTCATTTATACGTTTCTATAGTTGAAAATGTTTGGATGCAAATTTACTAGCTATAAATTAAAATATACTCAATTTAAATGCAAATCGATAGTCAAAATAAGAAAAACAGTTTGTAAACATGTTACCAGATAAGAACCCTCTTATGGCATTTTAACAGCCACTGAACATAAACGTCTATGCAGGGGGGTATAAGTAATTGCCGAAATTACACACAATACTCTAACACAAATTTTGACAATCGTCAAAGATGGTGTTTAGTCTTATTCAGAAAAAGTACATTCTACATTAGGAACCAACCAAATGTGGATTCTCAAAAATTTTAAAGAATTACTTGAACATCTAATTTCTAATACTTTAACTCATGTAAAAAGTATAAATACATTTGATTTTTCTACACTTTGCACCACTATCGCTCATTCTAAATTAAAAGGACGTCTTAAAGAAATTATTCACTTGTCATTTTTTTTACAAAAACGGCAAGCCAAGATACAAATATCTGGTGCTGAACAGGGATTCTGGTTAATTTGTCAAGCATCATGCGGATTCCAAATAAAATATACTAAAAAATTCCATCAACAAAATGTTGGGAGTTTTTGATAGATAACATATTTGTTGTGTTTGGTAATATAGTTTTTCAGCATTAATAGGTACACATTGTGCACCATTGCTTGCTGATTTGTGTCTTTATTCTTATGAAGCAGACCCTTGTTAAATCTGGGGAAAAGACTGTCGCCAAATCATTTAACTAAACATACAGATATATAAATGGCGTTCTGTCTTTCAATAATCCTAAAATTGGAGACTATGTGAATGGCATCTATCCTAGAAATAAAAGACACGTCTGATTCTAAGTTCTGCTTCATATTTAGACTTGTACCTGAATTATGACGTCCACGAAAGGCTACATTTGAAACTTTATGACAAACGTGATGCCTTTATTTTGGTCAACTTTCCTTTTTTATGCAGCAATGTACCTGCTTCTTCTGCTTATGTTTCCAAATTAATACGCTATTGTACAGCTTGTTCCCACTACAGGGACTTTGTACAAGGAAGCAGGCTGCTAATAAATGTTGACTCGGGGATATTGCAAGTCTAGGCTCATCAAGGCCTTCAAAAAGTTTTATAGCAGTCATCGCAATATTGTTGATAAGTTTGATGTCTCTGTGTGCAGGATTTCCCTTGGTATATTTGACGTCCCATAGTTCCTTATACAATTATGATTACAATGTGGTTGGGTAGCTTAACTTGCCAGTTCCAAAGTTTTTACTTTGCTTCTGGATTGTGTTTTCGAAGCATCCGGTCATGCGTAGCTAATGGAAGTTTAAGTGTTTTACCAGTATCCATAGCTTTTTCTAGGTTTTAGGGATGTCATTTGCCCAGATTACCGATGATTTACATTATTTGGAGATATAAATATAGATTGAGGAACGCTTTGAATTGTGATTATTAGCATCTTTAAATAGGTACACAGAATCTTGACTCCGAAATATTTGATTAAGTATTTTGAAATATCAGTATATCTTAGTACTTTTTGACTGATGTTATAAAATGTTCATTTGTATTTTCTCTTAGTCCTTATCCGCTGTGTAATCACAAACTCGCGAAAGAAAATTGAAAAAAATTGGAAATCTTATTTCCAACATTCAACGTCGTATGAACTACAATGATCGACGACTTATATGTTGCCAATTCAATAGACTTTAATTGATATCATAAAGAACGTATAATAATATAATTTTTTTACATTTTTTTGATGCATATACATCTGGTTTTTCATGTTTTTTTGCAATCGAATGCAAGATAGAATTTGAAAAATTTCACAAAAACACTATACTATTGTAATATCTTAATATTTATTTTGACAAAACAAATTCAAACTTTTTCTGTCATATATATTATGACATTTTAAATATAGGCATCATGCATGAGTAGCAAAAAAAACATATTAAGTAAAGGTTGTTTTTTGATTTTACATTCGTTTTGATATGTTTTTCATGAATTACTTTACGAAATATATTTTACTTACACGGCTTGTCATCTTTTAATTTTTTATATACCAGTGAAAAAATTATAATTAATTTGTTTCCCGTTTACTTCACGGAATATAATTTACTTACTCGACTCTTCGTCCTTTTTATTCTTACTTATCCACTGAATCGGTAATGCTGAAAAAAAAATAATAAAAAATGCTTAAATTATGATTGAAAATTCATAATAAAAGTATTACAACTTGTTGATTTTAATTGATACTACTTGATTAGATAACAAAAGTATTGTCATATATATGACGTTATTATAGTTGAAAACGGTTAGATGAAATTTGCTACTAAAATGAATATATACGAATGCAATTCAATAGTCGAGGTAAAAAACAATTTGGGAACTTCCACAAGACATGTTTTGGTGGTTGATTTAAAATAAAATCTAGGTGGTAGTATCATCGCATAATCGTATATTGTACTGTATTTTGAAGTATTATTGTCAAACATACCCATCCATGTCCAAATCACATCACGCGAAAACTGAAAACCTGCTGAGCAAGTTAAAGAACACGAGAACTTCTACCCATCCAAATTGAGAATTATAAGCAAATATAATGTAAATGATAATTACCCTCTACACAAACTAACAATACAAAGCACAACAAAACAGGATTCATTTCTATCAAAGTATAAAATACAAGAAGTGAATTATGAAAATGATTTCGGTTTTATATATTTTCATGAAATGATGATATCATTGTTAATCAATGTATGACGATATTGACTTGACACTTTAACAATGATATTTTAAGGAATGTTCTGTTATATTTCGCCATTAACATTTTGATATATCATATATAATGAATAAACTGTAACATCAGCTGTTGCTAATTCAGTTGGAAATTGTTTATTTATTTATTTCCAGATATTAACAAACATATATTGCTACAAAAGAAACAAAGTCATTAAGATAGAACGATTCAACTTTATTTTTATTTCAAACATATTTCAAAAGGGAGATTTCATTTCAAAGATATTTTAAATGTATTTTGTCCTAATCAGTTTAATAAAATCCATATGTGATTGTATCAAGTAGAAATCGGTCAAAATCTCCACGTCAACATTTTTTTAGTATTGTGACGTAACAGTTGGAAGAACGACGTCATCATTAGACCGCGATCATTGCCGTGAAAACAAGTATCTGTGCGCCTTTATCAACAACACAGTGCTCAACATGGAGACAAATATTTTATACAACAAGCAAATGAATACTACATTTATACTGCATGTGACTGAAAAATTGTACTTGACTTAAGCTCCCTATATTGTTAAAGTTTCCGATAATTTTTGCAAATTCAAGTAGTTTTGCGCGCATTTACAATTGGGTGATACGCAAATAGCTACATCATAAATGCCATCATAACTTTGGTATTCGTGAGAATTTTTAAGTAAAATTTTGTAAAAGGATAGAGAATGAATTTTTATATATTTTAAAGACAAAAAATATTTTTGTGACAATTTGAGATTTCAACCAATTTCTACTTGATACAATCACATATAATATTGAAACACAAATACTTCAACCCCTCTTTAAATCAAACTTAAAACTGAAAAATAAAGAAAAACATGTCAAATTGTTAAGCTGTAAAGTTGTGAATGTAGTATTGATAACTTCCATCAAGAAATGAGTCGGCGGGCTCAGGGATGGTAGGTACCTCCTGTCTAACTTGACACGTCTGCGATTGTGAAATTATTATTGCGAGAAAGAGTCGTTGAACTATGGAACAAATATATTCTGGATTGTTTTGGATACAACTGGTACATGATTAACATATTATGTAGATCAACCCTAATTCTGCAACAGTATTAACTTACCATTTATGCAGTTTCAGAATTTCAAAATAGTATTTTTGTACTGCGTAAAAATGTCTTTTGGGATAAGGCAGTTAAAATATAATTTCCTGCTTATTTAAAACCGACTCATTTATAATAGTGCTAATGTGATAGCAAGAAACTTTATAAGCTTGTCTCAGTAACTTTTTTTTATCATTAAAATTTTATATCTTTGAATCGGCTAGTCATTCCATTTATTATTGCCACCGTTTTAGCTATTTCAATGGACGCACAATGTCTTACTCTCCAGAAAAATCCTAGAAATAACAAAATAACAATATAATCGGTTTATTATTATTACTTGTTTTAATATTGCACCATTAGACGACGTTTCGGTTGGGAATTTCTCATCATCAGTACTCCGACCAAAATTGTGGAAATCCAATTCAACCCAACATTGATTTATTGATGGAATGGAGGTTTACGATGGAGATGTCACTAGATGCAAGTTAATTGGCAGAAAATTTGGCTTTTGCAATATGCCACGCCTGTTTTGACATGAGGCATCGGCTTTTAAGGTATTTTCCAAGGGACTCCGTGATTTTCATCACTAAATGAGTTCTTGGCGAAAGAACATACACTACCTTTTGTAGAGATATGGTTGGTTTATTGAATGTTGCTTAACGTCGCATCAGCAATTTTTTAGCTATTCGCGACGAGAACTATTTTATTAATCTTTATGGATTAATCTATGAATAATTATGTGTATGCATGTGAAGTGCGAGTGTGTTGTATGGTCTGCCTTGTACTAGTGCGCACTCAGGGCGACTTTAACGTGCTAGCTCACAGAGTCAGTACGCCGCAGACAAGCGTACCACTCCCTCAGTCCATTATACTCATACCATGTAAATCAGTAAAGGCCAAGGGCAAGGAGATATGGCCCGGCGGCTATGCCAAATTAAGGGTTATATAAACGGGATATGTTTGTATAATCAGAAATTTTGAGAAAATAATAATTATTATATTTCGAACCCGAGAGAAACACAACGCTGTTCAAAGAATTCATGGAAGCAAGCCAAGTTTCAAGTTACCAATACAAAACACGATTTTCACATCTGTAGTGTACAAACCTTCTCTAATGCTGATAATATAAAACTACGAACTTAAACTCCACATTTGTCAACACACGCGCCATAACTCGGGATATCCCCACAAGAGGGTGCTACTGAATATAAAGTTGTTGTAGGGAATACCTTTGAATGTTTAGAAAATAATTTTCTGAAACAATAAAACTGAAGTTCAATAATGTTAGGTAACATTGGATTTTATTACAGACATAACCAGAGAATTGAAATACAAAGCGGCGTTTAGTCATGAAGTCGAATAATAGTGAATCCGAATATTGTTTTTGGGCATCCGACATATGACACTTGGGTAACCGACAAATGCTATGTCGATCCGACAATCGACTCGGATTCCCAAAAATCGTCTCGGTTATCCCTTGTTGTATAAAAGGGCCGCTTTCTCGATCTTTTCGCTCGCCTGACATTGGTCGAATTTCGTCAAAAATTATTGAACGATTTTGAAGATAAGAAGTTACGTTTTGTAATTGGTATTACTTACCATGTCCAACAGGGTTACAAAACGTGACGATTACATCGATGCCTTCAAATCAAAGAAGTTTTATGAAATTTAGACAATATTAAACATAAGAAAGATGATGGAATGGTTACCAAGATTGGTCAAGCCGAATTCCATATATATTATAACTGAAATAATAATCATTGGGAAATGCATAGTAGATATGCTTATGAATTGAAATTCAATTCTTAGACTGAATTGATTTTCATAGATTTAAATAGGAAAATTATTCTAACGAAGAAGAATAGACAGAAACTTAAAATAAAAGTAATGGAATGGTGACCAAAAGAGAGGTCCAGCCGAACATATAACAGTGAAATAATGATAGTTGGGAAATGCATAAAGGATATGCTTATGTACTGAAATTCAATTCTTAGACAGGATTGATGTTCAGATTTTATTAGGAAAATTATCCTAGCGGAGAAGAAGAATAAGTTGAAGCTTACATGCTAAAGAAATATAAATTAATGAGGGAGTATTTATAGAGGGCAGTTATTGTGGTAAAATTAAGTATTTTTCCCAAATTAGATAATTAGGAGATAAACGATTATAATTATCTCTTAATTATTCATAGTTCTATGGTCATTTTATTCTACATTTTAATTTCATAATCGGTGTGAGCAGTAAGCTAGTCAGGAATCGCTTACCATTCAGGAGCATCCGGACTCATTTCTCTGGTAAAAATGCACGAGTCTTACTTAATTTGCCACTTTTCAGAGTTTTTTTTTTTTTTTTTTTTTTTTTTTTTTGGGGGGGGGGGGGGGGGGGGGGGGGGGGGGGGGGGATTGTGATTTCGACATGAACCGGTACGCTTGTTTTCATCTTATTATACATTTAATTTATTTATTTTCTGGCTGTATATAACTGTTATAATGCTAGAGAGATTTTAAACAATAATTACTCGGGACACTATGAGAGCATGAGGTCGTGGACCCTGTTTTTTTTAATCCTAGCTTTGTTATAAATAAGGCCTTTTGAAATTTGAAATAATTATCCCTTGTCTGGCGCTCATTTTTAAGAGGACAGTATCAATTGGTTTGATCGGCGTCAGTATAATGCTACTTAGAGAGTGTTGTGCCTCTTCGCTGCGTGATGACTCGCCATGAGTGCGCATGCGCGCTAGTACACAGCAACCTCAAATACATATCATAACTTGTTCTTAGGTTAGTCCTTAGAGATTAATAAACCCTTTTTCGTTGCAAATAGCTAAAACAATATGGTGAATGCAACGACGTTAAACAACAGGGCAACTAAGCAACCCACTGACTTTTTGGGAAGAACAAAGTTTCCATCAATGTTCTGTTGTCTGCTTCAGTCATCTTTCTTTATCCTGATAAACCTTTACGACTAATATTTGCATGTAAATTTCATTTTAAATCATTTTCAGTTTATATATGACAACCAACACTGATCACATGACGTTATCAATAGCAAATATGACGGACTACATATTTTATCATTAAAAATGAATGAATATTATTATTGCTATAATTTAAGATTGGGGTTACAAATCTTAAGAATAAAATTTTCGTTCAATTAATTTCAACAGAAACGCCAATTTGAGAAAGTTATATGTCGAAGCCATTCTGAATCCAATAATACTAAAAGTTTGAGTCTGCAAATCGAGTTTTATAACCGACTCAACATGGAATTATTTCGGTTTTTTCGGAAAGGTGGTAAATATGAATAATGTGTTAAATACGTCACTCTGACTCGTGAAACTAAAGAAACAAGAAAGCAAGAATATATTGACGTCGAATCACAAAAGTGGACAAACGGATGTGTGCATCAAGTGATTAAAAAGTGTCTAGTTGAATATTTGACTTAGGAACACAGAAAATGTTGATTCAAAGTAGCATTATCTTCTCCAGAAAGCAAAACTTTTTGGTTCACCAATACTCCTGTAAAATAGTTCAAGTTTACAAGGTTTATTCCTGAAATATCCAAGAATTCATTCTGTACACAAATATACACCGACAACTCTCCGCGTGTCACTGCCATACAAAAATGATTGACAGTGTATTTTAATTAAAACACATTATGTATATACCTAGTCATAAAAATGAGTTATAACAGGGAAGATTTCACAATATATACGAAAACTAATCTTATGTGCTGATTTTTTGCACACCGGTGTTTTGGGGCAAGATATAATAAACCAAAAACTATCTAAGTGTTAAGAATTTCTTTAATGTCCCAATAGTTTCTTATTCACACATTCTCAATTTTGATTTAACTTGTAGCAGGTGTAAATTACTTATTATACCAGTTTCAATTTTACAGCACTAGACGGCCGTTTCGGAATACAATTCCTCATCAGTAGTGCTTGGACCAAAAGATTGAAACCAAAATTATTTTGAAGATGTTAAAAAGCTACCCAATGGACCAAAATATATTTTACCAAATTAAGCTAAGGAAATACTTTGCATGAGGGAGTATACCTTAGTTTTTGAGAAATTTTAAATTTTAACTTGCAGGAAATTTAGACAATTACAGTATATTTCTGACAATAAGACGAAATTATTGCCTACTGAGTTTGTAGGTAAATAAGAGGTGCTTATCCGTCCGGTTTTTCCTGGTATGAGTTTACGTGTTTGACTTCATTTTACAGCTTTCAAAGTTTTTACTTGGCTGTAAGTTTGGCGATTTGAACCTGTACTCGTATTTTTACATTATTTCCTTTTATGCATTTTAGCACATTGATTGGGTTTATTGTTTTTGATTGCGATGTAAAACAATTACAAACTACGTAATGAAATACAAAGCACATATTTAGGACGTTTAGGCATGGACTGGTATTTTTGTGATTAGAAATACGTAAGGTAGAAAGGCGAATAAGAAATAGAAACCGACCTATTAAATAAATATTCGTGCAATAAACATTGAGTGAGACATGTAAAATTGTATAACAGAAATGTTTGCTAGTAATGTTACATCCCTTAAGGCAGCAGACATATGTGGGCACTGTGCACCGTAAACAACTAATTATAACCGCACCATGTGGCCTCTAGGCTGTGTGAATCATTATAAATTATGGAACGGAGGCGAGTCAGAAAGGGCCGATGTCAAACATATTTCATCCAAAATATGGTGCAAGTGGTTTCAAAAGGAGCTGGTCCGTAATATAACATAAGTCCGGGCTCTCTAAATGACATGCCAAATTCCGTGCCCATGTACTTAAAAGTAGTGCTCGAGCTGTGCACCTTTCTATAGTGTTTGGCTAAATAAATGGTCGCATATTTGATGAGCGCCGTGGTCCAAACATCCCGATATGGAATAAATATTTATAATCCATGGCAACATCACAATAGGTAAATAAGTCGTTCCTACAAAGTTTGGGACAATTGAAGCCATACCAAATCACAGGAATAATTAGGCATTCCCATATACTCAAGGAGGAATAAAGTCTTTCCTTCCAAAATCACAGGAATGAAAAAGTCATTCCTACAAACAAAGTCATACCTAATCACAAGAATAAAGAGGCGTTTCGGAATGAAGTCCTTCCTTCCAAAAACCCAGGAAAGAAACAGTCATTCCTACAAATAAAAGACAAATGAAGTCATACCAAATCACAGGAATAAAGAGGCGTTTCCATGAGCTCAAGGAGGAATGAAGTCCTTCCTTCCAAAATCACAGTAGTAACGTCTCAACTTGTACTCAAAGACTAACGAGTTTAGACTATTTATAACAGAGTGCCGATACAATACAAATAATAATAATTTGCAAACAGAAACTGTACATAGAATCATGTACAAATAGCTGGTACACACTAGAACAATGGAAGTCATATCATAGCCGACTCATAATTGCAATTCGGAACAGGCCCATGTGTATGTTCACCTCCCTTTTAGACTATTTCCTTTTCTAACAGAATGTAAGGATCCAGTTTGCAGGAATAAATGGGTATCTTTAGAAAATAGAAAAATAGATCTGCTAACTGGAAGCAGAATTTGATCCAAGCATTTTGAAGATGGGGAAACGAACCAAACTGAATCCTTATCCCACTTTAGAACTTGGATACATTCCACAGAGTATATAGAATAGATATCTCCACAGAGATAAAAAGGCAAGGCCATCTCCAACTGAGCGTTCAGATACACAAACAAAACACAGTAAACTTCAGTTACAAGAAAAATCAGAGGAGTGTCCTGTTTCTGTTGGAGCTGATGTATCTGATCATGAATATGTTGATGCTTGCACCCACTGCACAGATGAATCTAATGCAATAAATGCACTAAGAGCCAAAACCTACAGATTGCTAGGTTGTATTTTACAAGAAAAAATTACAATGCAAAAAACGTAAACTCCAAGGTAGTGAATAATAATTTTAAAATATGACAAAAATGTATTTTTCACAGGGACACCTAGTGTGAAATCTCTAGATATTTTATATTGTAGAAAAAATACAAAACAAGTTAAATACTGGAAAGGTCCAAGTAAGGCATGCAATCCCTTAAAAATAAAATAATAACTAATGGCAATAATGTCAGAAGGCTTTCCAAAAAAGAAGAGTTTCTATTAACTCTTATGAAACTTAGACTTGGTCTGTTATTTGAAAATCTGGCAGATTGTTTTCAAATATCTGTTTCCCATGCTTCAAGAATAATTACTTCATCGATCAAGATTTTATCAGATGCGTTGGATGCTCTGATATTTAACCCAACGAAGGAGAAAGTTAAAGCAAATTCACCACATCTTTCCTATAACCCAAATATTCTAATGTCCGACATATCGATTGTACCGAGGTCTTTTAGAAAAACCTAGTAACCCACAAATTGCACTTAACATCTGGAGGAACTATAAAAGTCATCACAAGGCAAAGTTTCTGCTAAGTATTATTCCATCAGGTCTATTATACATGATAAAAGTGAAAAATATTTTACGCAATATTCTGGTTTTCTTGACAAACTAGTTACAAATAGCCTTACATAGTGCAAATTCATGTAAGTATATGAATGTCCACCAAATTATAAATGAAAAAAACTTGACAACTTTATCCTTATAAACATATATCGTTATTATTAATACAGTAAAACCTGTATATAAACCCATGTGACACAAGAAATACTTTATATAGACAGATGGTCTTTATAAAAAGGGACTTCTGGGTTTAAATATTTTCAAGGGATGTTAAAATTGCGAGTCATATTGGCAAGTTGTCATTATACCAGGAATGATTATTATTTACCCCGCTGTACATGTGCAATATGCGGATTTTATTTCCCTACTTGTCTTCTCTGCACAGATCCAAACATTCCGCCAGTCATCGCTTATTTTTGTTGATTCTCTGGCTTGCAAAATACAGTAGGATGATTTTTAAATGATATGATGGTAAAAGACTTTTAATAAAACCAGCCTAAATGGGTCTGAATAATTCCAGAATAACACACACACATAAATATATATACATATAAAATACTATACAATACATATTCTCATTAAAGTTTTCATTTAAAACTCAAAAATCATATTTATGACAGAAACAGTATAGGACTTGTACTCAAAATATTGCTACTGTCCGTTTACTCGGCTGGAGAGAAAGGAATAACGCTAATATCTCAAAGATTTGAATGGTACGGTTAAAAATCAAATAATCATTTACTTACATGAGCCGAGTCGTTACTAATAATCCTTATTTCGATCTATTCCATGCATTATAACTCCTTTAATGCACCAAAACGTGTTTTGGATGGGTGTTTACAATGGTAAAAATTTTGACAAAATGGCGGAGTCTTTCGTGTGACGTAATGATGACGGAAGAATTTATTTACGTAGGTTTGCGAGGGGTACAATGAAGGGTAGTTCAAAGGTCGGGTTGAATTTACGTCAATTTTTTCAAAAGTTTGAAAATGCAGAAAGGTAGTTCGCTTTATTTCTTTATTAAATCGATGTTGGTCATCCCAGTTACGCAAAAATCAATCTGTTCTTGAGCTGCACTAACCTACGTAAATAGTCGACTCTTTTTGTCATGACTACGTAACATAAAGAACCCCGCCATTTCGTAAAAAAGATTACCATTGTAAACACCCACCCAGGTTATATTTTGTCGCATAAAATATATTAAGCAAGGATGGAACCGAAACAGAAATTTTCAGTTACGACTCGGCTCATGTAAGTAAAAGACTCATTGATTTGTACCCGTCGTATTGAAATTTATAGAGTATTTTGCGATCTTGCTTTCTCCGAAATAGGCTAAATAAACAGTAATCATAAATATAGCTTAAATGATTCAAACTTAAACTTAAGAAAAAACATTGCATTACTGAACATTCCTGATGAAAACGTGCCACAAAACACAACGCAGCAAGTTCGTATTTGGCTTAATAAATGGTCGCATCATGGTGCCGTGGTCCAAACATCCCATTATGAAGTTGAAGTCATACCACAGAAATAAAGAGGCGTTCCCATAAATTCAAGGAGGAACGAAGTCCTTCGGAGTGGAAAAAGTCATAGTCTATCAACAAACTTTGGGAGGAATGAAGTCATTTTAGACATTATCATATTACCACAAACACTATAGGAAATATAGACAAACTATTCCAATGACAAGCAAATAAATGGGTTAGTCTATGTCAAATTAAAATCTTTGTAAGAAAGGCAGCATCATCAGGTCATTCCCACAAACTTAAGGGAATTAAGTCATTCCAATATCACAAAAATGAAAGGGCGTAACTGCCGCAGGAAAAAGTAAAGGCTGTGTCTTTGAACATAGCAAGTAGGAAGAAAATGACCACGGAATGGCAACAGTTGATCTAAGTGATGATGCATCTCCCTAACACGAACAAAAAAAATACCTTTTATAGAGTAAAAGGATTTCAAGAGTGAGATGTTTGACACGGGAAGAGACCAAAAAAGCCACTGACAACACCATTGCAGGATAAAACAATTAACTCGTTAACGAATGTAAAAAAAAATTACATGAGCACCGGCCTTGAAAAGCATACATTTATGCAAAATTCCAATTTCACAATCTGACAGTGGCGTACCGCCCTATACGCAAAAACGCAAGTGCGTACACATAAATTGGTCATAAAAATTATTTTAAAATAAAAAAAAGTAACAGAGAGTGTGTGTGTGTTTTCCAAATTTTCCGGCTAGTTTGTATGGAGCCGTTATCGGTTTACACTCTAAACCATGCCCCCTACAACAGCTACTGCCGAGAGAAGTTTCAGTGCGCTGAAACGTCTCAAGACTTATTTAAGGAGCACAATGAAAAGATATCGCCTTTCATCTCTTGCATTAATGCAAATACATCATGAGCTGGACGTCGACGTAAAAACAGTTATTGACAAATTTAACGCCCAGAAGAAGAGGAAAATTAACTTTGAATGACCCATAAATACTAATATACATTTGGAAACCGTTGGCTACGATTATTAAAATAATCCCAAAATGTCTTTTTATTGTTTAAGATGTACAATTTAAATTAAGAATAAAAGTAACAGAGATCAAACAGAAAGAAACAGGCACACAATAAATAAAACACTTATACAAAATTAAAAAATACTAATTTAGATTTCAATAAACTATGCATCATTTGAAATCGGAGCTCAAATCTAAAAATCTTTCATTTATCAAACCAAAAACTCTTATCCATTGAAATCTATGATACAAAAGCAGAGAACATGTGTGATTAAACCTGGTACCCAATCTTTCACTCAAAAGGATCAGTAGTGGATCCGCATATTTAAAATTGGTAATTAAGCTCCAATTTTATCAAAAATTTAACACGTGAAGGTATTGTATATCTGTCTCAAAATGCAGGAAAAGCCGTTTTGAAGCACATAGATTTCAAAATTTTCCGGTGCCTCCGGACACCCCCCCCCCCCTTTGCGTGGTCGCGCCTTTGGCGCTCCAACTTTGCGTACACATATAATCAGGTCAAGGTACGCCGCTGATCAAGTTCATTATTTACATATTATACCAGTGTTAATTTTACAGCCTTAGATGACCGTCTCGAAATACAATTTCTCAACAGTGGTGCTTGAACCAAAATTATGAAACTTATTTTTTTTTAAGATGTTGAAAAGAAACCCAAAGGACAAAATCATATGTAAGGAAATACTTTGCATGAGGGGGTATACCTTAGGTCTTTTTAAGAATTTTAAATTTTAACAAGTAGCAATTTAAGGCAATAGACTACATTTCTGAGAGTAAAACACAATTATTGCCTACCGAGTTATATTCTGATATTCTCGGGGCAAATGCCAACAGCAGAGGTACCGCATTTTAACTTAGATTTCCCCCAACTCAAATCTAACAATTTTTGGCTATTTTTATCGTGCTGCTTCAAATATAAGAAACTTGCGACAACAATACAATAGAGATGTAATATTAAAACTATCATCAAAATGACACCTTGAGTAAATTCACGAATATCCTCAATAGTAACGCCAAATTTGCAAAGTTTAAGTTACGGAAAATCAAATTTAGGAAACTGGAGCCTGTTCCTGTAGAATAATGTCCACAAAAACAAGTCAATGCGTTTCTAAAAATGGACGCCGCTTAAACGCAACCCGACCCAAGTAAAAATAAATATAAAACTACATGTATGTTACCGAACTTAAAAATATATTAAAATATTTGTTTGTAAACAGTAAATGTTAATGGGAGAAATGTGTAATATTCTTGAAACATTTGTGATTTTCTAAGGTATTTATATGGACACCGTCTTGACACAAGGCTGGATTTAATGATGTATGTAGAATTTAAATCTTTAGTGATTGTGAAATGTTGAAAGGTTGTATACGTATTTCACAGGAAACATAGCACGTTCAATGTATAAACTTAACTGAGACGTTAACTGTCATTACCTTAACCTAACACACACACGCACATACACATACGTACCAACATCTTCAACTAAGGACATAGGGCAAAATACCTCCAATTGTAGACACTGGGTTCCAGCAGAGATATTTTCATTAAGAATTAAGAAAAGCTTCTCTAACCTCTTATGTATATGTTGAGTTTATAATTAATATCAACTTTTCAGCAGCCATGATTATGAAACTTGATGTGCATACTAAATTAAAAAAACAGACCTTTTCCAGGAATTTCTTTGATTTCAAACCCATCAGGATTCATGTGACTTGACCAATACGCCTCCTCGCATTTTCTCTTTAAGTTGGCTGAAGGTACAAAAGTGAACAAAAATAAATCTGTTTTTTACAACTGTAGTGTTGTTGATGATGATAGTCTAGGCTCTAGTTAAATTATTCTATTGTCTCCATAAATAATCAAATTAAATAACATTTTGTCCAGAATTTCTTAGATTAAAACCAGCTTTGCTTCATTAATGAGTTGGATTGTTATATGTATAATCAACTGCTCCATAGGTCTGTCAGTAGGGTATATAATTCAATATTACTTAGGCACTACTGCAGTTAATTATAACCACTCCAAGGTTATGTAATCTTAAATGTGTTATTGCAATGTTTTACTCCCAAGTTCAGATTCTTTCACTTATATCAAGGTAGTTGTCAGAGTGACTCTGAATGAAGTAAGTTAGAAATAATAATATAAAAAATAACAAAAATGCACAATAACTTTAAAAAAAAAATCCTGGGTACAAGTTGTTTCTGACTGGGTACGAATTGTCTTTGGGTACAAAATTTCTTGCAGGGTTGACACTAGCCCGGGGCTAGTAGAAATGGTCAGGGCTAATGAATCTTATAATCACAGTAACCTGATGGGCTTGTAGTTTATCTCAAAACATGGGCCATATAGTTGATAAGAACTTTTTATATGTTCAGTAAACACTATTTCAATATATCTTTGCATGAGTCTGTGTCTGTTATCCTCATGCTTTCACAACAAAGAACTGAAAGAATACATGTTAAGTAAAACGAGAATGTAAAACAATATGGACATGAAATGACACAGAATCTGTTACAAGTCTTCATAAAAACGCTTGTGCATCGTTTAGAATTAATAAAATTTTCATGACCTTTTAAATGGACTATTGAAATTTCAAATACCATACAGAACATGCATAAATCATTTTTCCGGGGTTGGGCATACCCCCAGATCCTCCTAGTAGGTTGTGCCTCTGGTCAAGCAGGGCTAGTTATTTCAAATAACTACTAGTCAGGTGTGGACTACTGATGAAATAAAGTTAGTGTCAAACCCAGTCTTGGGTACAAGTTTTCTTGGTATGAGTACAAGTTGTCGAGCAATTATCAGCTGATACATGATATCCATTACATATGTAGATTCTTTCCATTTATAACACCTAAGTTCTCTTTAGTTTGTACATAAACAAGAAAAAAATCCCTTATTGTCACTTACAGCAGATGTTTGTAGGATGGACATTTGGTTTCATAACATTACGAGCAGACATTTTACTAAGTTAAGTTTTAAAGTGCACACTGTTGACACAAAACTCTAAACCGGAAGTGAGAAAGAAGGATAACTGGTCCCTTATTTCTGCAAGATTATTTATATGTCAAGTTTCATATTTATATCCAGGTTATATTCTGGTGTTATCTGACATAACAAACTTGAAAAAAAGTTAATTTATTATTTAGAGGTTTTGACTTCTCTGTCTTCACTGCGGTAACTCAGTTGGTAGAGTGCTCGCTCCGTAAGTGGGAGGCTGAGGGTTCGATCCCCGGCGGGTCTGACCCAAGACTTGAAAGTGGGACTTGAAAGTGGGTAGTGACTGTTCTTTCGCCAAGCACTCGGCATTACGAAATGAAAGTCACGGTTCTTTCGGATGGGAACTTAAAATAAAACGAGGCCCCGTGTCACAGTGGGCTTGGCACGATAAAGAACCCTGCTGTATAATGCCATGACCCCAATGCACAGGCAAAATTTCTGCACCTTCGCCTATAGCTGGCGACGTCTCGATATAAGTGAAATATTCTTGACTGGGACGTAAAACACCATTACTCACTCACTTACTTTTCTGTCTTCATTATTACTTTTATCTTGTGGAACATTATTACCTGTATCTCTACTGATCGACGTTATATTTGTATCAAATAATATATATCTAGATTTATATCTAAATAGATTGTCTTATCACATACTGTAACAACAGTTTTATCCAATAAAGTAATATTATAACGGAGCAAAAGCATGTGTCGGGTTGATAATTTATTAAATTAAACTACAGATTTTCTTTATATTGGTCTGTGTAACAATATATTGGTCTGTGTAACAATGATACTATCTTTAAGCCTATTCCTCCATGTCATGCCTCTGTAACAGGAATTGAGCTAAGCAGTAAGGTATTTTTGATATCTAGTCAGTGACAGTTTTCAATCTACTTGCTCAAACCCTTTAAAAAGGGGGCTTCTAGGTTTATATCATAATACTTTGGTGCTTCCGGATTAAATTGAACTTATTGATTCTTTGATTCAAAATAGAATTACAAATACATGTAATTTTAAGTATTTATTAATAAAGCACAAATAATTTATGTAACAATCCAACATTTTTGAAAACAACATTTTAAAGAAAGAAAATTAAATGGTTGGAGCATGAATGTAAATCTAACATCAGTAATGAATGATTGTGAGTAGGAAGATTCTAGGCGCTTAATGTGATAATTACCCAATTCAGGCAATTCGACGACGTAATTCACGCGCTCATATTACCTTGTGTTAACTGTATCGAACTAATCAAATTATGCTGAGTACAGCCCGTTAAATGAACTCCCGTATATAACAGCGAATCACGATGTATAACCTGTATCATAACGATAAAATGTTTCCATGACACCTCATATTCGTGAAATAAAGTTTCATGTTTCAGTGACAGCATCGCCAGACACAAGGTTTTCAACTTGGCTGTACAGCGACTTCAAACCAAAGCTGATAGTTGGAAACGAATATGCTTGATTTTTGTGAGAGTTTATTACATAACATTGCTAAAACACTGATGAAACATTTCACAATTTACATTCCTTTCTTCATTCGAGTCCGAAAACATGTTGCCGCCATTTCTCTTTGGACCGTTTCCGTTTTCCGCTTGGGCATGCGCAGTTATTCTTTTGTGTCAATTATGGAAAGATGCAATGTTGAAATTTTATTGGGGATGTGTATCGAGTCATACACAAAAAGGACAATAAACCTCCAAGGGGGACATCAATTTTTTTCAGTTTTCTCGACGTTTTGTAAGATTTTAATTTATTTTAGCACGTTTTATAAATATGAAAAATGGGGACGTCTTCACTTTAGCGTATTGTTCCAAGTCGCTGTTGTGTAATCATACATCTGTCCTGAGAAGGAGGTGGTTGTACAACCACACACACACACACACACACACACATACATACATATATAATTTGATACAATGTATTAGTTTATTTATTATGTCATTTCTTTGATGCTCATGCTATATCCTACCAATTGTTACAATGTTGGTTATATGCGATAACTACGTAGTTATCGATAAAATTTGTCCGCCCACTAACCACGCCCCCAAACAAAATAATCAACAAACAAAATCTGTACAAAATTTCCTGTTTAGATAAATAAGATTTTCCGCACATTACTCTGCATATAAAATCAACAAAAGTAAAACACAGTTATTTACCGCAAAATACAATGCAAAATTTCTAATGAAATACTAAAAATCCAACATTTGAGAAATACATGTAAATCCAACAGAATCGTCATTTATACTAAATCGTAACTGCGCAGTTTTTTATGCTAATGTTATTGTTTCCACATTGTGATTGATCAGGCACACATTTGGTCGTTAAATCCTTATTATTTCCGACATGTTAGGCCTCTTTTTGTACGGGGGTTCTAATAATGCGCTTATTTCCTTCTCTTGTTCATTACTTCACTGCATTCGATCTGAAAAAAACTAAAAGCTTTTTTCAGTATAGAAATTATTACACACAGAGTCTCTCTCCCTCTTTCTCTCTGAACAGCAGTTATATATACAAATTCAATATATTTAATATATTTTAATAACACCTCTATCTCCCTTCGGAAAAAAAAACATATAGATCTTTGACAAAATATTAAAATTCGAATATTATACAATGTTCAATATTAATACTACTTTGTTATAGATTTCAATATTTCTACTTTCTTTTAAAAATGAATCTGTAAACATTTCACACATAAAAAACAGCAAAGAAATATTTTGCGTCAAATAAAATATATGATCTTACCTGTGACCTGTTCTTTGCATTATAAGTTGTTCGTTCACGCCCTTTTGCAACAGCCTTGTTGCACATGTTCGTTTTCCCGAATGGTTAGAAAAATTCCCTTGGAGCCCTGCTTAGTCACACATATCTTTAACAATATTGGACAGTTTATTTACGCCAATTGCCTGAGCAGAATATCAGATTACACACCCTTCTAATGGCCTTCCGTAAAACTAACCAGATTTTACAGCTGCTAAATATGCTGAATACTAGTATTTAGAATATCTAAATGCGGTTCGGTCGGCCATCGCCGATTAATGATTTAAAAGAAAGAGCGTGGGAAAGTATGATTCCTCGATAAAATGAATGACGTCAGATCTATGAGACAAATCAGTGACATCATAGTTTTTTCGAAAGCGCGCTCGGACACGCCCATCATGTAACCAGACATCTAGTGTCTGATAAATCAACCAATCTCGAAAAACTATGATGTATCTATTACAAAACTTATTTTATCCACAATTTAAAAGGGGATTAGGTAGGGCTTTTGCATGACAAAGTTGTCTACATGTGCATGTAAAACACAAGGTAACAAATTAATTGTACAATCTCTCATTGCTAAATTTAAAAACCTTTGGGCGTATTTTTGTTAAAAATGATGTCGTAGTAGGTTATCTCAGAGCATATTTCGTCTTTTCACACCACTTTTTAATAAATCATAACTGGCTACGTTATGTTATAGAAAGAAATTGACAAAATAATTATATCGGTTTGCATTACAACAAAAAACTTGCACCATATATCAATTCTATTGCTTCTTTGCCAGATTTACAAAACCATTCATCTGGCAAATAATCAAGATCTTCCATTTTTAAACACAAAGAATTTTTTTGCCTTCTCTAACACATCGTTTTCCTTTTTTAGTGTTACCTTATTTGGATTCTTTTCCTTCTTTTGTAAAATGTATCAATTTCTAATTTTCCTATTTTTGGAAGGGGATGACGGAGGTTGAACTTTAAACTATTTGTTCTGATGTTGCTGTTTCAGACTGTATTTTTCCAAATTTAGGACTTTTTCTTTCAATTTTTCTGCACTTGATGTTTTAGTGTGTTTGGAATGGGAAACATGTTCATGTTATATTTACTAAATATCAAAAATGATGTTGAACTTTTTTACTTTTTATATATAGATTTAGACGTTTGATTTAAAGAGTTCCGGAAAAGTTTGACCGTCGCAAATTGATGTCTACCTTGCGACACTTGCCGAGTTGGGTAACCGATATTAGCGACGGTAACATACTCGTTTTACAGTCAAAACTATTCAAATACAACAAAAAAATCTCCATTCTGATGCGCATGAAATTAATAAAACTATTGAATAAATCAAGTTTCCTCTGCTTGTTCAGACACATTTATAGACCTACATGTAAACATCAATACGCCGAAAATATAGTTCTATCACTAAAAACTAAATTACATTTTCATGCTTATTCAATTGTTAATATTAGATAAAAGATGATAAATAAATGCCTATTATTATTAAGAAATGAACTCTAGCTAGGTTTATCAAGGTTCTCAAAAAGTTAAATGGCCGTCATCACAGTATTGTTGATAAGTTTGATGTTTCTGTGTCCAGTATGAACCTGGATATATTTGACGTCGCATAGTTTTATGTTCCTTTCACACAATTTTGATTACACACGTGACGGGTGTAGCTAGCTAAACAGGGGGTGCTTACCCTTCCAGAGCACCTGGCCTCACTTCCCTGGTGGAAGTTCACGTGTCTAACCTAACTTGTCAGTTCCAAAGTTTTTACTTTGCTTCTGGATTGTGATTCGGACATGGATTAGTATGTTTGTTTTTTATTACAAAGATGAATTACGACGAATGTTTTAACTCCGACTGTAAAGTGTCTTTACTACGGCCACGGTCCAATCAAAATCCTAATCCTGTTTACAAAATATTTGCATTTGAATAAATTTCTTATCCGATTTTATGGTCTTCAGTCTTTACCACTCCCTGTTTGTGAACGCATTTTTCTAAGCTGTGTTTGACTCATTTAATTCTGCCTTCTTTCAATCTCTTCTGTATTACTTTCACTGCTTTCATTTTGTCCTAATAACTACATTTATCCATTTCAGCCTATAGCTCCTGGATATTTCCTACTTCTTTCACATTGTAAAGCATGCTTTTAATCAACCTCTGCTTTCCCATTCGAACAGAATTATATACACCGCCCCGCCAGATATCTTATCTTCCCCAAACCTCTTGTTGATTCCATAAGTGTTTCACCTCTTTCTATTTCGGTTTTTAACCGAGTTGCTTCCCATATTGGCTCAGCAACTGAATTACAAGTCAATGTGTTCAAATGACAACCGAGTGTAAACACGACATTATGCTGGCTTTTTGGTGGTGTTCTATTAAAAATATAATTATGATACTTGACACAGATATTCTTTACTGCTTTGAAATTTATACACAGGTTTGAATGATTCTGCTTTCAATTTTATGTTGTTCTCTTAGAGGGAATATACTGTCCTTTATTTTTCTTCAAGGATACTATAAAACGTTCGCAAAAATTGAAACATCAACTGATTTAAAATACTTTACATGCCTATTTACTTCAGTTTGTTGAATTGTTACTGCACTGTTACTATAAAACCGTTTTAATATACTCTGTGTCTGACATTTTGTATCCATTATCAGCATCTTTAAAATAAATGTCTTATATAATTTGATATAATTTCAAGTCATCCTTGGACATGTTAGAGTTATCTTTGTTCTTGTGTTACGCCATGACTCTCACTGCTCTTTTCACATAACATCATTTCCACGTGCCTACAACAAGTCAAAGAATTCAAAGGAAATCTCTGTACTTGCAAATCAAAATTATTTCAATCTTCAGATGGTTTTGGACCTTTTTTCCATCAAAACCTTTAACACGGAGATCCTTTGTGTATATAGTCCTGCTCAATACAATATAGAGAAAAACTGTGTGTCAAATAATAAGATGCAAAACGTTTTTTTTACATAAAATTTGCCAAATTTACGGTCATACATAAAATTTGCCAAATTTACGGTCATAATTTAAAATACTATTTATTACTATGGGTTCTGTGAAAGATTTTATTAAAATAGAAATTAGCCATAAATGTAAAATCATTGTTTACATTGTTGTTATGGTTTAATTTTTTTTAAAGTAATTTTAAAGAAAAGGTAGGGGAGATACTCCTTAAAATATCTTAAATTGAAAGAATCCCTACACTTGACAAACCATATGGTGTAATATCTTCCTATATGTATAATAAAGTGACTAATTATACCTTTAGAGTCCTCTCCTATAGTAAAACATGTCGAAAGTTAAACGCTGAGTTAACAAACAAGAGCCCGTGCATGCATGTCGAGTGGCTGAGATTTGGGTACCTGGTGGCCGGAAAGTTCCATAGAAATAGCAGCTGTCCAGATTGAATTATTCTCCACAGACCTGTACTGTACCTAAATGTGGCGAGTTGATAAATGGCATAAATATCGCGTCGTCACTCCCCGCTTAAAATCCATCCCGGGAAAGACCCTAGTGTGAGAAATCAAAAACAAACATTCTAATTCATGTCCGAATCACAATCCAAAAGCAAAGTAAAAACTTTGGAATTGACAAGTTAGGCTAGACACGTGATCTTCCACCAGGGAAGTGAGGCCGGGTGCTCCGGAAGGGTAAGCACCTCTTGTTTAGCTAGCTACACCCGCCACGTGTGTAATCAAAATTGTGTGAAAGGAACGTGGAACTATGAAACGTCAAATATATCCAGTGCAAATATATCCAGGTTTTTCTCAGGGCACTTCCATCATCTCTGAACTAATTTTCCTCGACATGAATGAAATAATTTCAACACCATATTGCAAAATCTCCATTTAAGTTAATCAAAATAAGGGACAATATTGTTGAGCTTCTAAGTGCAAAAAACGAAATCGTTTTAAATAAAAAATCCCGCAAAATGACGCATCGTACCACTCTAGGATAGATTGTAAATTCAACACATGGTCATCAAAATTTTGGATTATAACTCGAAATTTACACCGCAAAATGACGCATCGTACCACTCTAGGATAAATTGTAAATTCAACACATGGTCATCAAAATGTCGGATTATAACTCTCTCGAAATTTCACATGAATATCATAATGACGTATCATACCTCTCTAGTATAAAGTGCAAAATCTCTACATATATTTATCATGATGACAAGCAATATTTTTCATGTTCAAGTGCAAAATCTTAACATTCGGTATATTTATCAAAATGGTGAGTCATAAAAGTGCAAGAGTGCATATATTACTAAACCGATAAGTGCATACACTCCGAATCGGTATATATGAAAATGACCGGTCATCTTTCGGCGCTTAAGTGCAAAATCCCCCAATTGAACATGTATATGTATTTCAAAATGACTGTCTGGACATTTTTCTAACCTTAAGCTTAAAGCATATCATCGTTATGACTGTCGATATCTCGAACGAAAATAAAAATGTACGTATACCTGTACAGGCAGGTACATGTATAAACGAACATCATTGACCTCTCCGCTTGACCTTTTATATGTATATTTACATTAATCAATACATATTAAGGAAAACGGGTATAGGCAAACAACTTTGAACTGTCCGCTTAACCTTTCATTTAAATATTTATCACGGACATGTACATCAGTGTAAAGAAAACACGGTGTTTATTTTGTATACATCGTGAGATATACTCATATCATGCACTGTGTTTGTATTAATTTGGATCTTAATAATACCTATTTATGGGGTGGACCCTCCTGTATGAATATTCCTAATGAAACGTCAAACGGACAGGTCAATGTTGTTTACCTTATAAAAAGATAGTCTACCTCTGTATTGGATAAATAATCGTTTATGAATATTCTTAATGAAAGGTCAAGCGGACAAGTGAATGATGTTGCCTATACACGTACATCTTATATCTTTATACTCAATAAATTATTCCTTATACGTGTTAAAACTGCACAATTACGTACTTTTACCTATACCGATACAAAAATTTGTGTATCTAAAATTTATGACTTTGAAATGTAAAAAGATTGTTATGCAAAATTACACACACGTAGGTGTCGTCTTTAAATACACCTACAGTACAAACCTGTCGAAAGTTTAACACTAAATTAACGAATTGGTAATGGATCGATATCTTATATCCATCTTTCGTTTCCTATATCTCAACAGATTATCGGCAGCTGCGCTTCTATCCATCTCGAGCTCTTAGAGGCTTTTCTGAAACCAGCTTTCCATATTTCAGTCAATCAGCTGTCTCGCTTGGATACCTTTTCGTTAGCTAAGAGTTAAACTTTCGACAGGCCTGTACTGTAGCTATACGGCATCAATTATATTATCGTGGGGATTATAACTCGAATTCTTTAGTGCAAAGATACTATTTGAAAGTACATGTATTCGATCATACATTTTTACCTATATAACGTAAATCTATGCAGGTTCGTCAAAGTGTTTTGTTGTCAGTTTCATGTTTTTCATGTATTTAAAAAGTGGAGCTAATTTTCAACGGATCAAAAAAAAAGGAATTTAAGAATTAACGTTAAATTCGTACAGGTACAGATTTTACAATTACTAAAAAGGATATTTACAAACTGGTAGTTTATCTATGTTGGAAGATATTTTTTCAACAAACACATCACGAATAATTTAGAAATAACGTCAATTACTGAAAGGTACAGATCTTAGATTTATCAAAAGATAATTTCCAACTAGTATAGTCAGCTTATCTGTTGGAAGATCTAATTTGTTTTTCAACGGAGATATTAGGATATATCAACGTGAATGTTCAACATCAAGTGTTTAATAAACCTTGGAGAATATCTTTTTTCATCAACGATCATAGTTCGGATGATGTGGAGCTTAGTTACTGAAAAAGGACGTTTCAAACTAGAACCAAGATCCTTCTTTACAACTGTCGTACATGTATTTGGGATGACTTGGAATCGATGTTAACTTCTTTGGTAGAAAGCCGAGAATTACAGAAAAGGTGTATAAAATAAATATTTTGAGCTTATCTGTCTAAAATGATGTAATATTTTGATTTTTGCTTCGTGTGGGCGTAAACGAATTGGACTACATTTAAATTTAAAATCAAATTCATTTTAGAATGTGTTTTAATTCAGATTAAAGGATTTACATTGTTTGTTTTTTCACCCTTTTCTTTCGATAAGCGAACCACATTAGGATCTGCGAATTGTTTACGTCCGAGTTACTCGCGATTTGGAAAAGTGACCAACAGTGCTTATGGATGGGTTGCAATGAAATGGTCTTACCACAATAATGCAATCAATGATTCAATGATGGTGTAGTGTTTGCACGCACAAAATCAAGGAATTTTATACTCAAATGGAAAAAATGTCAAAATGTTAGCTCGTATAATATCTTTAACATGCCAAAATTGTAATATACATGTATCGATAAAATCAGCACAAAATATAAGATTCGGATATTTTCAAGAATATTGCAGATGGAAAAATATCAGTATCAACGTATACAGCTGAAAAAAGTTCATTCATGTAAGCTGCAAAACTATCACTAAAAGAGGTTGAAATTGAAATACGAGACTAGAAATTCGGATATTTTACAGATGGAAAAATATCAGTGTAAATGTATAACGTTTTAATAATCAGTAATTCATGCAAGTTGAAAAAAAATAAAAAACTATCACTGAAGGCGGTGCACATTTAAAGTACGAAAATGCAGTGTATACAGCTAAATCAGTTAATTCATGCAAGTTGAAAAAGATATCACTAAAGGCGGTGCAAATTTAAAGTACGAGATTGCAGACATTTCAACAGGATATAAAACACAGCCAGAGATAAATGCGTTACAAGTATTAAATCGATACAAGATGGATTATTTATGGTAGACATATCTATTGGTAGTTGACGGCGAGTTCGCGCATACCCCGTGTAGGAGTGCCAAAGTAATTAGAAAATATTTAATTTATATTAAAAGATCCTATACTGTATATAGATAACGCAAGATGGTAAGCATATGCGTGTACGCGTTTAGGAGTGCCAACAACTACAGTATAAAGTTACAAGCAAGATGATTAGTCGTACTTTTAGTTACCCGACTTGTGGACTTTTGTAGTAGGACATTTGCTGTTCGGAGTGCCAAAAACTATACATATGTATTTAATTTAAAACAAAATACACAAGATGACTTTCCTTAACTTTACCAGAGATATGGCTGACATCTGGATTACAATATTCGTTTGCTAATACACAGATGTAGGAGTGCCAAAACCAAATTTTTGGCGTGCAAAAAAAATATAACTATTTTATTCAGTAATATCGGATAGATAAGGTATGCAAGATGGTTTCTCTCAACTTTACAAGACTTGTTGCTGACTCCTGGAGTGCAATGTCCGTTTGTTGATACACACATGTGGGAGTGCCAAAAGCTATAATTTCCTTGATTTTAAAAATATCGAATACCTAAATTATGCAAGATGACTTCTTGAGTACAACGTTCATTTGTTGATACACACAGCTTGATGTGCCATTAGTACTTGTTGTTGGCGTGAAAAAACTAAAATTCAAGATCCAATACCTAATTACGCAAGATGATTTCTCTCAACTTCACCCGACTTGTTGCTGACTTCTTGAGTTCGACGTTTGGGATCAATACTTCTAGTTCGTATTTTGATACTGCAGAAAATGTTTACAATTCTTCAGGAGCAATAATCGTGTTACAAGTCATTATTCAGAACGGACTGATACCAATTCTGATTATTTTTACATTATTCATTAACATCGTCGCTATGTTTGTTTTGTTTCAACAGAAATCAAAAACATCCACGGAATGGCTAATGGTTGGACTAACTATTTCAAATATTTTACAAGTAGTGTCGTCATTTTTGTCGCTGATTTTCGTAAACATGTCATTTCATGGAATGACAGAAACATTCCTCGAATCAGAGTATTTGAAGCCTATTCTGTTTATACCAAGTCTTCTTTCTCAGACCATGACCGTTTTTATAGGTTTTGAAAGAATATTTGCAGTTTTTATTCCAATTTCGTTCCGGAAGGTATGGACCCCTAAAAAGGGACTGATTGCCGTCATTTGTGCCTTTCTAATTGCGATATTTTTGTCAATTGTGTCAATATTCACTGTGTCATTTTCAATTGTATTTGTACAGGAGCTATCAACAACTACGGCGGTTTTTGTTGTAACAGCTTGTAGTATAATTACTCTAATTGGACTATCAGCAAAAACGTTAAAAACAACGTATAAAGCATTTCACGGGTGAAAAGTGAGTCGAAAAATTCACGGTTTAAATTTCTGAGTAATGCTATGATGCCGAAAGTCGCTATTTTAAAGGACAAAATGTCTTTTATTTCGAAGAGTGTGACAAGCCTAAATAGCGTTTTATCGTTTAGCGATGACTCGAAAATTAAAAGAAAACTTAATGCTATACAAAGCAAAGGAAGACCAGAAAAACTGTTAATGGCAAAAGAGAAAATAAGAAAACAGTCGCAAAGTATAGCTTTACTAATTGCAAAATCAAAGTTGCATGGGAAAAGTCTGAAAAATGGTGTAAAAAAGAAATCGCAATTTTTGAAAAACAAAAGAATAGCGAAACATATTGCGAAGTCAAAAAAGATAATTCGGAAGAAAATTAAATTGTATTTAGAACGGAAACAGACTAAATTTATACTTGGGATTTTGGTGATATTTATCACATGCGTGTCTCTAGTCGTAGTTTTGTCCGTCGTCAAAACTTTAAAACAAATTGAAATGAACACGTTTAACGATCTAGTTATTTTAGGTTTATTCGCCATGTCACAAATATCTCGACTGATGTACCCGGCTTTAAGTTGTTTCGTATTTATGCTTTTGAAGAAACGATACAGACGGAGGTGTTCCGAAATACTATGTTGCATATGTAAAAAGTATAAGAAGAGAAAGATAAAACAATATTTTTGGATGATAAACATAAAAAGAAGGAAACTTGAAAGCACACAGAGTAACTTATAGAAAGTTGTAATTTAGTCTTAACTTGAACAAATGAAAGATAATTATGATTGCATTGAATTTCTTATTTTTATCATAAAATTGCTGTTCATTTATATTTTTAATACTGAAGACACCTTTAGTAATTCTTAGACTTTTGTGTGCGAATTTTAATACCTACATTGTGTTGCTAGTGTCAGTCAGATTACACAAGGCTACCCTAATGTTACCATAGCTATTTACTAGCGCGTACTCGAGGGGACTTTTATGGGCTAGAGATTACACAAGGCTACCCAATGTGACCATGGCTACCTGCTAGCGCGTACTCGAGGGGACTTTATGGGCTAGCTTACCGATACAGTATTTACAAAGGTTACTACCGTACTTGTTCATTATCCTGACATCGTGTAAATCAGCGGCAATGTAAAATGAAGTAAGCAGCTTAAGGTCAAACGTGACCCCGTCGGGATTCAAACTAACGATCCTTGGATCGTAAACTTGTCTCTCTTCCAACTGAGCAATGTCTTTTCACACCGAGCTACAGGTCAACCGTATGTTTACTGCACTTATTAAAACCGAGTGGTTAAAACGTTAGTTTTCAAATCTAGGCGTCTTATATACCTAAATTCGATCCCGGTCAGCCGTATAAGTGAAAATGAATTTTCCTTGTTTCGACTTCTGTTATTGGCTTGGTACCGGAGTATAATGGACTAAGTGGTCTATGCTGTATTTGCGATATTACTGACATGTAATAGTCGCGATGGCCGAATGGATAAGATCCACCGCTGTGAGTTTGAGTCACACTCAGACAACATGTGGGAAAGTTGATTTTTCCTTCCAGTTGGCGTTTACTGGTTTACCCAGTGTCAGTATAATGTGACTGGAGAAGTGGTATGTTTGTCTACGGCGTACTTACTCGGTGAGCTAGCACCTTAAAGTCGACCTGAGTGCGCGCTGGATACAACACACTCGCGCTTCACATGCACATAGATTCATCCATATAAATTAATAAAGTAGTTCTCGTCGAATAGCTGAACAATTGTTGATGCTACGTTAAGCAATAGTCAACAACAACAACAATAATAATAGTCGCCATTAGAGTGAATTGATACACACGATCTTGAGATTAATATTAAACTGTCTCATCACAAATATCTGCTGATGCCATCAAACCAGTACTTATATCCGATATGCTTGAGGATCACAGTTCTTCTCAAATCTCACCACGGTAGGGTGAGAAATGTTGCCAGGTCGTTTGCAGACGTTAGTGTTTTTTCTTCTGGTAATTAAGTTTGCTGTACTATCCCGTAATTGCTCTCTCGATATGAGTGAAAAATATTAGCACAGGCGTGAAACCATTACTCTGCTCTACACAAAACACACGGTGTCTAATACATGTATTCTTAACAACATTCCAGTGACCGGACTATCTTTAATTTACACCATTCACGAGTATTCACTTTTCCACTGGTGTACAGTACAAACCTGCCACAAATTTAACACTAACCTAACGAACTACATGTAGTACCGTATCAGCAGCTCATCTGCGGTAGCTCAGTTGGTAGAGTGCTCGCTCCGTAAGTGAAGGTCGTGGTTCAATCCCTGGCCGAGTCTGACTTGAAAGTGGGTAGTGACTGTTCTTTCGCCAAGCACTTGGCATTACGAAATGAAAGTCACGGTTCTTTCGGATGGGAACTTGAAATAAACGAGTCCCGTGTCACGGTGGGCTTGGTACGATAAAAAAAAACCCTTCTGTATAATGTCATCAGCGAAAAGCACAGCAAAATTTCTGCACCTTCGCCTATAGCTGGCGACTTCTCGATAAGTGAAATATTCTTGACTGGGACGTAAAACACCATTACTCGCTCACTCATCTTACTATGTCTTGACAACTTTGGCAGCTGTTATATAACACTGTTGCTTTTTGGTCATCTCGGTCATTAGACAGTCGAGCTTCGGTTTCATTTCGTTATCACAGTGTTATTCGTTCGACAGGTCTGTATTGTATTTCCGAACCAGCTACACTAAATTAAATGTAATAACCACATCCGTGCTACATGTAATACCCCAAGCTCCGAAACAGCGTCCACCTCCTAGCTCCATATGTCGAGAGGTCATAAAAGAGATACGAATGTTGGCCGCTGTTCGGAGCTTGGTAATACCCTTATGTTTTATAGGGTACTGAAATCAGAATCGGATAGTAATAAAGGCCCGAGTCTATAAACCAAATTTTACACATGGTGGGTTTAGCTAGCTAAACAGACGGTGTGTTACGCTGGGTTATGTAAAAATGACAATTAATGTAATACCCGCCTCATGCACCTTGTAGTGTAATAATTTTCATAGTGTAATGTAATAGCACTTTATTATGTAATAAAAACGACGTGTAAACATGTAATTTTGGCAAATTAAAAGGCCAACAGTTTTGTTCCAACCACTGATCTTGGCATTGACCTTGAGCCGACTATGGTATGGACAAAAGATAATGTGTAGATTAATCTAGACCGCAGGTAAAGGTCATTGTCACTTAATATAATCTGTATTTTAATGCCCCCAAGAGGGCTTCTGGCATTACAAATTCGTTTTACAAGAAAAAAGGCATTGCATCAGTACTGACCCAAAATCTCATTGACATTAAATATCAAGTGACGTTTTTAGCTCACCTGACCGAAAGGTCATGTGAGCTTATGGCATAGTTGTGTGTGCGTGTGTGTGTGTGTATGTGCGTACTTAACACCTATTTTCGACTTCTCCTCTGAAACTACCCGACAGATTTAAATGACTGTTCTTTTGCCAAGCACTCGGTATTATGAAATGAAAGTCACGGTTCTTTCGGATAGGAACTTAAAATAAACGAGGTCCCGTGTCACGGTGGGCTTGGCACGTTAAAGAACCGTGCTGTATAATGCCATCAGCGCAACGCACAGGCAAAATGTCTGCACTTTCGCCTATAGCTGGGGACGTCTCGATATAAGTGAAATATTCTTGACTGGACGTTAAACACCATTACTACTACTATACTACTACTCAATGCATTACCATTACTAGCGCCATTTCGTGAAAATATTTATTTTCTCACTTCACTTGACAAATAAAGTTCATTTCAGATTCACGGTATTTCAATTAAGATTGAAAGCAAAAGCAAAAAACATAATAAAATAAAAATATAAAACTTATTTTTGCATTTATTCAAAATATTAAAGACTTGGGGACAATTTTGTCTCTGAAAGCATACACTGGGTATTCTGTTTTCATATAGAACTATATACCATAAAAATCTTTTTTCAACAGATATTTTCAAAACTGCTGTATAATCACCCGTTGCTAATTGTTTTGTTAAAGAAATAACATTGTATTTTTCTATTTCACTGATTAAACCTTTTTAAACACCTCCACCCATCGGAATGTCTTTCCATCTTTGGTTACTTCTTGTTCCTACAAAAATAAAAACCATTTAGAATAAGTAAAATTTTTGGGGAGAGAGGTAAACTGATATGATTCCACATCAAATGGAAAATCATTGCTATTGTTTCGCACAAAATTTAGGGGGTTCACGTGATACAGACGCCAACCCATTATGGATTATTTGCTGAGAACCCTAAAGAGAGATTATTTTCTGCCACAAACATATCAGTTTTTGTCAAAATCACAATCCCAAAGCGAAAAGAAAACTTGCAAATTGAGTTAAACATGTAAAATGAAACCGGATGCTCTAAAAAGGTAAGCATCTCTTGTTTAGCTATCTACATTCGCCATGCGTGTGGTTATGAATAACAATGAAAGGAACATAGAGCTAAGTGACGTTGAGTATATTCAGGGTTATTTATCATTCAGACGTAATACTCAACAGCAATTAATATTGTGATGACGGTGAAAACACTTGCTAGGGACAGTATCAGGGATTTTCTGGGTATCCACAGGGTCCGGTAAAGGGACCCATTCCCAATGCAAAAAAAACATACATTTCCCCAATTCTGTAGTAAAAAATCCCAATTAGCTATGTTTATCAATTTTTTGAGAAAAAAAATTTCACAAGATCATCAACATCATATTCGGAGGATATCTCTTTCTGATAACGATTTCAATCTATATTAACCCACATTTTGCAGGATGATTTAGAGACAAAAGAGACAGTGCTATTTTGCTGTGAACACCGATATAATTTGTTTAATTACCAGTATTCTAGTGGTCTAGAATTTCTAATATGTTGTTGTGATTTTTCCCAAAATTACATTTTTGTTGAGCATTTTCCCATTTTCATCCCAAGGTCCTTTTCCTAAAAACTCAGTTGGTAGAGTGCTCGCTCCGTAAGTGGGAGGTCGTGGGTTCGAACCCCGACCGGGTCTGACCCAAGACTTGAAAGTGGGTAGTGACTGTTCTTTCGCCAAGCACTCGGCATTACGAAATGAAAGTCACGGTTCTTTCGGATGGGAACTTAAAATAAACGAGGTCCCGTGTCACGGTGGGCTTGGCACGCTAAAGAACCCTGCTGTGTGTATAATGCCATCAGCGCAACGCACAGGCAAAATTTCTGCACCTTCGCCTATAGCTGGCGACGTCTCGATATAAGTGAAATATTCTTGACTGGGACGTTAAACACCATTACTCACTCACTCCTTTTCCTGAAAAGGTCAGAAAAATCCCTGGGTCTTGATTACTAAAGGCTAGCATTGTCATTGACAATGCATCAACACTTTATTTGTAAACACTTCACTTCACGCCTCACATGAGCGTAAGTCTTGATCAACAAATTGTTGATCAAAATGGCAAATTTTACAATCGGATAGTAAAAATACAATTTCTATTTTCTAACCATTTCTTAACTTAAATTTGAAATATGGAAAATATTGTTAGTTTCAGAGATATTTATGAAGTTGAGATGTCCTATTTAAGATCACCCTAAGCTTATTACATCTATATTTTTAATTTTGTTTGAACTTTTTTTATCAGTTCCACAAAATATTGTCAAAATTTGCCAGATTTAAGTTAAGGAATATCTTAGTTAAGGAATGATTGTAAAAGTGGAGTCATTACCACTGAACATTGAAGCAGCGCCGCAAGAGGGACAACTCTCGCGTGCTGTTCCCTATTTTAACAACAAAAAAAACACTTTTTGTAAACAATTTTGACCTGTCCGTTTGACCTTTTATTTAAATCAAGTACATCTATGTATATGGAGCACAGGTGTTTTATATTGTATACATCATAAGATATACTCACCTTATAGAGCACACCTGTGTACTGTGTATGTATTAATTGGATCTTAACACTACCCATTTATTTGTTGGACCCTCCTATATGAATATTCCTAATGATAAGTCAAACGGACAGGTCAATGTTATTTACATATACATGAACCACACGTTAAGCAGCACAAGGGAGACAACTCTGGCGTGTATAAAACATTTACCTGAATCATTTTATCACCTGTTACCGACCGCCACAAGGGAGACAACTCTAGCGTGCGAGTCATTTTATCACCTGTTACCGAGCGCCACAAGGGAGACAACTCTAGCTTGTATAAAACGCCTGAATAATTTTATCACCTGTTACCGACCGCCACAAGGGAGACAACTGTAGCTTGTATAAAACACTCACCTGAATCATTTTATCACCTTTTACCGAGCGCTTACTTAAAAGCTCTTTCCAGCCGGTCGTTTCTGACGAGTTCTTCTCTGTCATCTTGCCGTCTGGACCTAAAGTCATTAACATCTGAAAAAAATATTATGAATGAATCAAAAACAAAATACTAATCCATGTCCAAATCACAATCCAGAAGCAAAGTTAAAACTTTGAAACTGACAAGTCAGGTGAAACACGTGGACTTCCACAAAGGAGGCAAGGCCGGAAGCGTAAAACCCCCTGTTTAGCTAGCTACACCATACCCAGGGCAATCCTGGACACGGAGACATCAAACTGATCAATAATACTGTGATGACGACCATAAAACTTTTTGAGGGCCTCGATATAAGCCTAGGCTTGCATTATCCCTGGGTCAATATGAACTGAGAATGGTATTCCACAGAGGCATGTAGTTCACATGTATTGCATCGGAACACAATGACCGATCGGAGTCAAACCCACGACAGCGATACGCCTAGATATTAAAACTAACGCTTTAGCCATTCGGCCCCAAATTTTTCAGTAGATAATGCATACTTGTAGCTCAGATGGTAGAGCATCGGATTCTAGACCCAAGGATCTTGGGTTCGAATCCCAAAGGTGGGATGATGTGACCATGTGTTACATACAGTTACGTTATTTCAAATTGCTATAGAGTAACAAACATCTGAAGTGTTCCCGTCAAAGTGTTGGATGTTAAACACTTGTATAAGGCAAACAACATTGACCTGTCCGCTTGACCTTCCCATTACGCATGTAGGTGGTGTAAGAAATCGCAGCTATTACATAAACAATGCATGTTTCTCCATGAAATACACCTCTGTATTTATTAATATGAATTATATTTGTCCATAATCAAGTGGATGTTGTTTCCTTGCCTCTCCGTGAACTATCAATCGGATCTGACCCAAGACTTGAGAGTGGGTAGTGACTGTTCTTTTGCCAAGCAATCGGTATTACGAAATGAAAGTCACGGTTCTTTATGATTGGAATTTGAAATAAACGAGGTCCCGTGTCACTGTGGGCTTGGCACGCTAAAGAACCATGCTGTATAATGCCATCAGCGAAACGCACAGGCTAAATTTCTGCACCTTCGCCTATAGCTGTCGACATCTCGATATAAATGAAATATTCTTAACTGGGACGTTAAACACCATTACTCAACTCAACTCTGCTCTGTGAAGTTGAGGGACATTGGGGTGGAATGGAGTATAGTATTAATGGTATACCCTCAAGTAATGAATTATTTCTCTTATTTTAAGACAGTCAGTTCTGGGAAGGGGTAGAGAAACCCAGATTACCTTGTAAAAACCATATAAGATATACTTTCAAGCAAAATTTGTCATAGTAGGGTTCGAATTTAGGCGGTGATTGGCGCTGTAATTCGTAATTGTGCGCTTGAGACAACTCGGCCACTGAGAGACCCATTAATGATATACACTCGTCAGTTTTACTCAAATAAGTCAACATTTGAATCATTAGGATAATAATGAACATACGAAGTGTATAAGTGTCATAAGACTTACTAATAAGTGCCAGTACCGTAACTACCTATGAGGCAACCGAGGCAACTGCCTCGGTAAAAAATTAACTAAGTACCTTTTCGCATAGAAGTGATATTTTGAGAGAGAGAGAGAGAGAGCTCTGATGGTCGTCATTATTTTTCCGGTATGTGATTAGGTTGCGATCATTCCAAGTAATATATTATCTATTCTTGCACCCCAGATAGAAAAATCCATAAAAATATAGGTGCAAGATATTTCCATCTTGCACTCCCCTGTGCAAGATAGCCTACACGGAGTTTTTCCCGCAAAATTTTATCAACAAAATCAGAGGTGTATCGAAAGTTGAAATTGATTTTAAATTGAAAAATTGTACTTTCTGATGCAAGAAATAGAATCAATCTGGCACCGCAAGTAGTGATAGATTCTATTAATATATTCTTCCACTTATGCTTGTAACGTCGGGGGAAAAAAGAAAACCCAAACTTAAATAAAGACAGCTTTTTTAAAATCAGTTCCTTTAACTAGTGACAGTTAACATGGAACTATTTTTGATAATTCAATCATGTGATTGTCACATTTAACGTTTCCATTATTTCTTTTTTTTTCATTTTGGTTACTAGCTGTATCGTGGTACTGTCAGATTACGGCATTTAGTGTTTTGTCTTGTGTATGTGTAAATGTATCAAGTAATCTTGCTTATGAAAACGCAGAAATATTCTCAAAAATATCTAGGTTAAATAACAGATCTATTTTTGTCTGATTCCCGCCCACATACAATTTAAACTTTTAAGCTATCCTCTAACCTGAATTACGAGGTTTAGTGGTGTGGTTAAACTAGTTTTGAAGGCACAAAACCATCCCACTTGGTCTAGTTTTGAGCTTTCCTATTATACTGTATTATAGCACCTTCCTAACACGTGAAAGATGTATAATAGTCTGGTAGAGGATTTTGAAAAAACCGCTTATTTTTCGATGTAGGGAGGACAACGTGTTCAAAGGTGGCAAGTTATGCCATAACCTTCTTTGAACTTTACTTTAGTAGAATCTGCTTGTTGCCAAGCAAGATTTCACCCAGGGGCCATTGTGGGGGCAGCTAAAGGTCAATGGGTGCACAGTACAAGTGAAAATGCCCATATTGATCTATACACAAATTCAAGGTGGCTTACAGAAGTTTTTCTTTATACATTTTGTCTTCTAAATATGTAAGTGGTATCTTCAAATTAATAGAACGTCATATCCAACTAATTCAGTCACTTATTTTCAAAGTTTTCCATGAAAAATAAGATTAGACACTTGCACAAATGGGACCTTTACAAATATGATTAATTGTGGCAAATAAATACTAGTATAAACACATTTGTGCATTTGAAATTGTTTAACAAAACTTTAGACTTCTGTTGAAAGATTTTACTGAATCATAATGCCCGTATTTATATAAGTATCCACTTTTAAAAAAAAGAAATCAAAGTACTGGTGGTACTGAAAGATTTGATTAGCTATAATGACTGTATCTGTATAATACTATCAAGTGTGTTCTCTTTTTCTGGTGGAAATATTAGTGAACTGTTGAAACACGAATTATTCCCAGTGTCGCCTATACCTGATACATCAGGACCCTTGTTATCTGCAGCCGACGAGTCGGATCTTCAAAATATCCCTGAGGAGGAAGTTTGCATGGAGACATTACTACCAAAATAATTAATGGTCAAACTTTAGTTGTAGCTGGGAAAACGAAAGTTATCAATACATTCGGCGAATTAGGAAACGCACAAACTGTTTTTATCCACGCTAAAGATAAATGTATTAAAATTGATCTCATTATGATAGATATGACAACTAATCCATAAAAGGTGAAGCCATCTAGAGATAAAAGAGGGTCAGGTCCCCGTTCTGTTAGAACAATTATTGATAATTAAAATGCCCCTCTGCCATCAAATTCTTAAGATTTTATCAGTCACCAAGAAAACAAATAGGATCTCGTAGTAATCCAAGACACTTCTTAGCTTAGCTGAGGGTATCAGGGGGTCCAACAGACAACATGTTTAATCCATACAGAGGAAGGAGTGTAAGCATTTTTAAAGCTTTGCATAAGGAAGCCGATACTAGAATTGTTCCCCATGGTGTTGATGCTTACATGCAAGGCTATAAAAGAACAGTTGTTGTCTGTCGTGATACTGATGACCTTATTCTTCTGTTGTTTTTAAATGAGGAAGTATGATTCCAGACCGGGACATCTAAAGTTCGTCCCTGTTCATAGCATAAAATTATCACCTCTGGAGAGGAATAAGCTCCCAGTGTTCCATGCAATTACAAACTGTAAGACTGTCAGTTAACTTTCAAACAGCATTCCGTGTTTCCAGGGAAAATACAGGGTTTCTTCCCCCTCTTGCAAGAGGGAACTTTTCTGAACATGTGAGTGCAGATGCCTTCATTGAATGTACCTAACGATTATTTCTAATCTACGATGTAAACTGTTCCTCTCAGGGGAAAAGTACAATTGAAAATTTGCTTCCAACATCATATGCAACCGACCTACATATTCAACATGCACACCATTAAACTGCTGTTTGGCTGCATTTAGTTATACCTGGTATTTGTTCCGGATCTCCCATCACCTATAGGACACGGATGGTGCTAGTCTCACTAACTTGCGTATTGTAAATCCCTCAAACTGGCTCTGTTCTGCACAATTTTACCCCCTCTGTTTCAATTCCAGAATATTGTCTCAAGGTGTCTTTTATTCTTGTGTGTTCCATTTCAAAGTTTTGTGATGTTGTTGGCAGGTGTCTTGATGGTGTGACCTATCCATCCCCAATGTCGCTTTTGTGTTTGTGTTTCAAAACGACCTTGTTTTGTGAACCACCATAAACTTTTCGTTACTAATTTTGTCCGGTCATCTGGCAACAAGACCACGAACAATACTAGTTTTTATACTTAAATCTGAGGTTTTTTTAATTAAACTTATTATTAATATTTTTTTGCTTAAATCTTACTTTGAACTTTAACTTTTCTAAGACAATTACAGGTCAAAGGATCATGAACAAAACTTAACTTTTTGGATTTAAGTTAAGTATTTTCCTGATGTTCACGATTATTCTCGGACAGTTAAGTTAATACGAGTCTGAATGTGATTTAAAAACAGTGTTAATGAGAAATTATAAATTGATTGATTGCATGGGGTTTTACGGGCTTTTACGTATTTCAGTCACCAGCTATAGGTGAAGTGGCAGAAAGTTTGACCTTTGCAGTGAACTTAGGGAAATGTGCAGGAAAAGTTCCTTAACATGTTACACCCGCCTTGGCACGGGGCATCGGTTTTTAAGATCCCTCTCAAAGGATCTCGTGACTTTCGTTTTTAAATACCGAGTGTTTGGCAAAAGAACAGTCACTACCTTATTTCAAGTCTTGATCAGACCCAACTAGGGTTCGAACCCAGGACTCACCAAATACGGGGAGTGAGGGCTATACCAATTGAGCTACAGTAGGGTTTTTTATGAGAAAATAACCTTTACCAAAATCATGTCATGCATTGCTGAAATGTAAATATAAATCATGTTGCACTACAAGATGTACATGTAGGGCATACAGTTTAAAGTTGGTGGCTGTATGCACTTGCAATGGGACCGTTGAACCGTTGATTGGTTGAACCCTTTGAATGATAATGACACAGATAGTGATATTGATGAATCAAAAGAAATCGTAAGATGTGACTGATATATTCCAGAGATTCTCGTGATAATGCCTTGCCGATTACAGTTCTTGCAGTGCTTTGATTAAAACTTTTTATAAATTTCAAATTATCAGCTGGGTTTAAACAATATATTCGTTTTTTTACAAAAGAATTATATTTTAGCATTTTGATTCATGCTTTGATGTTGAATGTATACTTTTATTTTATTCTATCTTGAGGCTTGTGTCAGAATTTTGAAAAATAACATTGAAATATTTAAATTTTAGCCTAAACAGTCTCAATTAGCTTCCTAGTCAATGTTAAAATACATGAAATACTATGATTACATGAGAACAGATTTATTTGATTTATTTAAATCTCATAAAGTATATATTTGGACAGCTATAAATTAATAAAGATTATTTTTTTAGAAAAAAACACTATCTGACCTTTGACCTTTTATCTACTAAACCAAGGGTCGATCAGCTTGGCAACAGGTTGATTCTTGACCCCTAACCTATGATGATATAAGACAGCTATGTTGCCAGCTTTGAACACTCATGTCCCCCTATTGTGAAATTTCAATTTGTTTTCCACCAGACTATAATATTAAGACTGTTTGTACTATATGTCATTATATATATAATGTGATCATCAATTCTTGCCTCGATATAATAAAGGGCCTAGTTACGGTTAAAAGTTTAAAGTCTGTCCCGAGCCATTAGGCCCATCAGGCCGGAGCTTATCCCGGTTTCCGTGGCGTTAAGCGACCGAGAGTACAAGACTCTCCCCTGAATGGGACGCCGGTCCATCTCAGGGTTAACCCCCAGCATTTTGCTGGTACTCATTTATTTTTCAGCTGAGTGAACTGGAACAACGTGAAATTAAGTGTCTTGTTCAAGGACACAACACATCGCCCGGTCCAGGGATCGAACCCACGACCTTCGAATCATGAGTCCAACGCCTTAACCACTAGGCCACGCGCTTCCACGGTTAAGGTACTGGGTGCTAACTCTAAATGCCAAATTGAGTGAAGCAAACTTCGCCAGAAGGTATATTTTTTATGTTCAAACGGTCATTACTCTCAAGACAAAATGAGCAAATCAACTCGGATAATTGATATTAAAAATGACTATTTGTACTAAGCTTCGTAGATTAGTGCATCGTAATTTTTGAGAACTAAACGAAAAAAATTGAATTTAATATCACACTTTCTTCGAAAGACGGGAAATGAAAACGGATCTATTTATATCTTAAATTGACCCGCCTTTGAACAATGACCATGGTCTAGAGCTGAATTGTCACACCAACAGCAGTACTAGTTCTAGTTTTAGCATTACAAAATGTCCAAAACAAATCTTAAACTGATCCCCCCTAAAATCTGTATCATACAAATACTGACCTAGCTTGAGGACACTGGTTTTAAAAAGAACGGAAGTTTGAAAAACAGGCCCGTCTTTGAAAAAACGACCCGGTTTTTCTCATGGTCTGGTCCAGATTAGCCCCCAGTTTTGGATCAGAAAAGTACAAAACAAACCTTAAATTTTCCCCCTGTTAAATCTGTGTCATTTAATTCCTGGCCCAGCTTAAGGGTATATGTTTTTGGTTTGATCGCATCAGCTTGGGCCTTATCTTTTAGATTTTTCATATCAGCAGTAATTTCCCAGGTGTCACCGGATACTTTATATGTGAGAACGGTTGTGACCTCACGAAAAGAGTCAATCATGTCGGGAGGTAAACCTAAAAAAAGGATAAACGAAAAAATTACAAATGTATATAATTTATTTACAATTGTTGTGTTCATAATCCCCCCCCCCCACACACACACACACACATACACAAACTAGTTTAAGGGCATATATAGGAATCACCATATCTGTCCGTCTGTCTGTCCGTGTAAAATTGTGTCCGGGCCATATCTGATAGGTGTATTGGACGATTGTCATAAAACTTCGCATGAATAATATTCATGATCCAAATGTTTGGGGCTTTGAGTATTTGGCTCTCAAGAGGCAGTTCTATTAATTTTATTAGTCAAAACTGTGTGAAAGGTAACCTCTATATAAGGATCACCTGGTTTGAATGGCCAGTAAAATTTTATCCCAGATTGCTCTTTTTCACGTTAAATTGAACCTGTATAAAATGACTAAAACACCAAAATAAAGCCTTAGGACTTTTAGGACTTTTTCATAAAATGCGAAATATAAAAATAACCATTGAACTATATGCAAATGGCGTTTTAAGTGCTATAAACGTCATGATTGGCTAAAAACACAAAGTTCCGATGATGGCAAATTTGGCCTTTAAAAAACTAAACCTGGATCACAGTTTCAAAATCATTACGTACATCTAACTGAAACTTTTCTTCATACAAATTTGACAAATTAGAAATGCACGTGTGATTAGTTTTCATAGATAAGCAGCGATATAACGTCTTCTCCTCCTTATGGTGCATTTTCACACTTAATACGTAACAGTAGACATTGTTCCCGATACGGGAATTTCTCTACATCGACGCTAGCTGCTTAAAAATTGTTGGCTTGGGGATATTACAAACCTATGTTCGTCAAGGATATCAAAAATTGCTATAATCGCCATCACAATATTGTTGACAAGTAAAAACAAACATACCAATCCATGTCCAAATCACACTCCCAAAGAAAGTAAAAACAAACAAACATACCAATCCATGTCTAAATCACAATCCAAAAAGCAAAGTAACCACGAAAAATGGCAAATCAAGTCACTAGGGAAGTGATCATGAGGCATAGGTGTTTCAGAATGGCAATAACATATTGTTTAGCTAGCTATAACATTGAGAGTGATGTACAATGTCTTTCAGCTAAAGGCATTGGATTTTATGACATCTGGATGTTTTTATACAGTACTGTCATGTAAGGGTTTTGCATAATTGAAATATCACATGACAATTGAAAAAAAATGACGGAATAAATTATCATTCTATTAACTGCGAATTCTAACACTACCTATGACTTGGATGGATAATGGTTTAGGAATATATACCTAATGAAAGTTGAGTTGAGTAATGGTGTTTAACGTCCCGGTCAAGAATATTTCGCTTATATCGAGACGTCGCCAGCTGTAGGTGAAGATGCGTGTTGAACCGATGGCATTATACAGCATGGTTCTCTATCATGTCACGCGAATCGTGACACGGGGTCTCGTTTATTTTAGGATCCCGTCCGAAAGAGCCGTAACTTTCATTTCATAATGCCGAGTGCTTGGCGAAAGAACTGTCAACACCCACTTTCTAGTCTTGGGTCAAACCCGGTCGGGGTCAAACCCACAATCTCCCGCTTACAGAGCGAGTGTTCTACCAACTGAACTACCGCAGTTATACTTAATGAAAGATCAAACTGGACAGATCAATGTTGTTTGCCTAAATATTAAAATTTGAAAACATCGGTATGTAGTTTCAACAATCAATTGTATACAGCGCAGACCTGTCAAAAGTTTACCAGCAAATTATCAAAAAAGGGAGCCAGACGAAAGCTCGGTTACCGAGTTGCAGAGTTATAGATAGCTAGCGGCCGAGAGATAGCTAGATAGTAGCTAACGAAAAGATGTCGGGATATAGCTAACGAGGGGTCAAGTTGAACGATCGATTCGGCACCAATTCGTTAACTTGGTGTTAATCTTCCGACAGGTCTGTGCACGAAGTTCTACATTACTGTATAACCGTGTAACAGAGGTATGGTAACCCGTCAATAATCTACCTTATATAGTGAAGTAGATTTTACTCTAGACTTTGTTATTTTCTCGCCATGGCAAATAATACATATACAGTACGGGCCTGGCCAAAGTTTAACACTGAGCTAAGAATTAGTACAGAATCGGCAGGTCATTTTGGCACGTGGTACCTAACGTACATCTCGGCAGCTTTTTATAGCTGTTATCTATCTCTCGGCAGCTTTTTATAGCTGTTATCTATCTCTCGGCAGCTGTTATCTATCTCTCGGCAGCTGTTATCTATCTCTAGGCAGCTGTTATCTATCTCTCGGCAGCTTTTTATAGCTGTTATCTATCTCTCGGCAGCTGTTATCTATCTCTAGGCAGCTGTTATCTATCTCTCGGCAGCTGTTATCTATCTCTTAGCAGCTTTTTTTAGCTGTTATCTATCTCTCGGCAGCTGTTATCTATCTCTAGGCAGCTGTTATCTATCTCTCGGCAGCTGTTATCTATCTCTTAGCAGCTGTTATCTATCTCTTAGCAGCTTTTAGCAACATTAGCTATCTATATATCTGTTGCTCGGTAGCCGAGCTTCGATCCCTTTTCGTTAGCTCTATATATGTGATAATACAAGCTTACTTTAGATAGTGTTTTTTAAAACTGTACAGGCCTGTTGAAAGTTTAATGCAAATTATATAACGAATTAGTACTGAATCGGTAGCACATTTTGGTCACTCGTTAGGTATATATCTCGACAGCTGCTACCTATCTATTGGCAGCATTTCCGACATTAGCTATCTGTTTTCAGCCATTCGACAGTCGAGTGTTGACTCGTTTTTGTTCGCTCAGTGTTAAACAGGTTTGTAGTTTGGGTTTTATTTCTCTCTAGAATTAAATTATTATATCCTGTCCCACAAACGAACTTTGGGGGTCATATACATCTGTGCGTCTGACCGTTCGTCTCAATATCGTGCCCGCTCAATATATTCCATGTCTATTTATCGATTTTGATAAAACTTGACATAAACATACAGTATATATACAATCGAAAGACAATGTCTTGCATACCAACTTTATTGACGTCCTTCTGTTTATCCGTCTTGGCTCGGATGCACAAAGGCCATTAATGTTAATTAGCCATTAAATCCTAATTAGCAAATCACGTAGGGATCTGCTAATTATGGATTATTTAATAATTAACTTTAATTAAGTTTTGTGCAACCCGGTCCAGGTCTTAAGGGCCGGACGGGGTATTTGTCTCTCAAGACTCAAGACTGATCTCAAGATTAAATGATATATGCAATCAACTTATTCATCTAGGATTTTCCATGTACATGTATATCGTGTTCTCATATTCATGCATGCAGGAATTAGTCTAAAACCTTACATGAAGCAAAACACGAATTTTCAAATAAATAAATAAATACATTTGTAAAGAATTTTTTACACCTTTCTTGGTTTTACCCCATCTTGTTTCAATGACTTCAACATAAGGAAAAATGATTTTCACATGAAATGGATCGTTCATAGGCGTGGTTTCTTGACGCCATTTTGTGGGGAAATGAACATCATTTGCATGCAGTAGTATCCCTTTCGATGTATAGTAAAATGCTAAAAGGAATAATTGTTAATAATGTGAAAATATTAGCAGATTATGCCATTCCTAGTTAAATATATTCATAAAATGTTATGGTAAAATTGTTAGTACCTTAAAAGTAATCAAACTAAGCGTAGGTTATATCTGATTATGGTTTAGTTTTATCCCTCGCAGGCTTTGTAAATAATTGTATGGTTTGTCAAGTTTGACCTGGCTGTTCAAAGACATTCAAACAGTCATGTCATGTCAATTACACGTTGTGTAATTCAGGGATTATATAAAGTTGATATATCGGGATAGATGGTAGTTATACTTCGTACCGGGTGTTTATGGTAATGAAACATGCTGTCTTACCTTAATCACACGTCTATTAGCCCAATCTTATATTCAAATTAAAGGTCAAACTTCGCGCACTATACATGCACTGTTCATATATGTTCACTGTACCACATACAAAGGTTAGGTAACTACCAAAGTTAAAATCGATGTAAGGTGCAGACCTGCCGAAAGTTTAACATTAAGCTAAGGAATTAGTGGGAAATCGGAACAAAATCTCTTAACCAATGTCCCGACAGCGTCTTGGGTAGCTGCTCTCTGCAGTTTTTTCTGGAGCCACTCGCTAACATTTCGGCCACTTGTAAGATGAACTTTGACTACTTTTTATTAGCTGAATGTTAAACTTTTCTCAGGCCTGTACTGTATGCAATGCATGACAGACATTATTCACAATAGACTTTAAACAAACAATATTGTATTGAACAGACAAGTACCTGCCGTATTAGTTAAATTATGCATTATGAATTTAAGTATGAATGTTATATAACAGTGGCGTAACGAGCATATATAAGCCAATAATCCTGTGCTTGCACATATATTTTGATAACAAAAATTTAAAAATTAATTCAATCTGTCATTATGTACAAATAAAAATAAAATATAAAATAATGAAAAAATTAAACAATAATTATTTTCAAACTTAATAGTCTTAAACAGAAAAATTCGTCTCGCTCCTAGACTAGCAGTTGTAAGCTAATGTGTTCGCCTAACTCGGATGATAAGCCATGTACATTTTCCTGGGTTGCGTGTGAGCTAAAATACCTAAATCCAGCTCAAATTACTACTGAAGATATGAAGGATGGAAGCGTTAAATAAAATAGAATGATAGAAAGTGGACCTGTCGATCGAGCTTGTGGAACTCATCAAGGTGTAGACCACTCTTGGTAAGCGGGACATTATTCCGAATGATCTAACGTTAACTCATATCTTAGATAAATAGAGTTGTTGCTCCATACATTACATCTGAGACAAGATTGATTGAATGAGATTTTACGTCCAAGTGAGGAATATTTCACTTATCATAAATATCGAGACGCCACCAGCTGTAGCTAAAGTGACAGAAATTTTTACCTTTGCAGTGCGCTCAGGGCAATGTGCAATTAAGGCTCGTTAACGCTGCAAACCCACTGTGAGACAGGCATCGGTTTTAATGTATCGATCGAAGGACCCGTGGCAAAACACTTTTTACTAATTGAAATATTGATTAACAATGCAGAAAAATGCACTTAATTTCTCCATTTTTCAAAATAAAAATCCCGGGGTTGGGTGAAGCATGCCACTGTAACAACTTAGCAAGGGCGCGACTACAGCGCGTTTGGTGCCTTTGGCACCAGACTTGCACATTTATTCCTTTCACGCTTCGCCACTGTATAATAACTTAAAGTGCGTCAAGATTGACCTGGCCGTTTGAACTTTAATATTCAAACAGGCATATCCATTGTGTAGTTATTAAGAGGCTACATAAAATCAATATATATAAATAGATGAGAGTAAAACTGAGTACCGGGTGTTTATGGTAACGAAACATGTCTTACCTAAATCACACAGTCTTTTAGACTTGTCACCGATCTAATATTCAAATTTAAGGTTAAACAGCCAGGTCAAACTTCACGGACTATAATGCTTGATCAGAAGAAGACGGCATACTGGTTTTAACTTGTATTTTGGCTTACACGAATTTTAACTCAATGCGCCTAGCGTTTGATCAACATAATGTATTGGTTTGGAATTATGTCATGGCTCACGAGCTATTTTCTTTTAGCGACAGTAAAAATTCCTAATGGCTTGCGTTCATTTCTACTCTGCATGCATATGGTCAAAGATCGCGAATTTTGTAATAGAAATAAATAAAACAGATTACAATAACGAGTTGAGTAATAGTGTTTAACTTCCAAGTCAAGATTATTTCACTTACATATATCGAAAGTTGCCAGCTATACATGTAGGTGAAGGAGCAGAATTTTTGCCTGTGCGTTGCAATGATGGCATGATATAAAGTTGGGTTCTTTATCGTACCACGCCTATCGTGACACAGTCACGTTTATTTTAAGTTTATATACGAGAGAACCTTCATTTCGTAATACCGAGTGCCTTGCGACAGAACAGTCACTGCACACTTTCAAGTCTTGTGTTAGACCCTGTATGGGTTCGAACCCACAACCTCCCACTTACATGGAGCGTGCAATTTACCAACTGAGCCACCGCAGTGGTCAATAACAATTACAAGCACATGTGGTCAGGTTGGTTATTGGAATTATTGGAAGTCCAAAATCACATTCAAAATTCCAAGTAGTCGAGATGTACCGAAAAGCTGAGAGATTAAATCGCAGTTGCCAAAAATCTGTCGAGAGAAACATTAAAGAAACGAGGGACAAAGATGATCGGCAGATAACGTGTTAAACTTTCGGCAGGCCTGTATTATTCTATATCTCATTTATTCCGCCAATTAAAGAAAACTCCTAATGCGACAACAATTTTGTTACAAAAAATGCAATCTGACTTCTGTAGTGGTATAAATATTCGCCATTTTCTCTAAATAGAAGTGGAGTGATAGTGTTTAACGCTCGAGTCTGTCATATGCATCTTTTACTTATATCGAAACAGTCAGTTCTGCAAGTGTTGAGGAAAATAGAGTGACATGAGAAACTTTCTACTGATTATGGTATGCTCTGCAATTAATTCAAGTTTATAAAAAATGTTCATGTCGCCTGGTTTTTTGTTAAAAGGTTAATCGTAATTTTTTTTCTTTCACAAAGTATTATAATAATAATAATAATAATAATAGTTACAGTAATAAAAATAATGATAAAGATAAATAAATAAAATTTATTTATTTATTTATTTGTTTGTTTATAGTAATGATCATGGTGATAATGTGATTAGGGGCAATTATTGTCTCTAAAGGAAAAAAAAAGTCCAGCACCAAAATTCAACTAAAAACCAGTACATTATCATAATGTAATAATTGTATTATTCTCCGCAATGTATAACCAAATACTTAGTAATTATAATTCAGATACATATATATTACCTAATTCTTTCATAAAAACATCAAATCCATCCCTCTCTTCAAGTATGGTTTTCCAGGTTCCATTAAAATGAGACATGTTTCTTTCCTTGTCGTTCTATTCAGACATACACGGCACAATAGCCAAACTTAAATATGTTCGGTGTCTAAAAGGGGGGATTTATAAGATATGATTCAACCTTGAAATAAGCGGTCTATTTTTAACCTTTTCAATCGATTTAAATTTAAATACGATATGGGTAAGCTACCCGTATATGTCTGTTTATATACAGGTACATATATAGTAGGGTATTTGTATTTTGGAATTATATTTTACCAAATTAAGACAAGTTTTATTTAGGAAATTCTATTGGTTAATCTTGTAATGCTTCTTCAATATATATAGTAAGTAATGTGTATATTGGAATTATATTTTACCAAATTAAGACGCATTTTTTTTTGTTTTTTTTTTAAAATGCTGCTTCAATATAATACAAACACTTTTGTATCGGGACGTAACCAGCTGAAGCTAAAGTAAAATTAATTTTGAACCTAACAGCCATTAAATTCTAAGTAAAAAAAATTAAATGTTTTTCACAAATTTCAAAATTGTTTGATTCCGTCATTTTTAGACTTTTTATTCAAAATTTTAGTGAAAAGTACACTTGGGTGTGCTTCACTAATTTAGGTGATAACTCATGATGATTCCTATAAAATCGAAGTTTAAACTCCAAATAAGGCATGTCTTAGTTATTGAACTTGATCTGACTGTCATCGATTTTTATATATCCCGATACAAGATGTAACAGACCCGTCTAAAGTGTAACCGTGACTAGGCTAACTAATTTCTATAAATCGACAACTCATCTTAAACCCTCATTAACTACATTTCGGTAGCTACTGTCTATCTCTCAGTATGTTTTGGGCCATTAGCTATTCGAGTTTAGTTGAGAAATGGCGTTTAACGTCCCAGTCAAGAATATTTAACTTATATCGAGACGTCGCCATCTATAGGCAAAGGTGCAGCAATTTTGTCATTGCGTTACGCTGATAACATATATATATATATACAGCAATGTTCTTAAGCGTGTCAAGCCCACCGTGAAACGTGACCTCGTTTATTTTAAGAACCATGACTTTCATTTTCGTAATGCTGAGTGCTTGGCGAAAGAACGATCATTACCCACTTTAATTTCAAGTCTTAGGGTCAGACCCGGCCGGGGTTCGAACCTTACGAACTCCCACTTACGAAGCAAACACTCCGAAACTCGGTCATTCTGAAGCTGAGCTTCGACTATTTTTCTATTACACGCATTACGATGTTAAACTTTCGACAGGTCTGTACTGTACAAGAGCAAGTACATTAAATGGTGAATACTTCAGCGGTAGCGTAGTTGTTAGTACTATATATTCAACTTCAATGTAGCCTCCTTTTTAAACTCGGTATCTAGTCTGTTAATGGATTATGTAAGAATGACTAATTTAAAAAAATAAATAAATAGAAACCCAGTTTTGGATACCATATAGGGCCAAATATTGGTTTTTGTCTCGTCGGAAAAGTGCGAGACATACAAATGTACACGTATGGTATAGATATGTCGAAAGTTTTACACTGAGCGAACTGGGAAAAGAGGTCAAATCTTGCGATTTACAGTACTGCCGTTTTATATTCAATTTCATTTCAAACTAAAAAAAATTTCTATGTTCAAACAACTCCACCTTTTTATCCTTAAATTAGTTGGTAGAGTGCTTGCTCCGTAAGTGCGATGTCGTCATGAAACTAAAATAAAGTCACGGTTCTTGTGGATAAAATAAACGAGGTCCCGTTCACGGTAGGCGTGGTATGATAAAGAAAATTGCTATATAAGCCACCAGCACAACACACAGGTAAACTTTCTGCACTGCGCCTAAAGCCAGCGACGACTTGATATAAGTGAAACATTCTTGACTGGGACGTTAAACACCATTACTCAACTCAACTCTTTAGAGGCATTAAACTAGAGTTCAAGGGAAATTAAATTCCTTGTTATATTAATACCAAGTTTCACAATCATTGCTTAACTTACATCTAACTAATTTAAATTGACATCTTGATAAATTTATTATTTTCAAGAGACTCGATAATTGAATGTGTCACTTTGAAGATCATTTTAACCTAATAACATTAGGCCATGGGATCACGAAGAATACTTAAGTAAAAACTTATTTTCAAAATACAAATTTTGAATTAACTAAGTTAAGTCCATACAAAAAATCACAGACTCAGCCACTATGCCAGTCAAGTTGGACTTCAACTAAATACCAATAAAACTGTAGAAATGAGATTCAACACAACATCTAATCAAAAATTAAAAGTTGATGGAAACGAAATAAAGCAAGTTGACAAATTCACATATTTAGGCGCAGTTGTAAGCACAGAAGACCCAACACAGAAAGACATAAAGAACAGACTATCCAAAGCGAGAACAGCATTCCACAAATTACAACCTATATGGAGATCAAAACAATACAGCAGAAAGACCAAAGTCAAACTCTATAACAGCAATGTTAAATCAGTATTGTTGTATGGAAGTGAATGCTGGAGGGTTACCAAAGCAGATATGAGATCTCTATCTAGTTTCCATCATAGCTGTTTGCGTCAAATCTGTAAAATATTCTGGCCGAACACCATATATATCAAATTCAAACTTACTGAAAATGACAGATTCAAAATGTATCATTGACAAGATCACTCAAAGAAGGTTTAGATGGCTTGGGCATGTTTTTAGAATGGAAGGGAAAGGCCTAACCAAAGAAGCATATGCATTAAGATGGCCACCGACCCCGCGGAAGGCCAAAAACAACATAGCGAAGAACTGTAGAAGGTCCACTGAAAGATCTGCAGCTGACTTGGGGAGAGGCTGAGTCAAAGGCAAAAAACAGATCTAAATGGCGAAATCTTGTATCGACCTTATGCTCCACATGGAGCGAAGAGGTTAGGTAGGTAGGTAAGTTAAGTCCTAAAAATAAAAGTATTGTTCTTAATCTCTGGAAAAGGTACTTGTCGCAGAAAAGTTAAGTTCAAAATTAGATTTAATTAAAAAGAAATAATACATTGTAAAGTTAAGTTTATTTCGTGAATTTTAAAGCACTAGGCAGTACAATTCCTCATCAGTAGTGCTTTGACGAAAATTGTGAAACCAAAATAATTTTCAAGATGTTTTAAGGATACACGAAGGGCCAAAGTATATTATACTAAATTTAGCTAAGGAAATACTTTGCATTAGGGAATGTACCTTAGTTTTTGAGGAATTTCTAATGTTAACCGAATTTTAATTGAATATTACATACATGTAATTGCATGATCACATACCATTTTTGAATGTATTTTATGGTTAAATTAAAAAAATAATGGTTGTATATGACACATGTATAAATTACTCTGTATAAACAAAACCGTAGCCAATATTACAAACCAAATAACCGCTAAGTTAACAACGCCGATTTTATTTGAAATATTCATCTTTTCTGTTAAGAAACTACGCTTAACACAATGTACAAACCAGAAACTAGAACTAAATTATCGAACACTGCAATCATGATGGTTACCATGATCTTTTTTTAGTAGGAAACTTCCGCAACCATCGACGATACATTAACCCTGGTATATCCAGCTAGTGGAGACTGACATTAAATATACAACAGTGTTGTAACAACGTCATGAATACAGTTACAGACACTGTCGAAAGTTTAACTCTAAACTAACGAATTATTGCCGAATCGGCAGCTCATCTCGCTAGCTATATTCCAACAGCTTTTCGACAGTTTCTATCCATATCTACAGTACAGTCCTGTCGGAAGTTAAAAAACGAGTTAACGAATTAGTTTCGACACAGCCCCTCGTTGGCTGTATCTCGGCAACCTGTCAGCAGCTGTTATCTATCTCTCGGTAGCTTTTCTGTCATTTACTATCCGTGTCTCTGAAGCTAGGCTAAGACTTATTTTCGTTAGCTGAGTGTTAAATTTTCGACAGGTCTGTACTGTAAGCAGCATTTTGACAGCTGCTAGCTTCATCCCAGGAGCTTTTAGACATCTAAGCAGTTTTTTCACAGCTGTTAAATATATTATACATTTGCATGTATCTTAACTGCTTTTTGGCCAGTATGGGTATCCATATTATGTCATTAGTTCAATGTTAAACTTTCAACAGGTCTGCACTGTATTTATATAGCGTTTTAAGTCAATTTATTTCACTCTTTCCATTTCTTTTGACCATTCGTGCTTCTTTCCATTTTTGGTTACTTCTTGGGTCTATAAATATATAAAAAAATATATACATAATTATCATATAATATACAAACTTTGCTCAGCACCTCGAAAATAATATTATGTATTACCACTCCGGTAGAACAGTTGGTGGAGTGCTCGTTCCGTAAGTGAGAGGTCGTGGTTCGAACCCAGACCAGTCCCGGTCTGCCCAAAGACTTTAAAGTGAAAAGTAACTGTTATTTCACCAACTTCGAAGCTAGCGCAACAAACAGGCAAAATTTCTGCACCTTCGCCTGTAGGAAATATGTCTTACTTGTGGGTAATCGTAATGAAATACAGGCCTGTCGAAATTTTAACATCGAACTAACAGAAAAGTCGAAGCTCGATGTCGGATGGTCGAAACATATATGGAGAGCTATCGGCCGAATTACTGCCGAGAAAAGTTGAAACTACTGACGAGATAGACCTTACGAGGGGCTGAGATGAGCTGTTGAGTTATAACCAATATATAGTTATATTTAGATGCAAAGTAAAAACTTTGGAACTGACAAGTTAGGTTAGACACGTGAACTTCCACCAGGGAAGTGGGGCCGGGTGCTCCGGAAGGGTAAGCACCTCCTGTTTAGCTAGCTACACCCGCCACGTGTGTAATCAAAATTGTGTGAAAGGAACATGGACCTATGAGACGTCAAATATATCCAGGGCAATCCTGGACACAGAGACATCAAATTTATCAACAATACTGTGATGACGACCATAAAACTTTTTTGAGCAAAACAACTTTTTAAGATATAAGTTTTGACTTTTGTTTACTAAACTAAGTTCGAAAAAGTTAAGTTTTATTCGGACCAGATACTTAAGTCTGTTATAAAAATGTTAAGTTCAAGCTTAGATTAAAAAAACAAAAAAGTTAAGTTTGTTTCTTGATCCAATTACTTTTTAAATATTTTCTTAACTCTGAGAGACAAACATTAAGATTTAAAAATAAAAACTAGCTTAAGAAAATGTTAAGTTCAAACGTCTTAGATTTAAGTAACAATAATAAGTTAAGTTTGTTTCGTGATGCATTTAACTCTCAGAGTTAAGAAAAGACTTAGATTTAAGTATAAAAACTAGGTTAAGTATGGTTAGTGATCCTGGGGTCAGGGTCAGCACTTACCTCCAACATTTTATCACCACCCATTAATTTACGTGTCGTAATAATCTCAGTCCATCCCGTTATTTCTGTTTTTCCACTTTCTCGCATGGTGTCGTCTGCTACCAAAGTACACGTCATCTGCAAGAAAATACTGGCCTTTAGAATATGCCAAAATTCTGTCATGTGCTTCATTTGAATTTTTATGAAATAATATAATTCAAAAGTAGCATATGACAGATCTGGTGGCAGAGTGTTTATAAACACGGAAACTTGTCGAAAGTTTAACGCTAAACTATCGAATTTGTGCCAAATCGGCAGCTCATCTCGACTCCTCGCTAGCTATATTGCGATAGCTGCTATCTATCTCTATCTAGACAGCTTTTTCGACCATTAAGTGTTAATATCTCAGCTCCTCGACTGCGGGGCTTTCTACTTTTTTTCGTTTGCTCGGTGTTTTATTTCGACAGGTCTTGGTAACTCGAAGCTATCTTAGCAGTTACGATCACTTAATGTCTATATAACACAAATGCGTTAAGTGTTCGTACCTGCTAAGAGAGTTTCAGTTACTCAGCCAGTATTGTAGGTGCAGGTGTAAGTAGCGCATCGATGTATGTGTTTAAGGTAGTTCCATACTTTACAAATCGCCTGAAAACACATATTGAAATTTTTATATGCTGTACATGGGCATAAACCATTCAACATGCCAAAACTTCAGGGCAGGTATTCGACTTACTTAAGAAGTTCTGAAGCGCCACCTGGTGGCCATTTTCACGACATAAATGATCAAATTTTAACTACTGTTATCAAATAAGCTTTAATATTTTTATTGTCATGCTTAGAAAGCAAAAGTGTCTTGCATTTAAATTAACCATTATGTCATGGAGATTATTTGTAGCAATGGAATTTTACTTCCGGTCACGTGGTATTTTTCTACAGCGCCACCTATCAAGAGAGAACATTAAATTTCCGGAAAACTAAAGGTAACACCCTTTCGTTAATTTGTATATTTTTTAAAAACTTAGTCGAATACGACCCCTGATTTTCACATATATTGCACATGAATATATAAGTTTGATTTACGAAAACAAAAAATAGGGGGTCGTCAAGCTACTTTTTTCATAAAATTGCATCAAAATCCTGAAACAAGAAAGAAGCTTCATTCCTTACATAAGAAGTTACCAATAATGTCCTAGGATACTATTATGAACTCAATGTTTTTCGCTTGGTATTAACAAATAAACAAAAACACTGATTGTGAGCTATTTGGTTGCGCAAAACAAAACCAACTTAAATTTCATATGGTCTGTTACCCATAGCAACCCAAAGCAACCGTTACCCAACACAGATCAGTTAAAGTGGAAAGGGGATTCGTATACATTGATGAAGCGTTCTTGATTCTAGGCCGCTGAATGAAACGCAAATACAAGAGCATAGTGAAACTGCTTGAATTTGACATTGAGAAAAATTATCATCATTATGTTTATTGAAGAATCGTCAGTTTGTGTCCTACTATTTGTATTTAAAATCACCGAAAAAAACCAAACATAAATCGGCATTTAAAATACCGTCTTCAAAATTTTAAACAATGTACTCAAATCTTTCAATTATTTAGAATAGTACTCTCAACAGTGTATATCTACCTAATTTCGGTTATGTACAATATATATTTTCTTCTTAAAAACAGTGCACAGAATTGATATTGTGAATTCTAATCTTTTGTGAATGCAAAAAATTATTCTACTGAATGATAGCATAACAGCGTTCCCGCCATAATTCTGTAGGCGCCGAAGACCACACATTCGTGACGTCATAGATAAAAAAGACTTTATTCGTTATTTTTCTTATATTGAAATAGACGTCTTGCTGTATTCTTTGCCATCCGATCGTGTACGTTCTATGTTTATTTTTTGTCCGAATGTGAATTATTAAGATATTGACTATCACAACATTGATAAACACGGCACAAGATCAGGATATCTTTGTAAACATTCATTTTGACGTTGATTTATCATTACTCAAAACAATATTAATAAACTATTGTAAAAATGAGAGGTTACCAGTAGAGATCGAGGAATCTATAATCCGATTGTGAGAAAGTTTGTCGATTCATTTGCCTAATTAAGGCGGTTTTCTTTTCACTCGACTGACCATGAATTTTCGCCAAGCACTTGGCATTTAGAAAAGGAAGTCACGGGTCCTTTGGAAGATACCTTAAATTAAAACCTATGACCGTGTCTCAGTAGGCGTAGTAATGAATCATCCACGTACATTGCCCTGAACGCACTGCAAATTAAAGGTCAAAACTGGTGCTCAAGTATACTATCGGGTCAATATAAGTGAAATATTCTTGACTGGGGCGTAAAAACATTGATCATTCAATCAATCACAAGGAATTCATTGTAGGTGACGTTGTTCGCCATTATTCAAGACTGTGTACCTTAAATTGATTTCCCGACAAATCCGTGTCTGTGAGTTCTTGGCCGAGCTTGAAACAGTATGTTTTTGTTTTTGACGTCATATTCAATTTCTTAGCAAAGTCCTCATTTAGATTTTCCAGTGACGCGGTAACTTTGACGTCATCACCATTTACTTCATACACGTGGGTTGGCAAAGCATCTTTGAATCCGGCAATCATTTCGTCAGGCATACCTACACATTGAAATAATAATAAAAACATTTTAGTATTAAAAACTCAGGTAAAATACAGTATTTATTATTTTTTAAAAGCCAATGGGGTTCATCGCTGTATTAAATGTGATCAACGCCCCTTAACGTTTGTGCGAGAAGTTTTGGAATTAAAAATTTTAACATTTGCGAATTCCCGGAATAACACCGTATAAAATTTACTGGAAAACGTGAACTGATTCCATATCCAATTAAAATATTGTTCTGTGTAATGGGGAGGGGGCACGGCGAAAGTTATTAGAAATAAAAACCATTCGAACGATTAAATCAGTAGTAAATCGGAATATTGATTTACTCCGATATGTACAAGTGTGCGTTGAAGTAGTCCAAGTTACCGACTAGATGAACATCTCAAACAAAACCGACTTACCCAAGGTTATTGAAAGGGGTATTTTATTCAAATGTTTTTCATTTCAAATTCTGACACTTCGAGGGAAAAATGAGAGAGAGAGAGAGAGAGAGAGAGAGAGAGAGAGAGAGTATACCCAATGCTTTCATAAATTCATCAAATCCTTTCTTAGATCCAGCGACAGTCTTCCAGGTTCCGTTAAATTTTGCCATTTTGAATCTCTTAATTTTAGAAGGGAAAAAAACGTTGCAAACTAGGATTTACGATACAGACCAAACTTCACGGAGCAGACCGAATCCCACGGTGCAGACCCAATCTTATGGCTTGTGATATTTAACGGCTAATCGCGACATGTACCTATTTATTCACACCCGTTACTACCATTTTATTGAAATAACAAAATGAACTCATTTGAAGTGCTTGTACGCGTACGTTCAATATATAATGCATTGTTAAAGACTATATTGTTTAAATTTAAACCTATATTCTCACCCCGATTATCGAGTTCTTAATATGGATTGATTTGTAGGGGGACTTTTTAAGACTTACACAGAACTATGGCCAACATTAATTAAGCCACATTTGGATTATTTCGATGTCATGTAGAAGTCGCTGTAACTTACGTGCGTATCTATAACTACTACTAGCGCACATATTAAGGGTAATTTAAGTAGGGAATTTCAAGTGAAAACCATTTAGTTGAAAAATGTAAAAAGGGGTACAATTATGAAACTACCTACACAGGTGTGAAGATTTATAAATAAAAATAAGGCAGGAATTGATCATTTAAGAACTCAAGGTGTGCGCTATATGGGCCATTTGGCCCAATATCAGTACATAATGATTTTTCTGTAGAATTTAGACCGAGATTTAGCCTTTGTAAAAAAATATAAAAAATTGGTGCTCCCATGTACCGTTGAATAATATTCAAATTGGTTTTAGAAATTCACGAATTTAAGTGTTATTTTGAAGACAATTTTGGGCTTAAACCTTCCGTCTATATTCTACTTTTATCGTAGCCTTTTATTTTCAGTATGATTAAAGATCGACAAAAATTGCCAAAATCTTGGTTAAGAAGTGATTGTGAAACTGGGACCTGATTAACTCTAGAAAGATTTAAAACACATTATCTCAGGTCGAAAATAGTTGGAAAAATTATTGAAAAAAATGCAACCAACCGGGGCTACATATTTTGTTATTTTTACTCAATCCTCATTGAAAACTTTGCAAAACATCTAGAATAACTCGTTTCTTTGTCCATCAAACACTAGACAGGGAGCTTCAGTGGCCAAGTAGTCTTTATTGCGCGCTTACAGGCCACAATGCCTCTCATCCTCTACTGTTTAAGTCTGTCTGTTTGTGACAGTGAATATTACTCTTTATTTCTATAGCAAATCAAATACAATTGAACAAAGTTTGCTATTTTCACTTACGTGTACCTAGTTGAAACTGAAAATGTGTATGCGCATCCGCGATTGTCATGAAGTAGTTCTGTATTAAAGGGAACTGTCGGCGCCATGGGATTTTATATAACGAAAATGGTGACGTTATACATCATATTCGCGACAGGAGCCGTAATTTGCCTGTTTTTTCAACATGTTAAATCCCCATAGCAGCAACAACGTTTAACTCTGTGTAAAAATTGGCCACGCGAATCGCATACATATTTCCTGTAACGACTAGGTACAAGTAAGTGAAAAACGTCAATTTTTATTCAAGTTTATTTAGTTTTCTATGGAAATAAAAAGTTATTCACTGTCACAAACAGACCGACTTGAACAGTAGCTTGGTTCAAATTCAACTCAAAACAGGTGCATCATCGTCATCCCAGTACTATAAGTTTTCTCAGTTCGCTTGTTAAAGGTCAGCGATTTTCTCCGGACACTCCGGTTTCCTCTACCATCCAAGACCTGACTGTCTCGACATAAGTGAACGAATCTTGACTTGGGCGTTAATTATTATTAATTCCATCCAAACAATTAACATTACTCAAGAATAAGACTAATAAATTATGTACTTTTATTAAGATTATAAAAGCATAAAAACATCTACAACCTACATTAATATATATATATATATATTTAAAAAGGGTACCAAATATTTTGTTAAAACTATATAAGCTCTATACTGTATATGTATAACTTTCATACTAACTCATCCATATCCGAATCACAATCCAGAAGAAAAGTAAAAACTTTGAAACTGATTTTGGTTACACACGCAAACTTCCACCAGGGAAGTGAGACCGGGTGCTCCGGAAGGGTAACCACCTCCTAATTAGCTAGCTACATCCGCCAAGTGTGAAATCGAAATTGAGTTAAAGGAACATGGAACTATGAGACGTCAAATATATCTAGGGCAAAACTGGACACAGAGACATCAAACTTATAAACAAAACTGTATGCTAAATCACTCTCGACACCGTGAGTAAACACAGTAAACCCGTATTGAATTTTTGACATTCGGCGTTTATAAAAAAAAAAAAACGCAAAACTTGCATGTTTCCAACAAAATAGCGTAAATAATCATAGACATGACTCAAAAAATGTATTAATTAAATTCGCACTGCTGATCTCTCAACAGATACATGTAAATACCTTCAGAAATACAGCACAGAACTGTGGAAAGTTTGACACCAAGTTAGCGTATTATATAGTGCCGAGCAAACAGCTTATCTCGACCCCATGTTAGCTATATCTTGACAGCTGTCATCTATGTCTGTGTTTTGGCTACTAACTATCCTTTTTTGACCAATCAGTAAAGAAGATTTGATTAATTTTGGTTTGGTTTGATGCACATTCTATTCCAATCCCTAATAATTAAAAGCGTCCTCTATATAGCGGCCACATGTTGCCTTTTCTTTTTCGAACGCTCATAGATGTCTTAAGCGTGTACTGAGACACGGGACATTGTTTCAGACTAATCCGAAATAGTACTAATTAACGAAGTTTTACAGCTCTAGTATGGATAGGATATGAAAATCATCTAAAAAAATTCCCAAGTACCGAGTGTGGTTTGAACCCACAACCCTGAACTTCGAAAGCCAGTGACAGTACCACTCGGCCATGTCCTCCCATTTCCGTTGATCAGTGTTAAACTTTCGACAGGTCTGTACTCTAGGTAGTTGAAACCCAACAAACTTATAAAATTAAACTAAGACACATAATTGGTATAATATCTTATGACACATAATTGCTATAATGTCCTATGACACATAATTGCTATAATGTCCTATGACACTTTATTGGGCACATAATTAGTAGAATGTTCTATGACACACCATTGGTAGAATGTCCTATGGCACATTATTGGTAGAAAGTCTTATGACACATAATTGACATATAATTGGAAGAATGTCCTATTACACATAATTGGAAGAAGTTCCTATGGCACATAATTGGTAGAATGCCCTATGGCACATAACTGATAGAATGCACATTACAAATTTGGTTCATCACCATGCTCACAAAGTTCTTGCGCACAAGTGTTTATACATGTACGTATTTTTAATGAAGCTTTAGTACATCGCTGGTCGCCATTATTGAGAAACTTCGACGTTGTTCTCGGTCTAATGGCCATATTGCACGAGAACAACGTATACCCGACTCTGGAGTCTCGCTAAAACACAGGTGCCTGGGAAACGGATTTTCAGTATTTAATAAAAATATTTCAAATAACACCACACACACACACATATATATATAATGCTTAAAATCCATTCCCCGGGCACCTGTGGTTCAAAAACATCCTCTAGTTAATTATTTGTTCATAAAATTGTCTAGAACTGGCGTTAACGTTTATAATACTGCAACAGTTCAAAGCAAACCGAATAAATAACGCGCGCTAACTATATTTATAAATATGCTGTGAAAAGTTTGATAAATTCTAGGGAGCTGCTATAAAGAGTTAAATGCACCTTTAAGGTCTTGAAAGCCCCTTAAATATCATGAAACCTCCATTTAAAGAGGTTTTTGATAGTAAATTGACTTTTGTCAGTTGATCTCTGCAATAGTTTTAAAGGGGCAACATACTGAAATTAATAATTTAATATAGGGACTTGTGCAAGTCTACCGACTGTGTTCAAAAGCATCATCTTCTAGTAGTTACTACAGCAATTATTCATGGAACTGTCTAGAAATGGCGTTTATAATGCTATAACTTCCGTTGCCTACACAGCAAATTAAATAAGGCGAGCTAGCTCTGTTTACAAATGAGCGTTCAAATATGTCGTGAAATGTTTGACAAATTCTAGAGAACTGCTATAAAGAGTTTGAAAAATAAAACCATGTTCTATACCCTCCCAATCTTTATGTTGGATCGGACGGTTAATGTTTTTCATCCTGTTTGCTAGAATCCAACCGTCATCTCGTAATGCGTCATATTCTACCGTCAGTAAATAGGTCGGCGGAAGCTTCTTCAGTTCTTCATCTGAGGCCAAAAGCGGGGAAATATTTGGATTCAGTAACCAGTTGGACCATTTTGCTGCTAATTCCTCTTTTCCCTTCCTTACCCTCGGACGATAATCTTTCTTCAACTTGTCGGGAATCAAGTTTAAATCGACGTATTTTCTATATTCTGATTGTAGTCCGGGGGTATTATGATCATTTGCGTAATATTCTCTATAATTGTCTAAATTACCCACTCCATAATATAAATAAAATCCTGCTACAAGTTCCTTTGTGATAAAACTGGGACTTTTTCTACCGGTGAATACTCGGTAAGCAGGCGTGTCCAGGTCTAAAACCTGCAAAGCCGGGTATATTAATCCCATCATCTTGAATTTGGGCAAGTCGCTGTTGGGTTCTTTGGACAGTTTTAACGATATCCCCATTGCAAGATTCCCACCTGCGCTATCACCTAGTAATAAAAAAATATTTAGTTTTCATTCTGCAAAACAGCATCACAGGCAAGCTTTGGAATGTAATCCACATGGAAATAAGACCAAAGCTGACTAGGAACAGTTACAGCAGGGACAGGGGCGAAGCTATCTTGTGGATAAGTAAAAAAGACAGCACAAAATCGCAAAATGCATATATTGTGCTGACCATATGTTGAGATGAGAAAAATATGAGCCAAGTCATAATAAGTCATATTGCAATTATGCCCGATACCGACCGTGTGTTCTTCGGAGAATATACTCAGTATATATACCCGAAACCCACCGTGTGTTCTTCGGAGAATATATAAGATAAGTCATAAGTCATATTGGAATTATGTCGGATGCCACTCCAAAGTCCGTAGATGTATACTTAGTAATATTAAAATGCTTCAAAGATTCGGTGGTTCATCGATAGTGGAACCAGCGAGGTGATCCACGAATGTGTGATTGCAGCATTCTTTTGAAATACAGTCAAAACTTTTTATAAAGACCACTCGAAGAGAACCAGTTATTAAAGAGACCTTTATGGGCAGATGGCTTTTATATACAGGTTAAAATTATATAAAGATACAATTCTACTGGCCTTTATAAGCAGGTGGTCATTATATAGAGGTGGTCTTTAAGGAATTTACCTGCTATACCAATCCGTTGTGGATCTACATTGTACTCATGCGCATGTCTCAAAAAGTATTTTACTGCCATAATACAATCTTCAAACGCAGCTGGATAGGGATGTTCTGGAGCTCTTCTGTATCTGTAAATAGAATGCGAGATTTAAATTTTGTAAGCAAACTAGAACTGTCAGAGAAGCAGACTTATATGCCTGTACAGGTTTGCCACTAAACTGGTGTTCTGCAAATTATCTCGTGTTTCTGTACATTTGTAGCAAGCTAAACTAGAACTGCTCTCAAGCCAAATACCCCTACCCCAACATTTAATATTTTCCTGCAACCTTGACCTTGGTTTAAGGTCATGACAAACCATGGGACAATGAAGATTATTCATGTTGAGTGTTATATGACAGTCGTCCAAAGCATTGATGTGATATGCCAGTACACGAGTTTACACGGACAGACGGACATGGTGTTGCCTATATATACCCACTCAAACTAGTTTGCGGGGATGAAGATATAGAGCCGATATGATATTAGGACCGATGTAGAGACAGAGCGATTCCTATAAACCCCCTAAACCTCGTTTCCGGGGGCACAATTATAGGTATTTTGCAGACAAAACAACCAAAAGCAAGCTACTTCAAGACACTGGCTAAAAATATTGAGACAAATTACTACATTTTAAGTGTTGTATATTGACCTAAAGATTAGATTGGATTAATGCATATGGTGTTTTAGGCTCTAGTCATGATTGTTTTACTTGTAAAAAACTTGCAGTTCTATTCTTGGATACTGGGTGAAACCGGAGTGTCCGGAAAAACCTCCTACCTTCTGCATGCAAGCTGACAAACATTCTCACAATAGAATGTGCCTGTTGGGATCCTAACCTAGACGGTGAGAGATAATGTGATTCGTAAGCGCCATGCTATGACAACCATTATTACAATGAACTGACCACTCAACTAACCAACCAACCACTTCCTTAACTAACTGACCACTTCCTCCATCAACCAAACCATCACTTCCTCAACCAACCACTTCCTCAACCGACCAACAAATTTCTCAACCAACCAACCACTTCCTAAACCAATTCCTCAACCGACCAATCACTTCCTTAACCTCCCAACCAATTTCTCAACCAACCAACCAACCAATTTCTCAACCAACCACAAAACAACTTACCAACTAACCACTTCCTCAACCAACCGACCATTTCCTCAACCAACCAATTCCTAAAACAACTATAATATCCAATTCTTCAATTTCAATATACAACCACTTCCTATACCAAATAACCAATTCCTAAACCAAGCAACCAATTCTTCAACTAACCAACCACTTCCTCAATCAACCGACCACTTCTTCAACTAACCAACCACTTCCCCAACCAACCAACCAACCAACCAACCAGTTCCTCAACTGACCAACAAATCCATCAACCAACCAACCACTTTCTAAACCAACCAACTCCTCAACCAACCACTTCCTCATCCAACAAACCAATTCCTAAAACACAGCAGAAAAAATTGCTGGATATTTTAAACTGTGACAATACATTTATGTGTCTTACTCTACAGATATAACAGGAATGTTGGCTGATTTTGATATCCTTCTTGTCAGAGTGTCATAAGTATCTGAAAATATAAGTAAAATAATTTAATAGATTGTATTTGTAATTTATTTTTACAAGAAAATGGCAATTTTCAAAATTTGCTGTGTAAAAATGATATTTTTTAATGTGTTAATCATTGAAAACATGTTTTTATTTTGCTTAAACAGGGCTTTGTCGCACCATGGGTGTGGCTAGAAAACAGAAAGCGCTCATTGGTTTATCCTAACAAAGACTCTTGTTTTAGTAGAATCTATGGTTGCCATAGGGGCATTCTGCCTGTTTTTTTTTTTTTTTTTTTTTTTTTTTTTTCATTCTTCGATTTGTGATCCAGATTTATTTCTTATTTTATTTTTTTAAGAGAATGGACACAACATGGTTGTTTATATATATATATAATATATATATATATGAAAGGATTGATTGATTGATTGATTGGGGTTTTATGTCCCAGCCAAGAATAATTTCTGATATTGAAACGCCATCAGCTATAGGTGAAGCGGCAGATTATGATTAAAACAAACAACAACAACAAACTTTTCATTGCGCTGAGGGTCAGGACAATCTACAACCAACCAACGAACTCTACATTACCTATTGATAGAAATGTCCATCCACCGCCATGTATATAAATCAGTGCTGGTGATACCCCTTGCAATTTTACAGGTCTGTAAATCCGAACTGTAATTCCATCAAAAACAGTGTTAGTTACCTATTTAAAAACAAACAAACAAACCAAATAAAAAACAAACACACATGTTTATATTCAAATCGCAAACCAAAAACCAAAGCAAACACCTAAACGTAAATAAAGGGAAATGTGCAGGGAGGGTTTTTTTACGTGCCAAATTGTCCCTTAACTTTCATTTCCTAAGATCGAGTGCTTGGCAAATGAACAATACACTACTAATTTTCAAGACTTGGTCAGACCGGGTATAGGTTCGAACCCACAACCTCCCATATAAAAAATACCATGTAGAAACACAAGTGAACCCCACATTTTGTGTTTAAATTAATCAAAAGAAAATATCTGGTCGTAAATATTGCTAATTGTTCATTTAAAGTGAAAAATATTACATGTAGTATACATGTAGTTGAGTATTCCTAAGCAAGATTCTTTCACATATCGACGCAGTCAGTTTTAAAATGGTAAATATACTGGAGATTTCCAATCCACCGACTTTCCACAAACTTGAACTTTCTTACAAATTTATATGATTTACACGAGTAGCGGCGAGAGGTACAGCAATCTGTAAGCCGATGCTGTACATTTTAGGCCACCAAGGTCCCATTTATTTGGAGTACATGTACAGTACAGACTTGTCGAAAGTTTAACACTAAGCTTCACAAATAAGTGTTGAATCGACAGCCCCTTTCGGCCCTTCTTTATCTTTATATCAACAGCTGTTTTTTCTATCTCTGCAGATTTTAGACCTCGAGCCATATGTGCTTGGGGAATGAATTTTAAACACTTCATAAAAATATAATAATACGCTATATTTTTATAAAATGCTTAAAATCCACTCTACGACTTCGATCACATATGCCACAAGCTATCCATATCATGGCCGTTCGACGTCCGATCTTTGACTCCTTTTCGTTAGCTCAATGTTAAACTTTCCACGCGTCTGTACTATATAAATGTGATACAAACCTCTAGAGAACCATCATCCCAATCTGCAGTCACTTTAAACAATACTTCTGTTAGCGCCCTGCTGGTATTTACTAAAGAGGCAATACCAATCGTCTCGCAAACTAAACCCTGAAACGTAAGCAATAGTTAATATAAACAGTGGCGTAGCGTGCATATAAGCCAATAATCCTGCGCTTGCACATAATTTTTGATAACTAAAAAAAATATTCAATCTGCCATTGTGTACAAACTAGAGTTGTTGCTTCTACATTACATATGAGAGCACGATTGATTGGTTGAATCATGCAGGTTATACCGTTTCACTTTTTTACTGGCATGTTGTTTTAGAATGCAGACAAATGCACTAAATTGACCCATTTTCCTAAGAATCTTCCTTAAGAGCGTGAAATCGTAACTCCTAGCGTGGACGCAAATATGGCACCAGGCTTGCACATTCATTCTGTTCTGGCTACGCCACTGAGCATCCTGCCATAACCAAATATCCGAAAGCAAATGAAAACAGTGGAAAATAATAAAACAAATCATGAGAGTCATATAACAAATCTTAAATTCAAAAGGAGCATCTTTAGTAACGCAGAATGATTTTAATATTCTGAAATCAGGCGCACTACTTTGAACATCGAACGCACAACTTTGGGAAATTGAGCACAAAACTTTTGATAATCGAGCATTCGATTTTGAATACCGGCACCATGCACACGGTTTCAAAGTCGTGCATCGTACTCACGGTTTTTAGTTGTGGGATCAATTTAAAAATATATGTCATTTTTTGTGGTACTAAAGGTCTCCGTATAAATCTGCGCAATGATTGAAGTCATCGTTCACTTTTAATTCTCTGGGCAATTTGCGAAAACCACTATTGAGTTTTTTCTTGAGTTTGAATTTCATGTTTATCTTGACGGTAATCACTGTACGTCAGACATTTTGCGCAGAACCGTACTATTCAGTTTTTTTCACTTTATACGGACACATTTCAATCTACAACACGCAAGGGGCTAAGGTTGTATGTCGGTAGATTATACCTAGTAGTCTCGTTGCTGTGCGTTGTCAAGGGAAATGTACATGTATACATAGTTTAGTGCACATGCACTGTCTGGGTTCTCAACAGTTCTTTTAATATCTCCTCGCAACATGTACACGGATAATAGACTATTAAGTATAGTAATAACTTCATGTTGTGAGTGTCCTGGATACATGTAAAATCTTAAAATCAATATAGTCTCGTTATGTATTGATTAGTTTTCAGGGTTCCAAATTAGGCGTGCAATTGTTGAGTAATAGTGTTTAACGTCCCAGTCAAGAATATTTCACTTATCTCGAGACGTCGCCAGCTATAGACGAAGGTGCACAAAACTTTGCCTCTGCGTTGCGCTGATGGCATTATCCAGCATGCCAAGCCCACCATGACACGGGACCTCGTTTATTTTATGTTCACTACCTACTTTCAAGTCTTGGTTCAGGCCCGGTCAAGGTTCGAACCCACGACCTCCCACTTACGGAGCGTGCAATTGTGGTACATGTAAATTCAACCTAAAGTTTGAATGGCGACCTAGAAATTGACCCTAGAAGATAAATTTAGCAACTAGTCATTCATTGGTGTAAAAATAAACATCATTAGTTCGATTTAATACTTGAGTCGTTGGTGTTTGCATTGGCCCACGTAATTGCCACCTTTTTTTGAGCATGCGAAACAGGAATTTAAATTACAAACATGAAAAGTGTCATGTATTTCAATAATCAATTTGTACATAATCACTCACCTGTAACACATGCGACATATTTCAATGCTATAATAGTTATGGTAAAAACTGCACAAGTTCTAGTTGATTTAGCACATGAGATTTAAAGGCCTTGCAGTTTTAAGCGCTCACTCCAAAGAAAGTCGTGACAACTGGCTTTATAAACTGTTTTCAGATGGTAAGGAAAATTATACGTAAATTGTGTCACCCCCACTCTAGTTCCCGGTATAGATAATGACTATTTTGTATGTAACAACTAACTTTATAGTGGCTTTTTTAATGTTTTTTTTTATATATTATAACAACGAAAATTAACTTTAAAACCTAATCTTTTACTAACAGTGGCACAGATTTAGCATGAAAAAAATATTTTTATATCGTCTGCTCACATAAAGTGTTTGCTTGTTCCCGCAAAAGTTTCAGCATTTGCTTGAGTATGTATGCGCGATAACAGCCGGGTAAGCACACATAAACTGTTGCTTGGCACGTGTATCTTATAACGGACATGTAAGCAAATGATCATGTTTGCGCGGGCACCAAAATGTTCTGTGGGAGCTGGAGCACGCCAAAATACAAAAATTACTGCGCGAGCACGTGTACATGATAACGATCACGTAATCATGAAAAAAAAATCAAGTGAGAACAAAAAAGCCTTCAGGTGCTCACACGATAGTCTCTGTGGGTCATATAACCTACTAGTAACTGGCTACTTGTAGAAGAAAAGTTTCTAGAAACCAATTGACGGATAGCCGGTCATGCCCACAATGTCCCGACACTGGCCGCCGATGAATTGATCACGGTATCAAAGCAGCGTCACGGCAAATAATCAGTGACGTCATTTAATGGCACAATTCAGCCCGAGTTTTCATTCTTTTTGTGTGTAATTAAAGCATGCCGGGCCTTTGTCGGAACATTGTGGGCGTGACCAGCGATCCGTCAATTACTTTTGGGAAAGTTAGCTACTGCTAGTAAGTTACTTGTTAAAGAAGCTGCTGGTTGGTAGCCAGTTACTAGTAGCTAACTTTACCTATCACCTGTGGAAGCAGAAATTTATCGTAAGCACTTGATAACTTTTGTGCGAGTATGCGATCTAAAAGTATTTTATGTTGCCTTTATGTCACCGTAATGTCTCTTTATATCTACTACAGCTTCCTGAAAAGCAACACCTGTACTCACTGTGTCTATTATAATGCGTGAAACTGCAGCAACAAGCCTTTGTTTCCATGGTTCCACGGCGTTACTTGGAAATGGTGTATACAAGTAGTAACCAACCAAGCACACCAAAATAGAAACGGCAATTAATTTTTTTCCAGTCATTCTAAATAAAAAAATAAAGTAAAGTCTAATCAAAATAATTTCGTCTTAATTGAGTGAATCACCAGTAGGGACCTCGGTGGCAAAGTGGTCTTAAGCGTTGGCTAACGGAGCAGTGCCTCTGACAGCCTGGGTTCGAACCTCAACACTGTGCCCAAGGCAGATTTTAGTGTATGGCGGCTAACAAGTTCGCATGTCTGAGGTCGGTATTTTTCTCTTCTATCTGCACTGTGGTCCCCCCCCCCAAACCATCCCAGAATGGTATAAAATGAAATAAAATAATCTTGACTGGAACATAAAACACTATTACTCAACTCTATTCATAACCAGGCAGTGGCGGATTCAGCAAGGGCGTTGGGGGGCGTACGCCCTCCCTTTATGTCGCTAATAATACATATTGTTCATTTTGATGTAGCTCAGATTGCACCAGAATGCAGGATTTTTGCGCCATTTTTTTTCAAAATTTTAAGGGGGAACATGCCCCCGGACCCCTCTAGAAAGTTCGAGCCTTCGGCTCTCACATTATACACCCCCTTTCTAAAATTCTGGATCCGCCTCTGCCAGCTGTGGTCTCTTGCCCCATACTAGAGTGGTAAAAAGGTTACTAGAATAGCCTTTCGGATGAGACTCAAAACCAAGGTCCCGTGTCTTCAGTGCACGTTAATGACCTCTGTAGAGTTCGAGAAAGAGTAGGCCACCTGTGGCCACTTGAGAGGACGATTTTAACATCAGAAAAAAAAACAGTTACACAATGTCATGTTATACAGAACGAAAACAGATTGTTTAAAAAATTATAATACCGTCTACATCGAGTTGTAGTTACCGTCGGTTACAGAAATGTCCACAGGTTTCGATTCAAGGAATTTGAATCAGTAAAGGCATGGAAGTATGTGGCTGATCGGACTTGATCCATGCCCGGGTAGCTTTGTCGGTAGAGCGTGTCGTCATCATTAATTGGAAATGTCGACGTCCTAGGTTAGGACCATGGGTTCGAGTCCCGAATCGGTCGCTGCATTATTTCCCTTACCTGTTCAACAAGTCAGAAAGGGCACCATTAACAACTAAAACAATAATCAAAGCGCCGCATAATGTGTAAATAAACTGTTTCCTCGGCAATCATGACGTCGGAAATGTCAATGTCCTATATCGTATGTATAAAGAAATCTGATGTTCATTTCTCACTTGCATGTTTCACAATGCAAGATCACTGAAGCTACCATAATTTGGCTTCAGGTATGCAAACTCAGTACAAATTAAAGTTAACAGTACCATAGAGACTGCATAGCAGTAGGTACCGTTAATATGAAAAATATTACCTTTATAAACAAACACTGGCTGGAGATCACTGATATACTTTGACCCTCCTTTCTTCATACGAAGGAATGTTTTGAAGCTAGAGTTATCTTCCGTTGTTGGCCTAGATTTATTAAGTCGGCAACATAAGAAACACACACACACACACACACACACCACGTGCATGCATGCACATTTATTTTTTATTTCTTCATTTAAATAATAAGTAAATAAATAAAATCTCGCGAAGCTCGTGCTACGTGTTTATATTTTATTTATTTATTCAAATAAACTATTTATTTAAATAAATATGTAAATTAATAATTGTCGATAAGTTCGTGTTATGTGTTTATAATAAATTTATTTCGTCATTTAAATGCATAAGTAAATACATTAATTGTTGCTTAGTTCGTGTTTTCTATAATTCGTTCAAATGAAATATGAAAAAAGAACAAAAAGCAAAAAGTTATGCGGAAACAGAAAGCACAAGAAAGGAAACAGTTGCGAGGGCGGAAAAAGGAAGGAAACTTGAAGAGATGCAAAAACTAATGAAACAAATGAACAGAAACTGACAGCTTAAGGGTCATCTAAGTAGGAGAATTTTGAAAGTGAAAACCATTTGGTTGAAAAGCGTGAAAGAGGGGTACAATTAAGAAATTACCTACACAAGTGTGAAGATTTATAAATAAAAATAAAGCAAGAATTGATAATTTAAGAAATTTTAAAATATTTGTTGCATGTTTTTATGAAAATTGTGCAAAAATACACGTGTTGGGGAAAATAGTTTACACCTTGTATAATGAATTAATTAAAAAAATGAAAAGATATTAAGATAGTCAACGTCATAGAGCAGTGCAAAGGTGCCAGAGTTTGTTAAAGAAATACGAGGTTTTTGAAAACTCGACAATTTACGGTTGAGGTTAATTAATTCGTTATACAAGGTGTGAACTATTTTCCCCAACATGTGTATTTTTGCACAATTTTTTTTTAAAAAAGCAACAAATATATTTAAAACTCTAAAATTATCAATTCCTGCTTTATTTTTATTTATAAATCTTCACACTTGCGTAGGTAATTTCATACCCCTCTTTCACGCTTTTCAACCAAATGGTTTTCGCTTGAATTTTCCTACTTAAATGACCCTTAACTAAATAAAAATCAATGTCCAGTCAGAATATATATATACCTGTAATGAACTAGTAGGAACTAATAATCCGTATGTAACAGGAAAGAGAAAAATGCAGGGTCGTACCGGGGATCGAACCCGGAACCTCTCGCACTATAGTCGAGTGCTCTACCCCTGAGCTATCAAGACCACTATATTCCACCCTTTCTTTTTTTATTCAACTCCTTTGAATCGAAACCACCATGTTCGAACCTGGGACCAACCTGTTGGTCGGCCTCTTCCCAGGGTAGGACGAGCCCCCAAATGTAACAGGATAGAGAAAAAATGTAGGGTTGTACCGGGGATCGAACATGGGACCTCCCGCACTATAGGCGAGTGCTCTACCACCGAGCTACCCAGACCACTACATAATAGATAGATGAGTATAAAGACCGAGTAAAGAGCTCAGATTTGATTTGGTTTCATTAAATGTTACAAGAATGTTTCACTTATACATATATTAAATAAATAAATAAATAAATAAATAAATAAATAAATAAATAAATAAGTAAATAAGTAAATTTGAAAAACTGAATAAATAGTACAACTGTACATATTGAGAAAAAGGTGTGTCAAAAGTGTTGTGTTATATCAGAGGAACTGGGTTTAAATCGTTTTTTTTAACATCAAAGGATATAGGCTGTGTTTGAATGTATCGTCGGATCCAGCAGTGTCGGAATAGATAAACACACACGTGCGCGTGTGGATAAGATTAAACTATTAACGGTTTATCCTGAGTCACTTGTGTCCCGGATGCCACTACTTTAGGATACTTCGGGCTCTGACCAGATAATCTCACTCTCTACTGGATTTTGTGTTTTTCCGGATTATGTACAATACAGACCTGTCGAAAGTTTAACACAAGGCTAACGAATTAGTGGATATGACAACTCTCAATGCTAGCTATATCTCGATAGCTTTTCGACAGCTGTTATCTATCTCTTCGCAGTTTATCGACCACTATCTATCCATATTTCGACCGCTCGGCAGCCGAATCGAATTGAAGTTTTTTTTAATTTTCGACAGATCTGTACTGTATACAAAATTATCTATCAAATGTCAAGTATACGTGAGTGTGTTTATTCGATATCTGTGTTGCTGAAGCTGTCTCAGTTTTATTTTTTATGACAAGGTACATGTACGTCTTTTTATTTTTGTTTAATTATTATATAAATATTTTGCCAAATATTTTTGCATAGTTTTATATATTGATTTTTTTTTGTCTTTTCAATATACCAAATATTTTGCATAGTTTAAAAAATTGTGCCATTTGAATATGCCAAATATTTTTGCGTGATTTAAAAAAAATATTTTTGTCATTTTAATATGCTGAATATTATTCTAAAGTATATATTGTACAATTTGAACATGCTAAATATTTTTGCTTGGTGTTAATAGTTGACTTTCGTTATTTCCGAGTTCTTGCTTGAACTTTTAAATAAGTTTTGCAATTTATTTTGTTTGCTTAAATTGATAACATCCTAGCGAGAGAGAGAGAGAGAGAGAGAGAGAGAGGATCTCGAATTTTGCCGTGCACTCAGACATAATGAACACATGGCATTCAGTGATGTGGTTGAATGGTCAAAGTATTAATATTATTTTACATCAATATAGTTAACAATTCAAAGCAACCATTTAAAATATTTTAAATAAACGCTATTTGTGGATGAAGAGAATTATCTCACTAGTTTATTTTTATATTTGAAGCTAGTTCAAAAATGGAAAAGCCGCCACCAGAGGCAGTACCAATGGAACAAGGTCAATGTTACCCACCACCTCACACCGGAGCCCCGCCCCCGACAGGTTATGCACAACCTCAGACAGGATATGCACCACCCCCGGCAGGATATGCACAACCCCAGGCTGGATATCCGACTCCACAAGCGGTACCTTATCAGTCTCAACCAGTAGCCGCACCTCCGCCAGGTAAGATAAGAGTGCTCAATTGATTTTAATTTATCTAGAAAGTTCCCATCACCTTTTAGGGGCTCATTGACCGATATATATAGGTCTGAAGGACACACACACACACACACACACACACACACACGTGCCTCTCAGTGTCTGGGTTCGAATCCCACTAGATCCTAGGGTGAAAACTTTTAACAGTTAGCTTACCAAAGGGTGGGTGGTTTTCTTCGGACATTCCGGTTTCCTCTATCATCCACTAAACTAACCGCCTAAATATTTTGGATTTTGTGACTTAAAAAAAGTATATCGAAAAGTTGAAGGTATTGAGGGACATTGAAACGAGGCATTTGTATATATCTTGTGGTACGAATTTGTACTTCTTATACCAGTTTTAATTTTACAGCACTAGACGGCCGTTGCGGAATACAATTCCTCATCAGTAGTGCCCGGACCAAAATTATGAAACCAAATTTATTTTGAAGATGTTGAAAAGCTACCCAAAGGACCAAAATATATCCTACCAAACTAAGCTAAAGAAATACTTTGCATGAGGGAGTATACCTTAGTTTTTTAGAAATATCTTTGGGGCACTAGCCACCAGCAGAGATATCGGCTCAGGGTTTTAAATTACATATTATACCAGTTTTAATTTTACAGCACTAGACGGCCGTTTCGGAATACAATTCCTCACCAGTAGGGCCCGGACTTAAATTATGAAACCAAAATTATTTTGAAGATGTTGAAAAGCTACCCAAAGGACCAAAATGTATCCTACCAAATTAAACTAAAATAATTGCCGAAAGTTTAACACTAGGCTAACGAATTCGTGCTGAATCGGCAACTTATCTAGGTCCCTCGTTAACTAGATATATATATCTCGACAGCTTTTTGATAGGTGCTTTCTATCTCTCGGCAGCTATTGGCAACTGACTATTCATACTCTCGGCCATTCGGCAGGCGAGCTTCGAGCCCTTTTCGTTAGATCATTGTTAAAGCTTTTGACAGGCCTGTATTTTAAGTCCACGTGAAGAAATATTTCATGGACAAAACGTTACCATGCCAACTTGACAGAAGAGGTACCGTCTCCGGTTTACTAGTTGGCGAACGTAGGTAACGTCCCATAAGTCTGTATGATTCGATTGGTTAATTGAATGGGTTTGTACGTCCAAGTCAAAGGTATTTCACTTTTATCGAGACGTCACCAGCTATCTGTGAAGTGTAAGAAATTTTGATCTTTGTAGTGCGTCCAGAGCAATAATCATAAAGGATTCTTTAACGTACCACGCCTGCCTCGAAACATGTACAGGGCATAGATTTTTAAGGTTTCTTCCGAAGAACCCTGCGACTTTTATTTCAAAAATGCCAGCACATGCCGAAAAACAGTCATTACCTATTTTCTGGTATTGGCCAGTTACAAAAATGCGTCGAAGCTCTCTAGCTGATGTATGGATAGCAATATGCAGAAAAGCTGTCGTGAGATGAAAGACAGCTCTCGCAATATAGCTAACAAGAGGCTGGTAAAGCCGCCACTTTAAAAAATTCGTCAGCTTATATTAGTGTTAAACATTCGACATGCCGCTGTTTCTCTATGGCGTGCCAGTTAGAGCTCTAATCGAATGATGACTTTCCTAAAGGAAGTCTAAATTGATACACTAACGCCACATGGCGGTGTTGCCGCATAAACGTGTTCCAACGTCTATGCAGGGAATTTCAACGCATAAAGAACACGCTTTTATGCGGCAAAAGGCTACCTTGCGCCACATATAAGCAACACTATCTTTATGCGTTGAACGCCGCCGCATAAACGTGGCCGTCGACTTCTTTATGCATTGAAATTCCCGCATAGACGTGTCGGGTGCGTTTATGCGGCTACACCGCAATGCGGCGTTACAAAATGTACAATTAATACACCATGACCCTGGCATGAAAAAAATATCTTGCATTCATTTTGCCGAAGAAAAAGCATCCCTTGCAGATGCAAAGTTAGCACAATCCAGAAAATATTGACATTGGACAAGGAACACATTGGTATAAAGAACTTTTAAAGTTTCGGAAAATGATAATTCACTGCATGCACTACTTTCCGGGTTACTATAGGCAGAACTATCCATCTTAAGGCACCCTAACACCTAAGCGAATTGCCTGAAATATGCCTTGCTATGGCTGACGAAAGGCACTTTTTGAAAAAATCGTTTTCAATGGTAATTGATAGTTAATCACATTTACCCTTCGTGTTTGGGTTCGCACACCTTCTGAACTAACAGTTGCGATTATTCATTTTCGCTCGGGAATTTTGAACATGTTTCGGACGAATTGAAAAATCGTCTGTCATCTGCTTGAATTCGCATCTCTTATTTAGTCTTCAGTAATCGTTCGTTTATCGTTCGTGTGTAATTGCCATGCATAGTCCCTCATCGCGCTTTTGCCAAAGTGGACCGATCTCGAAAGAACCCCAAATGAAGCAACACGATGACTAAATATGACTTGCGCAAAAAACGAAGATACTATGACAAAGATTAACTTTTCCCAAATTTGAATTGCGATGCATATACGGAGGTAAGTCTAAGAGATACTATGACAAACTTTGGGTTGTGAATTGATACGAATACGAGCGAATGAGCAGACGAAAATTTTTTCGAATGCCGAGCTGCTCTGTGACCTGCCACTCACCACGCTATTCATATACATGTATAAACATTTCAACCCCAAAGTTTCAAACTTTTTTCAGTCAAATGGAAGAGGCAGCCCGCCTCAGAATCCAGTATTTACTGGCAATGGCTCAGAATGAAATTATACATAAGCAGCTAAACCTACACCAGTTCATCAGAGATTGAGACGAGGCTTCAGATGGAGAAAGACATAGCTGAACCCTGCCAGAAGAAGGGCTTTTGGAATCTAAGACTAGCTGTTGGTTGAGCTCCGAAGAGAAGACCGTTCGACTTTCAAGAAATTTCTCTGGACGGACCTGATCGCTTTTATAATCCCCGAGGAGCGCACACACACGTACGAGAACGCCCGATCTATTCCTTCGTCTTCATTTCCAACCGCACGCCATTTTAAACCATTGCTCATTGTTCGTTCGTCTTATCGGGTCGTATCAACCCTTCGCTCGTCTCCGGCTGCAATTTACTCAAAACGTGTACCGAAAAAAGCGTTATACTTCGCATGTCATATTTATCCTTCGCTTACCTCCGTTGATCATATTTGACAATAGTTTATAATCGGGTGATTTCGCGCATTTTTCCATTCGTCCACCTACATTCGCTCAGGTGTGAGGGCGCTATTATCCGTGAATGGTAGGCTCATGCATGGGTTTGAAAAAAACCCGAAGTACCCAATGAAAACCACCGACTTTCGACAAGCGAACTGACAAACTTTCTCACTTTATAAGGACCTGTCCTGAATGGGATGCGAATTTACATGAGAGGCGCTGCAATTCGTAATTTCGCGCTTTATTTGATTAGAAAATTCGACCACCAAAGTTCTTATGTAAGTTACCATGGCAACAATAGAAAAAGTGACTACCGTCACCGATAGTTCGGCCTAAAAATCATTGTTCTTGGAACATCTAACAAAACTATATGTTAAATTTTTTCAGCCTCAAACACGACTGTTGTAATGGCAAATACACAACCAGCCACAATGCCACCACCAGCTCAGTACAGAGACCAGTCAGTGTCCATGACTTGCAGAAACTGTAAAGCTCAGATTCACACCAGAATACGGCACGAAATAGGCATGTTTGCCATTATAATCGCAGTGGCATTGTTTTTCTTCGGGTAAGTTTTATAGCAGTCTTATCTAATACATGTATGTAAATGGCCACTACGGCAGCTCAGTTGGTAGAGTGCTCGCTTCGTAAGTGGGAGACCGCGGATTCGATTCCCGACCGGGCCCGACTCAGGACTTCAAATGAATCGTGAAATTAAAGTCGCTATTCTTTCAGATGGGAACTCAAAATTTAATGTAGGCTTAGCACGATAAAGAACCCTGTTGTATAATGCCATCAGTGCAACACACATGCAAATTTTCTGCACCTTCGCTATAGCTGGCGACGTCTCGATATAAATAAAATATTTTGACTGGGAAGTTAAACACCATAACTCACTCTAACACATGTATGTAGAATATTGACCCGCGATGACATCTCATTTGGTAGAGTGCTCACTCGTATGTGGTAGGTCTTTGGTTCAATCCTAATTTGGGGTCCAACAAAGATTTGAAAAAAGTGACTGTTTCTTGCCAAACATTCAGCATTTCTCCATTCATTCATTCATTCATTCATTCATTCAATCAATCAATCAATCAATCAATTTCCATTAAATTTAACTTAAACGTACTTGGTTATATGTGAGATTTTTTTTTAAAAAATCGTCGATTTAAGCTTGATCATCTTTTGGCCATTTTCCCGGAGCCCGTTCGCAACTTGGCAAAAATATGAATAATTTCAAAAGTGGTTGCATGTTGGATGGTTTACACTTGACCACCTTCTGTATTTTGGCTAGTGTCATACCATTATTGGGCAGCCTGTAAATTACTTCAAAAGTGGTTATTTATGAAGGATCCCTTTCATGTGAAGAGTACTTTTTTGGTCGCTCTGCAGCCAAGGTTCGCCAACAGTGTTGAACTTTGGACAGGCCTGCACTACATGTATATACATTAAAACATTTAGTTATGACTTTTTTCATTTATATAGGTGTTGGCCATGTTGTATAATACCACTGTTTGTTGAGCAATGTAAAGATGTCCACCATGAATGCCCCAACTGTAATGTGGAGCTTGGAACATTTAAAAGACTCTAAAATCAGCAAAGAGAGAGAGAGAGAGAGAGAGAGAGAGGATGTCTTAACTGTAATGTGGAGCTAGGAACCTTTAAAAGACACTGAAATCAACTAAGAGAGAGAGAGAGAGAGAGAGAGAGAGAGAGAGAGAGAGAGAGAGAGAGAGAGAGAGAAATGTTGAGCTTGGTACCTTCAAAAGACTGGAATCAGGTGGGTTTTCTAATCAGCAACCAAAAAAGATATCAAGTTAACAGTGTGTGGCGAGAGAGAGAGAGAGAGAGAGAGAGAGAGAGAGAGAGAGAGAGAGAGTATGTGTGTGTGTGTGTGTGTGAGAGAGAGAAAGAGTGTGTGTGTGAGTGAGTGAGTGAGTAAGTGAGTAATGGTCTTTAACGTCCCAGTCAAGAATATTTCACTTATATCGAGACGTCGCTAGCTATAGGCGAAGGTGCAGAAATTTTGCCTGTGCGTTGCTCTGATAGCATTATACAGCAGGGTTCTTTATCGTGCCAAGCCTACCAAGACACGGGACCTCGTTTGTTTTAAGTTCCCATTCGAAAGAACCGTGACTTTCATTTCGTAATGCCGAGTGCTTGGCGAAAGAACAGTCACTACCCACTTTTAATGTCAGACCCGGCCGAGGTTCGAACCCACGGCCTCCCAATTACGGAGCGAGAACTCTACCAACTGAGCTAGTGTGTGTTTGTGACAATAAATCAGCAGTGACATTTAATAAATTTCGTTGGTTCTAGTTATGTTTTTTTAAACATTTTTCCTTTATTTTGTGATATCATAAGCTCATTTTATGAAAAAATACCTGTCTATAAAGGTCATCCATGGGAACCAATAACCACGGGGGTAATCCTGATACACTGTATTTTATTTATGTTAGGGTATTCCAAAGGTTTTGATTTTCGTCCGAGTAATATTATATTTTTTGTCTGTTACCCTTTATGTCAAAGAGAAGTAAAAACGGTTTTTAATATACAGTCAAACCTGTCTATAAAGACCACTGAGGGGAACCAGTAAAAGCGGTCTTTATGGACAGGTGGTCTTTATATACAGGCTCAAATAATATGAATAAAGAACAAATAGGATACAATTCAAGTGGCCTTTGTAAAGCAGGACGCCCTTATATAGAGGTGGCCTTTAAGGCAGGTTTTAACTCTTAAAACAAAACATTTATTGACAACAGAGGATTAATTGCATTATATTTGATGGTCTGTAATTACTTGACATAAAACATTGCAAGAAATGGTCATATTTTTTCAGGTACCAGTAACTTTCCCGATTGAGGCATGGACTTTTGTTTGAAAGTGTTTCTAATGAAATGTTTTGGTATTTAAATAATTTATCTGTATAAAAATCCGAAGAAAAATATACATACTTTTTATAAACTTGTGAAAACAGCTTTTTCTGATTTTAAGTAAAAATTTATGTTTTGTTTCAACAGAATAGCGTAAATGTTAGGCTTTCCGAACTTTGATGTTATGCTTTCTATGAAACTACGTCATGCTTTCCTCATAGTCAAACCTTTCTATAAAGACCATGCAAGTTTACCATTAAACGTGGCCTTTACAGTCAGGTGGTCCTGATATAGAGGTGGTCTTTAAGGCAGGTTCAACTGTATTTATCTAAAACTGGTTTGATATTGACAACTTTCAATATATATATTTCCACCTCTATATAAGGTTCACCTGCTTGTATAGGCCAGTACAATTATATCCTAATGGTTCTTTGTTCCTATTATTTGAACCTGTATAAAAAGGCCACCTGCCCATAAAAGCCACTTTTACTGGTTCCTTTGGGTGGTCTTTATAGACAGGTTTGATTGTAATTAGCACAGTCTCCACACGTATAATTGCAAATTTTTTTTTGTAAAATAATTATGTATTTTGGATATATTTATATATGTATGTATGTATGTACATTGTATAAGTTAACGAGAGCTAACAAAAATAAAAAAAAAAAAAAAAAAAAGATAACTTTCTTTTTTATTTCTTGTTAGTAGACATTTTTGATATAAACTAACTTAAATATAATTCATATTTGATTATCAGTCTGGATGACAATAAATTTAATAAAAGTTTTTTCTAGTGAAAATAATAAAACAATATTATTTGATGGAATAACTTAAACTATAAAAGAAAGAAATAGTTTTTTCACCATTCAGAGGAAAACACACACACACACACACACACACACACACACACACACTCTCTCTCTCTCTTAACAATATCATTTGGTGGAATAACTTAAACTAAGTAAAAAGAAATAAATAATTTTTTCACCATTCAGAGGAAAACACACACACACACACTCACACACACACACACACACACACTCTCTCTCTCTCTCTCTTAACAATATTATTTGGTGGAATAACTTAAACTACGTAAAAAGGAATAAAAAACTTTTTTCACAATTTAGAGGAAAACACACACATGCACACACACATACATACATACATACACACACACTCTCTCTTTCTCTCAAAAATATTCATTTTTATACCCCCCCCCCCGCTTAAAAAGTTGGGTATATAGTGATAGGGGTGTCCGTCTATGTGTCCGCCCTTCCGTTACACCTTAGGGTACCTATCTCTTATCCGCAACTCCTCCTAAACCCTTCAATGGATTTTCATGAAACTTTCACACAATCTTTGTGATATAATGTAGATGTGGTGTGTGTTTATTTTCGAGGTATATGAAATTTAGACATATCCGGGTAGTTTAATTTTGTCATTTTAAATATGCACGATAACACTATAAGCATAATATAAATTCCAGGTTTCCATAAATTTAAAATAATTAGTAGCCAAATTTCCAAAATTTGTGAAAATATAGTCCTTTTTAAAGTATTTTTCCACAAATTTGCTAAAATAGGTTACTTTTTGAAAGAATTCCTCAGAAATTAGTAGCCAATGGCGATTTTGGCTACCAGGAATGGAAACATACATAATATTGACTGGGTATTAATTTTCCCTCAAAACTAACGACTGTGAAATAAGGGAAAATTAGTACACCACGAAAACAAATACACTTACAGTATATAAAGTATTAGATTTATATGTAAGTATAGGAATATTTTTTTCCATCATTTGGACACACACACACACACACATACACACATTTTGATATTTATATATGCAGTAAATTGCAAAATGAAACATAAAAAATATATAATTATAAGATCTTTAACATATAAATATTTGAATCTATGTAGAACAAGACTTTGGACGGATAAATGAAAAATTTGAAGATATACAGCAAAACCTCAATTTGTTGCCACCTTAATAAAAATAAGTATTTTTAGTTAGATTTTGGCATTATAAAGCATTTTGGTGATCAATAGAGGGAGGTTTATAAAGAAAAACATAAAAAATAGACTTGGGAATTCAAAATAAAACCACTGCGGTAGCTCAGTTAGTAGAGTGCTCGCTCCGTAAGTGGGAGGTTGTGGGTTCGATCCCCGACCGGGTCTGACCCAAGACTTGAAAGTGGGTAGTGACTGTTCTTTCACCAAGCACTCGGCATTACGAAATAAAAGTCACGGTTCTTTTGGATGGGAACTTAAAATAAAGAAGGTTCCATGTCACGGTGGGCTTGGCGGGCTAAAGAACCCTGCTGTATAATGCCATCAGCGCAATGCACAGGCAAAATTTATGCACCTTCGCCTATAGTTGGCGATCTCGATATAAGTGAAATATTCTTGACTGGGACGTTTAACACAATTACTCACTCACTCACTCAAAATAAATTTTTTCAGTTAAAATTTTGGATTATATAAAGGGGTTTGGTAATTTTGGATTATATAAAGGGGTTTGGTAATTTTGGATTATATAAAGGGGTTTGGTAATTTTGGATTATATAAAGGGGTTTGGTAATTTTGGCATTATATAAAGGGGTTTGGTAATTTTGGCATTATATAAAGGGGTTTGGTAATTTTGGATTATATAAAGGGGTTTGGTAATTTTGGATTATATAAAGGGGTTTGGTAATTTTGGCATTATATAAAGGGGTTTGGTAATTTTGGCATTATATAAAGGGGTTTGGTAATTTTGGATTATATAAAGGGGTTTGGTAATTTTGGATTATATAAAGGGGTTTGGTAATTTTGGATTATATAAAGGGGTTTGGTAATTTTGGATTATATAAAGGGGTTTGGTAATTTTGGATTATATAAAGGGGTTTGGTAATTTTGGATTATATAAAGGGGTTTGGTAATTTTGGATTATATAAAGGGGTTTGGTAATTTTGGATTATATAAAGGGGTTTGGTAATTTTGGCATTATATAAAGGGGTTTGGTAATTTTGGCATTATATAAAGGGGTTTGGTAATTTTGGATTATATAAAGGGGTTTGGTAATTTTGGCATTATATAAAGGGGTTTGGTAATTTTGGATTATATAAAGGGGTTTGGTAATTTTGGCATTATATAAAGGGGTTTGGTAATTTTGGCATTATATAAAGGGGTTTGGTAATTTTGGCATTATATAAAGGGGTTTGGTAATAAATCAAGGGAGACTATTAAAGTAAGCCATCAAAATAGACTTTGGGACCGCAAAGTAAATTTCTTTATTCTAGATTTTGGCATTTAAAAAGCAATTTAGTGATAAGGAAAACTTATAGAGAAAAGCATAAAAGAGGACTATGGGACTTCCAACAGGGTTCGTACAGACATTTGGACTCAAAATTTAAGGACTTTTTAGGGTCTTATTTGCAAATGCAAGGCCTAATCAGAAAGACAATTTTAGCTAAAAATGTTGGTGAAAAGACAATTAAATCAATAAAACAATTACTTAAGTGTCCATAGTAAAAAACTTGAAGTGAATAAGGTTGAAGTTGGGCGTTCAAGAGGGCCAGGTACTTTTAAATTGCTCATTATTAGTCTATTTGCAACTACTTAATATCAAAATACAGACACCCAACTGGCCAAATTCAAGGGCTTTTAGGGCCTTCAGGATAAATTCAAGGGCTTTTTAGTGTTAGACTTGTTTTTAGGGTCTTTTTAGGGCAATCCTCAAAAGGACTTTTCCAGGCCTGTAGGAACCCTGTTCAAAATTCTGTGGGTATATGTGATGTTGAAAAGTTTAGAGGGGTTTTTAATGAGGTTTTACTGTATTATCACAAAAAAATTACTGAAGTATTTTCAGTATCTCAAAACAATAAATTTACATATTTAAAAAAATCACATGATATAATCGGCACCAACTTTTGTAACTTATATCAACAGCTACCACTGTAAATTTCAGTCCTGAAGACGTCAGCATAGCTACCAAAACATGTAGACAAATAAACATCTTACTACATCTGTTCATTCTAATGTTAAGAACCATTTCTTTTAATAAATATACAAACCTGTCTATAAAGGCCACCTAAGGTAATCAGTAAAAGTAGTCTTTATGGACAGGTGACCATTATATACAGGTTCAAATATTATTTAAGAACAATTTGGATATAATTATACTGCATAAGCAGGTGATTCTTATATAGAGGTGGCCTTTAAGGTTGGTGGGACTATATTTAAAGAAACCTGTGAAAGGAGACTTATGGACAGATAGATGTAGAGTATGAATTGACTATCAAAAATAAATTACTGAATTATTTTCAGAATTTGAAAAAATATAAATATCAATATTTACTTTAAAAAAATAAAATAAAACTATGGAAAAGGAGTATTGGGATGGATAAATGATGAGTATGAATACTATCAAAAATAGATTACTGAATTATTTTCAAAATTTGAAAAAATATAAATATCAATATTTATTTAAAAAAAATAAAAAAAAATAAAACTATGTAAAAGGAGTCTTGGGATGGATAAATGATGAGTATGAATACTATCAAAAAGGAATTGCTGAATTATTTTCAGAATTTGAAAAAATATAAATATCAATATTTATTTAAAAATACATGTAAAAGAGTCTATGGATTGATGCAGGTCTAATATTTAAAATAAAATACTACTGAATTATTTTCAGAATTTGTAATATATAAATATCAATATTTATTAAAAAAATCATGTAAAAGAGTCTATGGATTGCTGCATGTATAATATGAATACTATATCAAAATTGCAATACTGATTTATCTTAAGTATTTCATAGATAAATAGGTTATTTTCAGTGTTTTATTTGGTTCAGACTTGTTCTATTATACTGTATAATGCTTATATTTTGCTGTTGTTTTATTTTTGCTATATTCACGGTCAAGGATATTTCCACAAAAATAAAAATGCTGTGAAAATACAGCATTTTGACATGTTTCAGTCATTCAGTAATGTTGCTTGAGAAAGCTGAAAATTGACAATACAAACACACCAGTCATAATTTGTCAAACTGCGAAAATTTGACACTGTGAAAATAAAGCAATATACAGTAGGATTTAGTATTTCATTATGACAAAAAATATACAACCAAATCATAAAACCACAAAAAATAAATGTTTTGATTGACAAAGTAACACATATAAATTATACCTGTATAATGTGTATATACAGTAAAACCTCGTTATAATGCCCCTCGATAACTTTGCCACCTCGCTTATCGCCACACTATTTTTAAGTCCCAAAATTCATTTTGTTTATGATTTTCTTTATAAGCCTCCCTCAATTTATTGCCAAACCCCTTTATAATGCCAAAATATGACTGAACAAATTGTGGCGATGAATCAAGGTTTTACTGTATACATATCTGATACAACATGATAATATAAGGACCTAGAACCAGCTAGACCTATCAAAAAACAAATAACAGATATTTAATATATATAACACATGTATGATAACAAAACTACGGTACACAACTTGGACAATATTCTACATCAAAACAACATAAACCAGTTAAGATGGCAAATTATCACAAGTAATTCACGGCAAGTATTTATGTAAAGTAGTACCCTCCAGTGAAGGATTAAAGATATCTGGTAAGTGAAATTGAAAAAAAAACCACAATAATAATTGCAAAGTACTTTAATTGCTTAACTTCAAGTTTAGGTTGGCCTGTCACTTTATAATCTCTACTTCTGAATTGCCTTGAAAATTTCAGTCAGAAATTCAAAATATTGTATTAATGTTGGCTACTTAAGTCACATAATATTTTCAAATTGTAAAATTACAAATTGCAATGTATCTATGGAAATATATGGTAATTTTTGTAAGATTCATTATTTTAAGTTATTTGTTTACTTCTATAAACATGATAAATTTTCATGTACATTGCTGCATAATGGTCAGTGCTGATTAACATGAACTAGTAAATTCAGTGAATTAGGATCCCCTGCCAGCCAATTATTCTTCGTGATTTGCACATATGTTCAAAGGACAATAACTACCAGGAAAATTGGGTTAACGATATGTGCATCTCCTATCAATGCTTTGCTTTTCACAAAGTTTTATGAAATAGTGCTCAATAGTTTTGGAGAATTTGCTCAGACAAGAATGTGGGACAGACAGACTGAATAAGATTTTTGATGGATGGACAGAAACTCAAATGTAATATCCCCCTTTCTTCGAAAGGCGAGGAATAAAAATAACAAAATAAAATATTTGACAATGTGGAAGTTTTGTTTTCATTTGTTATCAGTCTCACAATCCCCCATCGAAATAAAACAAATGCCAAATTCTTCCAATTTACACTTTTATACAAATGTATAAGGTAAATCAGTCCTTGGTTTCACAATCATTTCTTAACTAAGACATATCTTAACTTAAATCTGGCAAAATTAAAATCTAAATACAAAACAACATGTACGGTAATTTCAAGATATTTGTGAATTTAAGATGTCATTAAGAAAATTAGGCAAAGCTTATTATATCTATTTTCCAATTCCCTACATTTCATTTAAAATACTAAATTTAATAACTACAAATTAAAGTTGTCAGATTTAAGTTAAGGAAAATCTTATTTAAAAAATGGTTGTGAAATTTGAACCAGTAATTGTAATAGATCTTGCGTATGATGTTTATGTTTACAAATAAATAACAAAACAATGAAAGAACAAAATTCTGGGTAATATGAGGACACACATAAATCTAGAAATTTTTTACTTTTGTTACGAGATTTCAACAATAAACGGTATTGTAATTAATTGGAAAAACTTGTTTATTGGAAACCAGATGATTGAAAAAAAAATAGTCCAAATTTTGTCTGAAAAAGTTCTAAAATTTTCTGAATTTTGGATGTTTTTACATATTCAGAATAAAAGTGTTTAGAAAAATTCAGACACTAGATAATATTCAGGCTGACCAATCAAATTTATTTATTTGTCCAGATCAGTACATTTTCGGGGTAAAAGGTTGCCATTTAGGTACTTTATCGTCAGTAAGTGTTTGATAGTGGTACAATTTCCATACAAAAAGTCAGAATTTTCAGTACTTTTAATTATGAAAAAAAAACCGTCAAAATGGGAAAAACCTGTTGAATTTGACCTTTTCATTTTATCCGTCCGTTTATCCATTTTTATGGTACAAATCTGTCAAAAACAGATCAATATGTAGAATTGGTCAGCTTGAATTTTTGGTGTAAGAATGAATTCAGAAAAATTCAAAACAAAATTCTAGATAGGAAAATATTCATCCTCTTTTGAGATTATCGGTTGTCTTGCACAGTTCCTGGTTTAGAATTTTTTTCTTATAAAACGATAATTTATAAAGAGAAATATTTGCATCAAATGCTCTGTTTTACTGGCACCATCAGGGCCCTCTTAAAATAACATGACAAAATTTTATCATTCTCACATGAAGTGACTATGTTGTCATTAGTTTACTTGGTGTAAATGATTGTGATGTAAGAAAATGGGTGGCATAGAGACTAATCCCAAATCAGAAAATTGAGAGAAAAGGCACAGAATACTGTTTGCTGGCGATAAAATGTACAGTCAAACCTGTCAATAAAGGCCACCAAAAGGAACCAGTAAAAGTGGCCTTTATGTACAGGTTTAAATAATATAAATAAAGAGCAAATGGGATACAATTCTACTGGCCTTTATAACCTCCTATAGAGGTGACCTTTAAGGCAGGTTGGACTGTACTCTGATATTTAAGAAATATTATCATTTACTATTTTCAAATATGAAAATTGGCCATCATAAAAATAGCTGATAATGCTGTCCATGTTTCTCTGTAGACTGACCTACTGTTCACAGTACAACAATACTGCTGTTTAGGATGCTATATATATGCTTCAAATATTTGTATCTTCCAAGGCAAATACAAATTTTGACATGGTGAGTAAATCTGTAATTTTCAACATATCTGTCAAACTTTTGTAGAAGAAATCTGGAGACTGCAAAAAAGAAAAAAAATAGAAAAAACTAAGTGTAAGAGTTAAAATAATATTCAAAAATCATAATTTCATTGAAATTTTGTTAGAAGTATAACAAAATTGTACAATATGGTCAAAGGGGAGATAACTCAAATATTGCAAGCATCAAAGTTGTTCAGAATGGACAAAAGGGCAGATAACTCAATACAGGCATCATTTATTGAATTAAAAATTGTTAAAAAATGTGACTAAGAGCTGTTATGGACAGGTTTTCTAAGAAATATTAGTGAACATGTTTTTTTTATTATTGATAAGTTTCTTTTCATACCCCCAAAAAACTATAGTTTGAGGGTGAAAAATAGGAATCACAATGTCTGTCCATTTGTCCATCCTTCCGTGTAAAACCATGTCCGGGCCATATCTCATAATTGCTTTAGATGACTGTCATAAATCTGCACAGGAATTATCTTCAAGATTGCAGGAGACATTAAATGTTGGAGGGGGGGTGTACTTGGCTCTCAAGAGATGGTTCAAGCCATTATTTATTTTAGCCTTGCCTAAAAATACATGTCATTTAGCAATTAATCAAGTTGCCCTTGCCCAAAACAAAGCCATTTGATTTATTTTAACTCAAATGTTTTTTCAGGCACACATTGTTATTTGTCAATTGTTTATTAATAATATTACCTCTTTGCGGACAATCTGTAAAAATGCTATCTCTATTCCTGTTATTTTACTGAATTTGCCCCTGCAAAAAAGATTATACAAATTTTATATTAAGAAATATTACCTCAGTTTATAAAGCAGCGCTTTTTCAAACTTTTTTTTTAAAATGTGGACACAGGGCATTACAAGCCCTGTCCATGTACATCAATATCATATATGATTTGCCCCTACAAAAAAGATTATACAAATATTATATTAAGAAATATTACTTCAGTTTATAAAGCAGCGCTTTTTCAAACTTTTTTTTAAAATGTGGACACGGGCATTACAAGCCCTGACCATGTACATCAATATCATATAAACAATAACATACAGTACAGGCCTGTCAAAAGTTTAACACTAAGACAAGGAATAAGTACACAAATGACAGCTCATCTCGATACTTCAGCTCTCGGCAACTTTTCGAAAGCTTTTATGTATCTCATGCTTATGGTGTATTTATTTCCCAATTAATACGCTATGGTAGAGCTTGTTCCCACTATTGGGACTTTGTACAACGAAGTAGGCTGCTTGCAAATAAATTGCTGACTAAGGGATATTGCGAGACTAGGCTTATCAAGGTCCTCAAAAAGTTTTATGGCCGTCATCACAGTATTGTTGATAAATTTGATGTCTCTGTGTCCAGGATTGCCCTGGATATATTTGACGTGTTCCTTTCACACAATTTTAATTACACACGTGGAGGGTATAGCTAGCTAAACAGGAGGTGCTTACCCTTCCGGAGCAGCCGGCCTCACTTCCCTGGTGGAAGTTCATGTGTCTAACCTAACATGTCAGTTCCAAAGTTTTTACTTTGCTTCTGGATTGTGATTCAGACATGGATTAGTATATTTGTTTTTGATCATGACAACTTTTCAGGCACTATCTACCCATATCTAGGTCACTTGACAGTCGACCGTTGACATCTTTTAATTAGCTCAGTGTTTAACTTTCGAAAAGTCTGTACTTGTACTGTACATGCCATAACTCTAAAAATGAAAACCAAGACATTAGAGAAAACAATCCTCGATTTTATGGGAAAATCCAGGACATTTTCAACAAAGTTAAGAGACATTTTTAGCTAAAACAAAATTTATTTAAGTGTATCAACAATTAATACCATGTTCAGAGAAAGAATTATAAATTTATTAAAAAATAGTAAATTTAAAAGTTAGAACTTTATAAAAAAAACTTTTAAAATTTTCAAAGACTTTTCATAAATGTGCAAAATTAAATTTATATATCTGGCCAAGCTATCCAAGCACTGATCATCAGGCCATTTCACAACTTACTGTAAAGGGGGGAATTTTCGCATTGGTAAAATTTTCGCTTTTTCCATGCTAAAGAAATTACAGTAAAATTTTTACCCACACGAAAATGACAACTATACAGATTTATATATCATAATATAAAGAATATACACCCACTTATATTGGTAACACGAAAATTACAACCATGCGAAATGTCAGATTTCAGAAATCGTAAAATTTTCACCCTGAGAAAATAATCCTCTTTACAGTATTTATTCATTTAAGTTCAATATCATATAAACATTTGGATTCATTTCTAAGTGGAAACGCTGTATTTTGTTGAAAATTGACAGAAATCCATGCCTGACAGTGAGAACATATCAGAGTAAAAATGTAAGAACCTTAGTGGGCTACCTTACATACCCCACATGGTCCCACATATTGGACCAAGTACAAGGGTTGTCATTACTATAAAAATCAGTAAACAACAAAACGTGAACTTGATTTGTTTCTCATATACCAAGAATCAGTTCAATAGTTGCAACTGTTTTGGAAACAAGTGTGAAAAACTGATGTTGCATTATCATTCATGTCTCTATAGAGGTGAAATATTCTCAACTGGGATGTAAAACTGCATTCAATCAATATCTCTCCACTTATCATAAATTACTTATACAGTAAAACATGTTTATAATGAAGCCCTGAGAACTTTTTTTTTAACTTCACTATAAAGCGACTTCTTTATATTGTTATAAATAGACTTGTATAGAAGAGCGGTTGGACCCAATATTTGACTTCATACTATCCATGTATTCATTGTCAGCGTGTTTGTTATATTCGTTTTACTGTACTACTCTTTTGTAAATTAACCACTGTCGCAGTGGCTCAGTTAGTAGAGTGCTTGTTCCGTAAATGGGAGGTCATGGGTTAAAAGTCTGACCCAAGATTTGAAAGTATGTGGTGACTGTTCTTTTGCCATGCACTGGCATTACAAAATGGAAGTCCCAGTTCTTTCGGATAAGAACTTTTTAAAAAATAAGGTACTGTGTCATAGTAGGCATATCACTATAAAAAAACTGCTGTGTAATGCCATCCATGCAATGCACAGGCAAAATTTCTGCACCCTCGCCTAAAACTGGCGATGTATGGATATAAGTGAAATATTCATGACTGAGACATTAAATAACATTGCTCTCAACTCTTTAACTACAGCAAGCGAACTCAAGTAGTCAAGTGACCATCTTCATAAAAACTAAAGAATCTTGACATGGGGTAAAACATTACTTCGCTACACTCTCCCCTCCAACTGCAGCATTTTAACTGGAACTTCTTTATGTAATCACTGGCCATGACTCAAACCCACAACCCCTGGCCATGACTCAAACCCACTACCCCTGAATGATGATGAGACTGTTACTTTAACCAATTGACCTTTATACTATATCTTACTTGTCTAAGGAATGTTTGTCCAGCCACTGTTTGACCTGGTCACTCGTCCACTTCTTGACCACTTCAGTATTTGTAGGTACAGTAGCTAGGGAGTTCGTTGTTTGTTTCGGTGGTACAGGAGCTGGCTGTAAATTTAGATACAACAAATTACTGTAAACATACTGTAAAGGGGGAAATTTTCGCATGGGTAAAATTTTCGCTTATTTCATGGTAAAGAAATTACCACAAAAATTTTACCCACGTGAAAATGTCTATCATTCACAGGTTAATATATCATATATATATACACCCACTTATATTGGGTCTAGGTTTTCTTGTCAAAATGTGTGTAAAGCAAAGCTAATAATTTTTTGTTTGGTTTATGTTGCTCAGTCTGTTTCAGTTACTTCTTGCTGTACAGGTGGCCTACTCTTTTTTTTTAACTCTACAAAAGTGTCTTTAGCGTGCACTAAGACATTGGATCTTGGTTTTGCGTCTCACGCGTAAGACTACTGAATAACGACCTTTTTACAGCTCTAGTATGGGCAGGATAAAAAACCATCTCCAAACATTTCTTAGTCATGACCCACAACCATTTACTTTGAAAGTCAACAATAGTACCATTCGGCAATGTCTGCCCTGAATGAATTGATTTATTCCAAAAAAAATTCTGTAATATAGTCTAAGTTGGCGCCGGAACAGTGTTTTAAACCCCTGCCAAGAATATTTTGCTATGGACAGTATTTACAAAACCAGAAACCTTCCTGTGTCTACCACAAGGCTAAAAAAATGCCGTAGTTTCACAATCATTTGTTAAGATTTTCTTCAATTTAATGTAAAATCTGGCAAATTTAAATCTAAAAGATTCAACTAAATTAAATTTGACTGTAATAAGTGAGGACTGATCACCAAAATGACATCTTAAATTCTTGAATATTTTAAAAATTAACAAAATTATTAGATTATTAATTTGCCAAATTAAAATTATTATCATTAATTAACAAATTTAAGATAAGGAAAGTCTTAGCTAAAGAATGAGTGTAAAACTGGACCAAGACCAGAAAGTTACAGTTAATCACTTAATTATATAATCTACTCAATAATCCATGTAATACGGTCATACAATAAAAATCGTATTGAATGAGTGTGATGTCATAAAAGCATAAAAGTCATTCCAAAGTGACGTCACACAATTGACCTAGTTCACAGTTGTTTGTTTCATTTGACACTGTTTGTTGATTCTAATTTAAACTGATAGTTTTGTACTTTTCTTCTTAAAAGAAAATACATTGTTACAGTATTTAAATTGAAAATATTTGTTTTGTTTTTGTATCCTGCGGACAGACTATTGTTTACTTTTAATATTTCAGCAGGATTACTTTTGGTGCATGTACACATTTACGTGAACTTATTGTGTTGCGATCAATCAGCTGTTTTCTTATAATGAGAAGACAAGTTTTAAATCTACGAAAAACCAGTTTTTTATGGGATTATATAATAAATAGAATCTTGCATTCATGTTTATGCAATATTGAATTTATTAAACTTGTTGAATAAATTCAATATTACATAAACACGGATGCAAGATCTATATATTCATCTACTGCATACAACACTACATTACACCATGTCTAACTCAGCCCCACTACAAATGGTTACAGAGTCTGTTTACCTCAGGGTGACTTCCCAATGACGTGACAACTTTAGGTATGGTAATATCAAGGTGATCTGGAGTGTCTTTGTCATCGCCAAGCTTCGAATGAAGTTCCCGTAACAATTGCTCGATTTTAGATTCAAAACTGTATTTGCCGCTGAAGTCAAAGAACAGCCTTGATCCAATAATAAATCCTAGCCAACCATCAGGTTTAAAATTTTTCTCCATTTTCAAAGGAACTATCTGTTTCTTTAATTGAAAAGCATATTCTGCCTCTGAAAAAAAAATCAATTTTGTGAGATTTTTAAAAATTCTATGGTGAGTTGTGACTTTGTATAAACCACATGTAGGCATAATTCATCATTATTTAGAAGTAAACAATGGTTATGCATACTTGGTAATTTATCATATTAAAGAAGAAATGAGAGTAGCCTCCAAAAGCCAAAACCCTCTCGACAAGCTAACAATATAATATTTTAATACATGTATATTATTTAATACTTAAAATATTCATTAAAATGACATATGCTTCTTACACCTAATTCAAACTATGTAAACATAATAATAATAATAATAATAGCTAATAGTATCAACATTGTACACATACTATACGTTTATGGTCTAAGGGAGATAATTCACCTGGCCTATCATATCAAAGGTGAATTGTCTCCCTTATATCAATGATATATCATGGTACAGCTTCATGTTACATGTAAATGTAATAATGTCATATTATTATCTGGCAGTTAAGACCAAGAGCCTTGCATTCCTGTACTTAAGTTCTCGGACAATAAAAACCATTAAGCACTGACAAGGATTGAATCTAAAGTATCACTTAAAATAAGAGATGCTATTTTGAAATTAAATTTGGCAACAAGCGGGTTAAGACATAAAAAACTATTTTCTCTCACTGGACAAGAAAATTTTTTTTTAATAAGATAAGAGTAGTAAAATCTATCCCTGTTTTGTAGTGGAGATTAATAGAATCTATCATGAGTATCCATGTAGGATAGGGAAATCTCACCCGAGGGGTTGAATATTTCAGTCGGAGACGAGGCTTGCCGAGTCTCTGACAGAAATATTCAACCCTGAGGGTGAGATTTCCCTATCCTACATAGATAAACTCATGATTGATTCTTTTTCTTCCAGTTTGATGACAATTTTTTACTTGAAGTATCAGTCACGTTGACATCGACGCCATCTTTGTAAATCTAACTTTGTTATTTAATGTTTTACATAAAAATAAATATGACCATCAGACAGAATACCTGAATATGGTTTATACAAAAGGTATAAACTAGAAAACAATGCTGTTTATTCTAATCTCCTAAAATAAACATTTGAAACGCAGTGAAAATATCTAAATTTTGGAGACTGGTGTCATTTCCCCGCAAGACGACGTCATGTCTCGACAATATGACGTCATTCAATTGTCCTTGATTGTGACGTCACTGAAAGCCGCACGAGGAGGTGAAGATAAGCATGTGGAGGTGAAGATAGAAATTTCTTCCATCGTTTCTTCAAGCTGAAATCTCTATCTCAAACATAGGAAGATTGAAGAAAAAGTATTTCAACAAAGCGGGTGCATGTTAATTCTTTTGATAGGCTTTTATGGTAAAATTAAAAAAAAAATCATTTTCAACCAATGACATTACAATCTAAATTGTTGACATCACAATCAAAGTGATATTATAACATCTTAGTGCAAGTAGCTTACTAGGGTAAGACTAATAGAATCTATCATCGGTAACAGTGTAAGACAGAGATATCTCAAACGAGGATGAATATTTTCAATGTTCAGTACTCGCTAAAGCTCATTCTGGACATTGTAAATATTCATCCTCGTTTGAAATATCTCTGTCTTATACTGTTACTGGTGTATGATTCTTTTTCTCACACATTTTCAGCATCAAAACATGATTTGTAAACAAAAAATTGCATCAAACGTTCAGTTTTCAGACCATCATCAGTGTCTTCTGAAAATGACATCATCAATTTTGTTGACGTCATCACATAAAATAATCCTGATGTCATCAATTAAGCGTATGTAAGTGATTGTGACCTTGAGAAATTGTTGGTTGAGAAAAGTGATCTCATCCCTAGGGTGAGACAGAAAAATGTCACATGGATAAAAACAGGGGATTTCCATGTCTTATGTGTGAGAAAAAAATCTTAACCTGTTTGGTTATCTGGTGGTCTGATATGGGAGAATGTATTTACATCACTCTCAGTTTTGATTATTTTACCTGCTCTACAATTATCGCTGTCTTTGTATTTCTGCGAGTAACAGATCAGTATCACCGAGGCTTTTTCAACGGCGCTAGCCATGGCATTTAACGTCGACCCTTCCATATCGTCGATGTCCATCCAGACTTTAAATCTGTTGGATTTTAGTATGTCTTTTATCTGTATCATTATTGGCTGATTACCCCACTGGTAACTTATCATAATGTGACCTTGACCTTGTGAGGCTGGCTGCTGGCTAACTCTTGTAATGTTCCTAACTGAAAAAAAATTAGAAAAAATTAGAAATTCCACATACAATGCAGACCTGTTAAAAGTTTAACACTGAGCAAACAAAAATTTTGTAAGCTCGGCTGCAAAGTGGGCGTGCAGTATGTATATGTGTGTATGTGCATGTATGAGTACATGTATGTGTATGTGTTCATGTATCTGTGAATGGTTGTATGTGTGTGTAGGCATGCATGGGTTTATGTGTACATAGATGCATGTTTGTGGGTGTATGTGTGCATGATTATGTATGTATGCATATATGTGTAGGGATGTTTGTGCATGTATATGTCATGTATATGTGTGCATGTTTTTAGCCTGTAGCATGTGTATATGTGTGTTTGTGCATATACATGCATGTGCACAGAATTTCACCATGTGTGTGTATTTATATACGTTAGTGTTTATATGTCACATGTAATAGTTTATCTGTAAACATTCTTAGAAGGAAAATCAACAAATACCTGAAATATGAAATCAACAAACCTGAGTCTTTGTATTTCTCATGTTGACTTAAGTGATCTCGTAAAGTCCATAGCGCCCCCTCACATGCTTTTCTGACCTCTTTATCTGGAGAGTTTCGTAGTGAAATAAACGTGTCGATGACACCAAGATCAGGGTTTGATACAAAGAACTGTTGATTGGACTTGTCAAAGGACAAAGTACGAAGTGCTCCGACTGCCTCTGTAAATATTAAAAGAATAACAAGTTAATAATGGCAGGCAATACATAGTCCCACCCATGTTAACAATCAGTATGCAAACATTTGTATAAAAATGGTCAAGTTAAAAAAATCAGCTATTCCTGATAAATTCAAAAAATTATAATTCCTGATCACATGCACACCTTTGATATCTGTAGATTAACTTACTTCAAGTTGTTAGAAATTCACAAATATCTTAAAAACTAACAAAATTATTTATATTTGAAATATGTCAGATATATAAGTACAGCAAATTTAAGAAAAATCTTTGTAAATAAATGATTATGTAACCAAGGATTTCGTCAACAATCATGCTTAAACCGAATACATGGATAGTGCAAATATTGGGCCTGACCGTTTCTCTTTAAATAAGTCCATATTATATAATAACAATATAACGAAGTTGCTTTAAAATAAAGTTAAAAATAGAGTCCACAGGGCTTCGTAATAAATGTGTTTTATTGTATTTAATGATTCAAGGTGTCATTTTTAAGACCACTTAATAGTTTTAACAAAAACTTGTATTTTGAATTCTATAAAAGACTGCAAAAATTAACTAAATTTAAGATAAGGAAAATATTAACTAAGAAATGATTTTGAAAACTAGGCAAACAAGCAAAGTCAGTGAATTGGGATCTCTTGCAAGCAGGTTTTTTTGTAATTTGTACTTATGTTCAAAGGGCCATAACTCTGTGGAAAATGAGCAAACCAACTCGAGTTAACAATATGGGATTCTCCTATTTATGTTAATACTTTGCACGAAGTTTTCTGAAATAGTGAGTGCTTCATAGTTTTGGAGAATTAGTGCAGACAAAATTTAGGATTGATGGAGGGATACACAGACAGACGGAAGGACAGACAGAAACTCAAATTTAATACCCCTCGCTTTCTTCGTAAGGCAGGGGATAATAAAAGTTATAGATTGACCAACCTCTTTGTTCCTCAACATAACCATCAGCGGCTACTTTCACCAGTATTTCAGCTGCATTATGGTCCACTAAGGCCTTCTTATTGGCGTCATTTCTAGCTATTCGTCTTATTGCTAAAATTGAAACATATAATTATATCGGAAAATCTATCAAAATGTTGAAGTAAATGGTTGACACTAAGGACAAACTATAAAGAATTTGAAATGTAAATGTCTAAAATCGATGTTTATGGTGCTATAACTTTTACTGCCACTAACTTGGGGAGAACTGGAGAAGATGGCACAAGACAAGAGACAGGTGGAAAACTCTAGTCCTTGCCCTATGCGCCCCCGGGGGTTAAAAAGACTAGGTAGGTAGGTAACTTTCACTGCCATGCAAAGCACATTGAATAACATTTGTTGCTTAAAATAACATATGTTGCTTAAAGGAGTTGGTGTTTAATGTCTAAGTCAAGAATATTTCACTTATATCAAGACATTGCCATCTATAGGCAAAGGTGCATAAATTTTGCTTGAAGGTTGCGCTGATGACATTATACAGCAGGGTTTTTTATTGTACCATGCCAAGCTTACCATGACTAGGAACATCGTTTATTTTAAGTTCCCATCCGAAAGAACAGTGACTTTCATTTGGTAATTTCGTAATGCTGAGTGCTTGGCAAAAGAACAGTCACCAGCCACTTTCAAGTCTTGGGTCACATCGCAAAACCTCCAAATTACGAAGCAAGTAAATGTTTATATCTCTCTAACTCACTCAAAGGCAATAAATTGTTTATTATACTGAAATAAGATCACCATGGTAATAAAAAAGAAAATTGGTTTTGTAATCATTTGAAATTACCATAAATCTCTCTCCCAGTCATTTTTTCTCCTATTGGAACTCATCAAAGGCAAATTTTATAATGGAGAAACTGATTTTCTTGCACCAGTGATAGGAAAATCCATAAAAAAGAGAGGTGCAAGATATCTCCATCTTGTATTCCCCTGTGCAAGATAGCTTACAGGCTGTTTTCCCCCACAAGATTTTATAAACAAAATCAGAGGTGTATCGAAAGTTGAAATTGAGTTTGAATTGAAAAATTGTACTTTCTGATGCAAGAAATAGAATCAATCACTACTTGTAGTGCCAGATAAGGAAATCGCAATTTGTTCTAACATATTTGGTCCAGAACTAGGAAACCATCTTCTGAATCAAATATATCAGAACTCCAGTTGTCAAAGATTTCCCTATCTGGCACCACAAGTTGTGATAGATTCTATTACTTTTTTTCGATGACGTCATATCATTGTGACGTTATAGTGTGTTCAAAAGAGATTTAATAAGCTGTTTTCAGAGGAACACAGGATGTTTTCTCCCTAAGATCACATGACCCAACACTCCAATCAAATTACAGATTGTATGGTTTTTATTTAATGAGGTACAATAAAATCAGGGTTCGTACAGACATATGGACTCCCAATTTAAGGACTTTTTAGGGTCTTTTCAGGTCCTAATAGCAAATTTAAGGCCTAATAAGAAGGACAATTTTAGCAAAAAAATATTGGTGCAAAGGCAATTAAATCAATAAAACAATTACTTACGTGTCCATAGTAACGATACTTGAAGTGGAGTTTGACGTTGTTCATTCGTTTGCCCATTTCAATGTTACTTATTAATTTATTTATTTATATCAGTCTATTTGCAACCACTTAATATCAAAATACAGTCACCAAACTGGCCAAATTCAAGGGCTTTTTAGGGCCTTCAGGATAAATTCAAGGGCTTTTTAGGGTCAGACTTGTTTTTAGGGTCTTTTTAGGGCAAACCTAAAAATTTAAGGACTTTTCCAGGCCTGTACGAACCCTGAAAATATAATACTTACTTCTACAGAGTTCACACACTGACCAGCCGCCCTCTCTTCTACTTTTAGATGCCATAGCTTTCCTCAACCAGTTCATTAACGCATTTAATATCTTTGGATTGGTCTGAAGGATTCCGCTTTCTTCCTCTTTAATGATGTCTGCCAATGTTGCCAGGGATGCCAAGCTTATAATTTTATCGGAAGATTCTAAGAATGGTTTGAGTATTTTGACGTAGTTATGGCTGTGCAATTTGTCGTGATTATCATCTGCCATTCCAAGATTGTGCAGAACTGAGAGGATTTTCTTCAAAATGGTGAAATCGACGTCCTAAAAATTGTTGAAAAATATAAATATATTAAAAAGGAAATTTAATCTCCTATAATTTAATCAAAATTTTGTTTTTTTATTATCTTTCATTTTCAGGGTTTTACTGGATGCACATCCTATGTATGTACATTTTTGCCCTTTGGACTGTCCAAAATGGGGTTCGCCGCCGCACCACGTGATCAATACCTCTTAATGTTTGTGCGGAACATTTTGGAAAACGTCAACGTCACAAATTCTCGAAATAACGTCGTTTTTAGGGGAAAACGTCATATTGTGCGATTCCATGTCCAGTGGAAACAAGCGTTTCACATACACGTTAGAAGGTATCACATGGTACAGCGGCGAATCCCATTATATATATGCAAGAAAATTATTCATAAGTTACCGTGATTTCATAATTGTTTATCTGACTCCTTTCCGTTTTCAGTTTATCATTTATAATCTTTTGTTACCATTAGTGATAAAAGCATATAGTTGAACATGATTATTAACACATAATAATGTTAATTTTGTCGGTCAAACAAGCTGAAAATTCCAGTTCTTTAGTCTGAAAGGATCAAGTTATCATGGAAACATGGACCCTTGGATTTTACGTCTGGACCCTTATTTCTTAATACCCTGCATGCCCGAGACCCCCACATTTAAAAATGTCTGTAAATCCCTACATTTCATCAAATCGTTTTCCAAAGTATTGCCTAACATTTTAGTGGGAGAATTTTTCTGAAATTGGTAAAAATGTTCTTTTTATCACTAAATTTGGTGGGAGATGGTGCTTAGAAAACTACCTGGAGGAGTAAAGTGATTTTTACATCTGAGTAAAGATTTTTTTTACGTATATGGAGACAATAAGTTCTGAGTTGTGGAGGAGTATGGAGTGCCTGGAAAAATGTATTGACCTTTGGTTAGTGAATTAATAAATTTTCTAAAACTAGGGTCTGTTCTAACCAAGGCACTGAGAGGAGATGTATGTGATCCATAAGTATGTGCTTTAAACCACTTGGCCACTGTCAAGCCCCTGTTATCAGGAGAGTTGGCAAATATGACTGTACTTCATATTACTTCAAGAGCTTTCACTTCTGTTCATTATTTTTCTCATTGTTCAAAACCTAACACATGTACTATTTTTTGTTTGGCTTAAAGGGTTCAAAATTTACTGGGTCTGAGGTCAGGGACCTATTGATTTTACAAAGGGTCCCATGATATTTAAATTGTAAAAGTCTAATGGACTTGTCATTGCACATGGGATTTTTCTATGATGATATTGGACATTCAAAACTTCAGACCTGCCAAACATGAAGGCAAAAGGTCTTGGACCTTCCATTACAAAATATAATTTTGAAGCCCTGGAATATTAATTATGTGCAAATGTAGTCCATCAGAAGTATTAAGTAATGGAAAAATATTATGTATAGTAAAACAACATTGACCTGTCTGTTTGACCTTTCATTAGAACATGTAGAAATAAGCATAGATGAGGAACCACTCTGTAACGGGTAGTGTGAGTTGAGTTGAGTAATAGTGTTTAACGTCCTAGTCAAGAATATTTCACTTACATCAAGATGCTGCCAGCCATAGGCAAAGGTCTAAAAATTTTGCCTGTGCATTGTGCTTAAGATATTATACAGCAGGGTTCTTTATCATGCCATGCCTACCATGACAATGGGAAATTGTTGATTCTAAGTTCCAATCCAAAATAACTAACATTTTGAAATGTTAAGTGCTTGGCGAAAGAACAATCACTATCCATTTTCGAGTCTTGGGTCAGAGGCAATCAGGATTTGAACCCAAGACCTCAACAGGTAGTGTGAGGTTGGATTTTCAATTAATACATAGGAATTTACTTAACTTTAGGTTAATATTTTCCATATTGTCTTAACCACTCGACAATTGATTCTACATATAAACGAATATGACGTGCTTAATTATTAAACATTAGTGCTTATTGTGCTTCGAATAATGTTGACAAAATAAACATGTATTGCCTATACATAAATGTATACTTGTCCATAATAAATATTAAAATTAAAGTTCAAGCAGACAGGTCATTGTTGTTTGCCTGTAAGATATAAATACAAAAACTCACATTGACATTATGAATTCAGAGGAAACAAGATTTATAAATTTTGTATATGATGTTCTGTAAGCAAAAAAGGCCCCTTAGAACAATTCAAACATGATGTAGAAAACAGCAAATAAAGAACATAAATATATACCAGTAAGTCTGTTATGAAAACATGACTTCGTAACCCTCTTGCTGCCAAATTAATTTTCAGCACTATGTTGGCAGTGCCAAATTGAAGTTCACAATGTGAAATGGTATGACGTCAATAATAGAATATGACGTAATATGCATTTGCAGTCATATAACATCATTAGTTAATTGTAGATTACAATCTCAATTGTCAACATTTTGCATTTTATACTTTACAAAAAGATTATAAGTATCTCTTTGTCTTTTAACCAAGAGTTGGCAATTCCTTTTAAAGGACAAATGTCCATATTATGGGATGCTGCCGGTAGAGGACACAATTATATGTCCAAGTGGCAGCAAGAGGGTTAACAACTGGGTTGATTTCTGATTTTTAGTATTATTTATGTATAACCCAATGTTGGTGCTTCAAAAATAGACCAAAAAGTGAAATTCTCAAAATTTTTACATCAGGGCCCTTTTTTCATATGGATTTTCATATATGGTAATCTCACCTTCAGCCATATTCAAAATTCTGTTTGTACGGCTGCAAGATATTTGGCTCTTAAAATTATGTGGAAATGGATAATAAATATATTGATTGGTTATCTAGGTAATTTGTTACCAGGTAAAAATTGGCAAAATCATTTATAAATTTTAGGTGATAATTACCGGTATTAATGACAATCAGTGTTTACATAGGTATCTCAAATTAGAAAATCTATGTCACACAAAAAACGGTAATAAAAAGGCCTTATAATGATATCTGCCTATTTCAATGACATTTTCTTTCTCATATGTACTGAATACTAACATGTGTATTTTATCATGGTATAATATCACATAAGTTATTAAAAACTAATTATTTATTATCTATTTATTCAAATTTATTTATTTTTATAAAAAAAATACTATCAAATTTTAGATTTGGCAGGAGGTTGTATGGATTCATTTCAAATATTACTTCACTTTTTTTGTAATTTTTGTATTTTAAATTCAATATTCTAGGGCTTGGCAAAGTAGCATAATTTTGCCAGAATAGAGTTTCTTTTAGTTTGTGTATATTGTACATGATTGGTAAGAATGACATAAAAATTTGGGTTTGTATCCAGTGACTTTGTTTGCCTAAAATTATATACTACAGAATAATGGTAGTTTCCCCTGCAGTAATATGATTAAGTTTTCCCAATTTGACCACTAATATTCCCAAAAAACAACAGTGATTTACTAACGAATTAAATCTAGTTGTCCTTACCCACAAGATCATTAATAATTGGTCACAATATAATGTCTTTGCAACGAGGATCCTAAACTATTGCAAGCATGTCATCATGCAGTTTCCTGTATTTCAGAACTTCAAATTTTCCCAATTTAAAAGGCAGAAGGTAGTTTTTAAAAAAATGTAACAAAATCACTGATATCCAAATTCATTGATGTATCTTTAGCTTCCTTGCATTAATTAAGAAATTCTAAAGACTGGACAAGAAATAATCAATTGTGACACGGGCTGTGTATACCATACCTACATGTTGTTGTCCAAAACTAGAACTGTCTCTTGAGAGCCAAATACCCCTGCCCCCAACATTTAATGTTTCCCTGCAACCTTGAGCTTTCTGATATGACCTTGGTTTAAGGTCATGACATACCTTGGGAAAATGAAGATTATTCTTGTGAAGATTTATGACAGTCATTCAAAGCATTGATGAGATCTGGCCCAGACAGGATTTTACACAGACAGACAGACATTTCGATCAATGGTTCCTATATAACCCCTAAACTAGTTTGCAGGGGTATATTACAGTAAAAACCTTGTTATAATGCCCCTCGATAACTTTGCCACCTCGCTTATTGCCATACTATAATAATTTTGAAGTCCCAAAATCCCTTTTGTTTATGTTTTTCTTTTTCTGCCTCTGCAATTTATCGCAAAACTAAATTTGACTGAAAAAATGGTGGCAATGAATTGAGGTTTTATAATAATGCCAATATTGATATTCAGGCACATATGACTTTTTATCAGACTTAAAAAGTCGTGTCTCAAAATAATTAGAAAACTTATGCTATATCTATGTTCACATCATTTGAGCTGTGTATTAGTAAGTGTACATGAATGATCAATATGATGCCCAAATCGCCTTTTTGGTGCATTTCTAACATTCAAAAAGTGTTATTTTATACTAAAAATAATTTAGACAACCTACACTATCTTCATGTTGGCCTACAGCATAACCTTTCTGTTCCAACTCTGTGATTTTCTCTCCAAGCGTATCCAGGAAATTAGAGTGGTCAACCATTACATGAGTATCTTCGGGATTGGAATCGGAAAAATTAATCAACACAAGTAATCCATTTATGATTGGTTTATGCCTGGATTGAATTAATTCTCCGGCTTCAGTTCTGTATCCCAACTTCAAGATTTCCATAGTGACCTCTACAATAACACTGATACATCCAGTAGATACCAAAAGTTTATAATATTCTTTTTTATATTTTTTTTCCATTTCATATGGTGCTTCTTTTAAATTAAAATGGATTTTAAACATCCAAAATATTGTATTTCTAAACTTGACATTGTAATCGCCATTTTCATTTTTTTCTCTGTTTGATTCCGCAGTCAGGTAGTCAATATGTTTTTGCAGATTTTCAAATGATTCTTTCCATTTCTGATTTATTTCTTCTTCCGTTAATATTTTCTTTTTATTCTTTTTCTTGGGTTTTCCTTTGCTTGCTTCTTCAGATTCGTCTTCATCATCATTATCATCACTATCATCATCATCTTGTTTTTTACTAGAACCCGGTGCCTGCTCATTTTTCTTTTCCACATTTTCCTTGTTTTCATCATCAGTATTCTTTCCACTCTCATGCTGTTTATTTTTCTCTAATTCTAGAGAATTCTCCTCATCAAGGAACTCTTCAGTCTCCTTCTGCTTGATATTCTCAATGCTAAACATATTTTCTTCCTGTTCGTTTTTGCTCTCGTCTCCTTTGGTGTTATTTATATTTTCGGTTTTATCGTTTTTGTTTTCTGTTGCTATGGTTTCAGTCTCTTTGATTTCTAGTGTTTTCTGTGAATTTTCGTTTTTGTTTTCTGTTGCTATGGTTTCAGTCTCTTTGATTTCTAGTGTTTTCTGTAAATTTTCGTTTTTGTTTATATTCACAGATTCTTTTATGCTATTTTTATTTTCTGTATCGTCTGAGCCGTTCTGATGAGTTTCTGCAGATGTTTCTGGTTGGTTTTGGAGAGGGTGTACTATGGCTACATGAGTTGATTGTTTGGATGGCAAGCAGCCCATGAGAATCTGATTGTGAGTTCAAGAATATCCAGTACTCAGATGAAGATGTATTGATCCTCAGGAGTGATACACCTACAAGAAAGAAATAAAAATAAAAAATTATTTCTACAATACACTATCGTAATGTAAATGCTATGTACAATTAGATTAGTTTTAAATTCCCTTCCCCCAATGCTGGGAATCGAACCCAGATCGCCCATTTGTAAAGTGAGCGCTCTAAAAGGTACCCCATAGGTGAGACAGTAGTAATGTCTCTTTGGCTATATCACTACACTATGGTCATGATGGCAGACCTTTTTCTCATTACAGGAACTTTATACAATGAAGCAACCTGTTCACAAATTTATAAATTCTTGAAATATCAACAAAATGTCAGCTCTATGTCAATTTAGCATAATATGTCAATTGACGTGTCGCCGGCCATGCCTTTTATGTTCCGACACTGGCTGCCATCATGGTACCAAAGCAGCGTTAAGTCAACTAATGACATACTAAGTGTCGGTGATGTAATTAAATGGCACAATCCAAGCAGAGTTTTCATTTTTTTTGTATGTTATTCAAGCATGCCAGGCATTTGTCGGAACATTGTGAGTGTGGCCGGCGATCCATCAATTGACATAGAGCTGACATTATATTGTTATTTTAAAAGGGATTTTCTTCTCAGGGAATAAATATGAATTCTTGATTTGGGGATATTGCAATCTCAAGGCCTTCAAACAGTTTTATGTCTGTCATCACAATATTGTTGATAAGTATGATGTCTTTGTGTCCAAAATTACCCTGGATATATTTGGAAGTTCCATAGTTCCACATTCCTGATTATACATGTGACAAGTGTTGCTGGCTAAACAGTAGATGCTTATCCTTCCTGACCACCCTTATTATGCACAGTCAATATGTTTAACTTAATTTGCCAATTTCAAAGACTTTACTTTGCTTGGAGAGTATGATTTGAACATGGATTACAGGATTAACATGTTTGTTTTCGCTTAGCTTCTGGCTGTGATTTGGACATGGATTGGTATGTTTGTTTTCGCTTAGCTTCTGGTTGTGATTTGGACATGGATTGGTATGTTTGTTTTCACTTTGCCTCTGGTTGTGATTTGGACATGGATTGGTCCGTTTTTGAGTTTTATATAGATTGTCTTGGAAATGTAGTAGTCTGTGTATCTCAGTTGGTAGAGTTCTTGCATATACATGTAGTTTTGGATAAGGTTTAAAATCCCATTCAAGAATATTTCGCTTATATCAAGAATTATCACCAGCTAAAGGTGAAGTGGTAGAAATCTGACCTTTGCAGTGCACTCAGGGCAATGTGCAGGGAGGGTTTTTAATGTGCCACACATGCCATGACATGTAATCAGTTTTTAAGGTCTCTTCCGAAGACCCATGTGACTTTCATTTCTAAATACCAAGTAGTTGGCATGAGAACAGTCAAGTCAATTCAACCTTCTATCATGCATAATAAACTTCTAGGCACAAGAATTCTCCTGTTACAGATATACCCTAGATTTTCCATCCCTTCTAAAACAAATCATTTAAACACAGAAAATATTGGAAATAATTAATTTTATGATCACAATAGAAGTGGAATTTACATAAATAAAGAGCAACGAAGGACCATCGGTTGTGGGGAAAATTTTACTGGTGACTCTTCAATAGAGACTGTCTTCAAGACAAGTTTCACTGCATAAAAATATTCCATACAGTATTCAAGTGCTCCAAAATCTTTCATGCTCTAGAACCATATAACACAGGGACCTGTCATAATTTATTTTTTAAAAATACAGTCAAATTATTGTAAAAAAAATTTGAACAACACTTGTTTTATATATATATATATATATATTATATATATATATATATATATATATATATATATATACAGTGATTTTGTTTGCCTTAGATTACTACCGAATAAAGATACTTTCCCCCAACAAAATGTTTGTTATATTTTCCCTATGTGAAGTAAGAAGCATTTATCCTGTAGCAGTCTGGGTAGCTCAGTGGTAAAGCACTAGCCTATAGTGTGGGAGGTCCGGGGTTTAATCCCTGGTCCAACCCTGGATTTTTTCTCTTTCCTGTTACATTTAATTGGGGGCTCATCCAACCCTGGGAAGTGGCCTACCAACAGGTTGGTCCCAGGGTGGAACCTGGTGGTTTTGATTCAAGGGAGTTGAATCGGAAAAAAAAGGAAGGGAGGACTCGCCTATAGTGCGGGAGGTCCAGATCCCTGGTCCAACCCTGCATTTTTTCTTTTTCCTGTTACAATCCAAAAGAGAGAGTAAAAAAAACTTCAAACCTAAAAAACTGCTCCTGTTGATTATCTTGGTGGCATCAATAGTTAAAGTCAGATTGTAGTGTTACACTGTATAACATATTTAGCTTTAAATGGTGGAGTTAATTTGAAAATTCCAATCCCACATAGAAAGCAAAGAATTAAGGCATTCATATATCAAGGTTCCAAACTGCAATTTTCCGGCAGATCACCAAAATTCATTTCAAGTTTTCCCATTTCTGATTTAAAAAAATGCTTAAATTTTCCCAATTACAAATTAAAGGCCGATAGTAGTTTATAAAAAGACAACAAGATCGCTAGTTGTTTGATTGTAAACGTGCAAATAAACGCGGCGCCAAATTAAAAGGCATGTATGTACAAATTTATACAAAACAGAATTTGATTTCGGATTTAAAACGCATCTTGGTGTTGGTCGAAAGGCATATTAAGCTACATAACTTATTTCATGGTTTGTAAAAATGCACTAACCTCAATTATCATGAGTAATGTCAGTTTTCCTTGACCACGAGTAAACAATACTTGATCTCTTAGACGCTTTATAATTTTTTAGCCTGTTGCAAATCAGCGAGATGATTATGACAAAGAGTAAGTAATTTACGAAATGAAAAACGGAAAAGTCCTTGAACGCGCACCTTGCATAATCATCGTAATAATAATAATAATAATAATGAATTAATAATAATAATAATAATGAATTAATAATAAATATATGAATAAATAATAACGGAATAGGGTAGTAATTTAATAATTTCATTTCCCGAGCTATTTCCTTTTTAGGAAACATTCTAGAATATTTTAACCTTCAACTTTCATTTTTGTAGCCTGTATATATTATACAGAAATCAGCGTAATGGTTTACTGTTGCTGATTATGAAAGAATTAAATCCAGATTTTGTGTCACGCGAGATATATACAGTCCAACCTGCCTTAAAGACCACCTCTATATAAGGACCACCTGTTTATAAAGCCAGTAGAATTGTATCTCGTTTCTTCTTTATTCATATTATTTGAACCTGTACATAAAAGCCACCTGCCCATAAAGACCAATTTTACTGGTTCTTGGGTGGTCTCTATAGACAGGTTTGACTGTACATCCACAAAACAACTCATAGACAAAGAAAATTCATGTTTAAAATTACAGTTAAGTCTTGGGCGATTAAAACGCAATTTTTCCAACTAGAATTTTAAATAAACGCATCCGGTAATTCTTGTAATGTTCAACATTACGGTTAGAACAGTTTCTACCGCAAAGGCCTTCCGAAAGTTTAATGCATGTACCAAGTTAACGAAAAGCTACCGATTGGCTGAGATATTATATGGAAAACTATTGCCAGAAAAGCTGCTGAGATATAGATTGTTACTGCTGTCCACATATAGATAGTTTACATGGACATCTAGCAGACAAATTTTTCAGTAGAGTGATCGCCATTTTGATAGGCAGTCTATATCATTTATCTATTTTAACCAAATTTGTTCATTTTTAAATTATTTTTTTTAAAAAGTAATCGGGATATCAATAAAGTTTTTTAAATTTATGAAATTGCCAATGTTTTTACTTTGATTTGATATATTTTATAAGATTTTTGTCCCTGTAACAACGACATGATGAGACATTTGATACACCCTATTTTAGAAAGAATTAATAAGACACAATTTCTAATGCCTACCAAAATGGCCGCTACTTACCTGGAAAGTGGACAGTGTGACGTCATATAGGAACTATCTTATAGAGCAATGAGCTGCCGATTTGACAGTAATTTGTTAGCGAAGTGTTAAACTTTCGACAGTCCTGTACCGTATGTAAAGTACAGACCTGTCTAAAGTTTACCACTAAGATCACGAACCAGTGTCGAGTCGAAAACTCCTGTCGGTCCCTCATAAGCCATTTTTCAGCAACTGCTATATTTCTCTTGACGGCTTTTCCGGACTATCTCCGCCACCTAGCAACCGAATTTCGACTCACTTCGTCAGTGTAGTGTTAAACCTTTGACAGGTCTGTACTGTATGTCCCTCATTTTCTGTTCATTATCAATATCCAATTGTTTTCTGCTGTTAAAATCAAGGGATCTGGCTATTTAACGTTTTTTAAATACCGGTACTTGTTCGAAGATAATAAGAAAAAATGACAGTTTCGTTTTGCGTAATAGGATGTGAAGTATCACACCTGGTAAACGCGTTTTATTAGTAAATAAATCACAGAAGACATCAACCGTCACATTCAATTATTCAATTCTCAAAAAGTTCTACTGTTTTGAATCTTTTATTACACAAAAGGATCTTTTGACAGTTGATTGGTAAACATGTTTTTAATTTATAAGCCATCAGAGTTCCTGGCGTTTTACCACGAATAACCTTGCTATTTTAAATTCATAATTTCAAGGATGTTTCGAATATTCCATAATGATCTTCAATGCAATATCTTATCAAAATGTTTGGTCACATAATTTCAACAAAGTTTTCAACCAATTTTATTCGGCAAAATGCTACTTTAAATGATATTTTAATATTGAAATCTTGAAACATAACTGATTTATCGCCCTGAATTCATATGCATGTATACATGTAAGAATGTAGTTGACAATGGTAGGTATGTAACGGTATTACATTATCTGAAACGTATTCATTACTACTCATTAGATCTAATATAGTACAGGCCTGTAGAAAGTTTAACACTGAGATTACCTCTTGTCACTATCCAATGACAATTTTAGGGAATATTTTGCTTATTACAGTTCATTAGATAGTTGTTGAAATCATGATATGCTACCAAAAAGTGTTAGGCTCTTTGACTGATATTTGGCATTCTTTTTCCGATCTCCATACAAAAATGCGTAAACCAGGCGTGATACTTTATTTTCTAAGGCAACATGCAGTCTTAGTATACATGAGATATATACCGTTATATACATATCTGATGACTTGATAGATACATATTTGTTGAACAAACCAAATGTCTATTTACATAGATATCAATAAAAGTCCCAGCAGTCTAGATCTGTGTATAAAATAGAGCAATATTGTGTAAACATGTTGCTTTTTCAGTGTTATAAAATTTTGAGAGTTGATGGTCTTAGGTCTCACTAAACAGTTTCGTATTTTCGTCCACGGTCTAACCAGAAGATAACTCCGTGAAAATCGTCATGACAATTACATTAATGTTAATTTGTTGTTAATTTTACAACACTAGACGGTTGATTCGGGATACGATGTCCCATCTTTAATGCTTGGACAGAATTTACGAAACCATTAAAAAAAATTCAAAACAACTTACCACGTGTTTTGCTTTTTAAGTGAATGAAAGAGTGGATCTAAATGTTTGTTAAACTACCATATTCGCAAAACAGTGTTGACGAAATACGAATTTACATGAACAGTTCGATGGTTGTTACTACGGTCCCTTGGCAGCGTTTTGTTTTGCGTAATAGGATGTGAAGTATCACGCCTGGTAAACGCGTTTTATTAGTAAATAAATCACAGAAGACATCAACCGTCACATTCAATTACGCAATTCTCAAAAAGTTCTACTATGTTTTGAATCTTTTATTACACAAAGGATCTTTTGACAGTTGATTGGTAAACATGTTTTTACTTTTTAAGCCATCAGATCAGAGTTCCTGGCGTTTTACCACGGATAACCTGGCAATTTTAAATTCATAATTTCAAGGATGTTTCTAAAATTCCATATTGATCTTCAATGCAATCTCTTATCAAAATGTTTGGTCACATAATTTCAACAAAGTTTTCAACCAATTTTATTCGGCAAAATGCTACTTTAAATGATATTTTAATATTGAAATCTTGAAACATAACTGATTTATCGCCCCGAACTCATATGCATGTGTACATGTAAGAATGTAGTTGACATTGATAGGTATGTAACGGTATTACATTATCTGAAACGTATTCATTACTACCCATTAGATCTAATACAGTACAGGCCTGTAGAAAGTTTAACACTGAGATTACGGAAAAAAGTACAAGATCCGCTGCTGAGTGGAAGAAATATGGATAGCTAGTAACCCGAAAAACTGTCTAGAGATAGATAGAAGCTGCCAAATAATCCGTTCAAATAAAGCTTACGAGGGGCTGAGATGAGTTGTCTATCGGTTAGTTTAGTGTTAAACTATCGACAGGCCTGTACTGTACTAATCAATACAGTTCAAAATCAACCTAGACCCTGACTGAGTTGTTTTTATAAGAGGCCAAAAGTTCACATTAGGTCATATTAAGTGACACAATAATCTAAGTAGTTTCTAGTTTAAAACAAAACAGAGGCTATATAAATGAAACAGAAGCTTCAGGAATAAAACACCGGTTTCTATTAACAAATAAATAAACTAAGATTCAAGATGTCACTATCCAATGGCAATTTTAGGGAATATTTTGCTTATTAGAGTTCGTTAGATAGTTGTTGAAATCATGATATGCTACCAAAAAGTGTTAGGCTCTTTGACTGATAATTGACATTCTTTTTCCGATCTCCATACAAAAATGCGTAAACCAGGCGTGATACTTTATTTTCTAAGGCAACATGCAGTCTAAGTATACATGAGATATATACCTTTATATGCATATCTGTTGACTTGATAGATAAAAATTGGTTGAACAAACTAAATGTCCATTTACATAGATATCAATAACAGTCCCAGCAGTCTAGATCTGTGTATAAAATAGAGCAATATTGTGTAAACATGTTGCTTTTTCAGTGTTATAAAATTTTGACAGTTGATGGCCTTAGGTCTCACTAAACAGTTTCGTATTTTCGTCCACGGTCTAACCAGAAGATAACGCCGTGAAAATTGTCATGACAATTACATGTGTACATATTATACCAGTGTTAATTTTACAACACTAGACGGTTGATTCGGGATACGATGTCCCATCTTTAATGCTTGGACAGAATTTACGAAACCATTAAAAAAAATTCAAAACAACTTACCACGTGTTTTGCTTTTTAAGTGAATGAAAGAGTGGATCTAAATGTTTGTTAAACTACCATATTCGCAAAACAGTGTTGACGAAATACGAATTTACATGAACAGTTCGATGGTTGTTACTACGGTCCCTTGGCAGCGTTTTGTTTTGCGTAATAGGATGTGAAGTATCACGCCTGGTAAACGCGTTTTATTAGTAAATAAATCACAGAAGACATCAACCGTCACATTCAATTACGCAATTCTCAAAAAGTTCTACTATGTTTTGAATCTTTTATTACACAAAGGATCTTTTAACAGTTGATTGGTAAACATGTTTTTTACTTTTTTAAGCCATCAGATCAGAGTTCCTGGCGTTTTACCACGGATAACCTGGCAATTTTAAATTCATAATTTCAAGGATGTTTCTAAAATTCCATATTGATCTTCAATGCAATCTCTTATCAAAATGTTTGGTCACATAATTTCAACAAAGTTTTCAACCAATTTTATTCGGCAAAATGCTACTTTAAATGATATTTTAATATTGAAATCTTGAAACATAACTGATTTATCGCCCCGAACTCATATGCATGTGTACATGTAAGAATGTAGTTGACATTGATAGGTATGTAACGGTATTACATTATCTGAAACGTATTCATTACTACCCATTAGATCTAATACAGTACAGGCCTGTCCACGGTCTAACCAGAAGATAACTCCGTGAAAATCGTCATGACAATTACATGTGTACATATTAGACCAGTGTTAATTTTACAACACTAGACGGTTGATTCGGGATACGATGTCCTATCTGTAGTGCTTGGACAGAATTTACGAAACAATTTAAAAAAATTCAAAACAACTTACCACGTGTTTTGCATTTTAAGTGAATGAAAGAGTGGATCTAAATGTTTGTTAAACTACCATATTCGCAAAACAGTGTTGACGAAATACGAATTTACATGAACAGTTCGATGGTTGTTATTACGGCTCCTTGATAGCGTTTCGTTTTGCTTAATAGGATGTGAAGTATCACGCCTGGTAAACGCGTTTTATTAGTACATAAATCACAGAAGAGATCAACCGTCACATTCAATTATTCAATTTCAAAAAGTTCTACTATGTTTTGAATCTTTTAGTACACAAAAGGATCTTTTGACAGTTGATTGGTAAACATGTTTTTACTTTTTAAGCCATCAGATCAGAGTTTCTGGCGTTTTACCACGGATAACCTGGCAATTTTAAATTCATAATTTCAAGGATGTTTCGAAAGGTCCATAATGATCTTCAATGCAATCTCTTATCAAAATGTTTGGTCACATAATTTGAACAAAGTTTTTAACCAATGTTATTCGGCAAAATGCTACTTTAAATGATAATTTAATATTGAAATCTTGAAACATAACTGATTTATCGCCCCGAATTCATGATCATATGCATGTGTACATGTAAGAATGTAGTTGACATTGATAGGTATGTAACGGTATTACATTATCTGAAACGTATTCATTACTACTCATTAGATCTAATACAGTACAGGCCTGTAGAAAGTTTAACACTGAGATTACGGAAAAAAGTACAAGATCCGCTGCTGAGTGGAAGAAATATGGATAGCTAGTAACCCGAAAAACTGTCTAGAGATAGATAGCAGTGCCAAACAATCCGTTCAAATAAAGCTTACGAGGGGCTGAGATGAGTTGTCTATTGGTTAGTTTAGTGTTAAACTATCGACAGGCCTGTACTGTACTAATCAATACAGTTCAAAATCAACCTAGACACTGACTGAGTTGTTTTTATAAGAGGCCAAAAGTTCACGTTAGGTCATATTAAGTGACACAATAATCTAAGTAGTTTCTAGTTTAAAACAAAACAGAGGCTATATAAATGAAACAGAAGCTTCAGGAATAAAACACCGGTTTCTATTAACAAATAAATAAACTAAGATTCAAGATGTCACTATCCAATGGCAATTTTAGGGAATATTTTGCTTATTAGAGTTCGTTAGATAGTTGTTGAAATCATGATATGCTACCAAAAAGTGTTAGGCTCTTTGACTGATAATTGACATTCTTTTTCCGATCTCCATACAAAAATGCGTAAACCAGGCGTGATACTTTATTTTCTAAGGCAACATGCAGTCTAAGTATACATGAGATATATACCTTTATATGCATATCTGTTGACTTGATAGAAAAATTGGTTGAACAAACTAAATGTCCATTTACATAGATATCAATAACAGTCCCAGCAGTCTAGATCTGTGTATAAAATAGAGCAATATTGTGTAAACATGTTGCTTTTTCAGTGTTATAAAATTTTGACAGTTGATGGCCTTAGGTCTCACTAAACAGTTTCGTATTTTCGTCCACGGTCTAACCAGAAGATAACGCCGTGAAAATTGTCATGACAATTACATGTGTACATATTATACCAGTGTTAATTTACAACACTAGACGGTTGATTCGGGATACGATGTCCATCTTAATGCTTGGACAGAATTTACGAAACCATTAAAAAAATTCAAAACAACTTACCACGTGTTTTGCTTTTTAAGTGAATGAAAGAGTGGATCTAAATGTTTGTTAAACTACCATATTCGCAAAACAGTGTTGACGAAATACGAATTTACATGAACAGTTCGATGGTTGTTACTACGGTCCCTTGGCAGCGTTTTGTTTTGCGTAATAGGATGTGAAGTATCACGCCTGGTAAACGCGTTTTATTAGTAAATAAATCACAGAAGACATCAACCGTCACATTCAATTACGCAATTCTCAAAAAGTTCTACTATGTTTTGAATCTTTTATTACACAAAAGGATTTTAACAGTGATTGGTAAACATGTTTTTTATTTTTAAGCCATCAGATCAGAGTTCCTGGCGTTTTACCACGGATAACCTGGCAATTTTAAATTCATAATTTCAAGGATGTTTCTAAAATTCCATATGATCTTCAATGCAATCTCTTATCAAAATGTTTGGTCACATAATTTCAACAAAGTTTTCAACCAATTTTATTCGGCAAAATGCTACTTTAAATGATATTTTAATATTGAAATCTTGAAACATAACTGATTTATCGCCCCGAACTCATATGCATGTGTACATGTAAGAATGTAGTTGACATTGATAGGTATGTAACGGTATTACATTATCTGAAACGTATTCATTACTACCCATTAGATCTAATACAGTACAGGCCTGTCACGGTCTAACCAGAAGATAACTCCGTGAAAATCGTCATGACAATTACATGTGTACATATTAGACCAGTGTTAATTTTACAACACTAGACGGTTGATTCGGGATACGATGTCCTATCTGTAGTGCTTGGACAGAATTACGAAACAATTTAAAAAAATTCAAAACAACTTACCACGTGTTTTGCATTTTAAGTGAATGAAAGAGTGGATCTAAATGTTTGTTAAACTACCATATTCGCAAAACAGTGTTGACGAAATACGAATTTACATGAACAGTTCGATGGTTGTTATTACGGCTCCTTGATAGCGTTTCGTTTTGCTTAATAGGATGTGAAGTATCACGCCTGGTAACGCGTTTTATTAGTACATAAATCACAGAAGAGATCAACCGTCACATTCAATTATTCAATTTTCAAAAAGTTCTACTATGTTTTGAATCTTTTAGTACACAAAAGGATCTTTTGACAGTTGATTGGTAAAAATGTTTTACTTTTTAAGCCATCAGATCAGAGTTTCTGGCGTTTTACCACGGATAACCTGGCAATTTTAAATTCATAATTTCAAGGATGTTTCGAAAGGTCCATAATGATCTTCAATGCAATCTCTTATCAAAATGTTTGGTCACATAATTTGAACAAAGTTTTTAACCAATGTTATTCGGCAAAATGCTACTTTAAATGATAATTAATATTGAAATCTTGAAACATAACTGATTTATCGCCCCGAATTCATGATCATATGCATGTGTACATGTAAGAATGTAGTTGACATTGATAGGTATGTAACGGTATTACATTATCTGAAACGTATTCATTACTACTCATTAGATCTAATACAGTACAGGCCTGTAGAAAGTTTAACACTGAGATTACGGAAAAAAGTACAAGATCCGCTGCTGAGTGGAAGAAATGGATAGCTAGTAACCGAAAAACTTCTAGAGATAGATAGCAGCTGCCAAACATCCGTTCAAATAAAGCTTACGAGGGGCTGAGATGAGTTGTCTATTGGTTAGTTTAGTGTTAAACTATCGACAGCCTGTACTGTACTAATCAATACAGTTCAAAATCAACCTAGACACTGACTGAGTTGTTTTTTATAAGAGGCCAAAAGTTCACGTTAGGTCATATTAAGTGACACAATAATCTAAGTAGTTTTCTAGTTAAAACAAACAGAGGATATATAAATGAAACAGAAGCTTCAGGAATAAAACACCGGTTTCTATTAACAAATAAATAAACTAAGATTCAAGATGTCACTATCCAATGGCAATTTTAGGGAATATTTTGCTTATTAGAGTTCGTTAGATAGTTGTTGAAATCATGATATGCTACAAAAAGTGTTAGGCTCTTTGACTGATAATTGACATTCTTTTCCGATCTCCATACAAAAATGCGTAAACCAGGCGTGATACTTATTTTCTAAGGCAACATGCAGTCTAAGTATACATGAGATATATACCTTTATATGCATATCTGTTGACTTGATAGATAAAAATTGGTTGAACAAACTAAATGTCCATTTACATAGATATCAATAACAGTCCCAGCAGTCTAGATCTGTGTATAAATAGAGCAATATGTGTAACATGTTGCTTTTTCAGTGTTATAAATTTTGACAGTTGATGGCCTTAGGTCTCACTAAACAGTTTCGTATTTTCGTCCACGGTCTAACCAGAAGATAACGCCGTGAAAATTGTCATGACAATTACATGTGTACATATTATACCAGTGTTAATTTTACAACACTAGACGGTTGATTCGGGATACGATGTCCCATCTTTAATGCTTGGACAGAATTTACGAAACCATTAAAAAAAATTCAAAACAACTTACCACGTGTTTTGCTTTTTAAGTGAATGAAAGAGTGGATCTAAATGTTTGTTAAACTACCATATTCGCAAAACAGTGTTGACGAAATACGAATTTACATGAACAGTTTCGATGGTTGTTACTACGGTCCCTTGGCAGCGTTTGTTTTGCGTAATAGGATGTGGAAGTATCACGCCTCGGTAAACGCGTTTTATTAGTAAATAAATCACAGAAGACATCAACCGTCACATTCAATTACGCAATTCTCAAAAGTTCTACTATGTTTTGAATCTTTTATTACACAAAAGGATCTTTAACAGTGATTGGTTAAACATGTTTTTACTTTTTAAGCCATCAGATCAGAGTTCCTGGCGTTTTACCACGGATAACCTGGCAATTTTAAATTCATAATTTCAAGGTGTTTCTAAAATTCCATATTGATCTTCAATGCAATCTCTTATCAAAATGTTTGGTCACATAATTTCAACAAAGTTTTCAACCAATTTTATTCGGCAAAATGACTTTAAATGATATTTTAATATTGAAATCTTGAAACATAACTGATTTATCGCCCCGAACTCATATGCATGTGTACATGTAAGAATGTAGTTGACATTGATAGGTATGTAACGGTATTACATTATCTGAAACGTATTCATTACTACCATTAGATCTAATACAGTACAGGCCTGTCCACGGTCTAACCAGAAGATAACTCCGTGAAAATCGTCATGACAATTACATGTGTACATATTAGACCAGTGTTAATTTTACAACACTAGACGGTTGATTCGGGATACGATGTCCTATCTGTAGTGCTTGGACAGAATTTACGAAACAATTAAAAAATTCAAAACAACTTACCACGTGTTTTGCATTTTAAGTGAATGAAAGAGTGGATCTAAATGTTTGTTAAACTACCATATTCGCAAAACAGTGTTGACGAAATACGAATTTACATGAACAGTTCGATGGTGTTATTACGGCTCCTTGATAGCGTTTCGTTTTGCTTAATAGGATGTGAAGTATCACGCCTGGTAAACGCGTTTATTAGTACATAAATCACAGAAGAGATCAACCGTCACATTCAATTATTCAATTTTCAAAAAGTTCTACTATGTTTTGAATCTTTTAGTACACAAAAGGATCTTTTGACAGTTGATTGGTAAACATGTTTTACTTTTTAAGCCATCAGATCAGAGTTTCTGGCGTTTTACCACGGATAACCTGGCAATTTTAAATTCATAATTTCAAGGATGTTTCGAAAGGTCCATAATGATCTTCAATGCAATCTTTATCAAAATGTTTGGTCACATAATTTGAACAAAGTTTTTAACCAATGTTATTCGGCAAAATGCTACTTTAAATGATAATTAATATTGAAATCTTGAAACAAACTGATTTATCGCCCCGAATTCATGATCATATGCATGTGTACATGTAAGAATGTAGTTGACATTGATAGGTATGTAACGGTATTACATTATCTGAAACGTATTCATTACTACTCATTAGATCTAATACAGTACAGGCCTGTAGAAAGTTTAACACTGAGATTACGGAAAAAAGTACAAGATCCGCGCTGAGTGGAAGAAATATGGATAGCTAGTAACCCGAAAAACTGTCTAGAGATAGATAGCAGCTGCCAAACAATCCGTTCAAATAAAGCTTACGAGGGGCTGAGATGAGTTGTCTATGGTTAGTTTAGTGTTAAACTATCGACAGGCCTGTACTGTACTAATCAATACAGTTCAAAATCAACCTAGACACTGACTGAGTTGTTTTTATAAGAGGCCAAAAGTTCACGTTAGGTCATATTAAGTGACACAATAATCTAAGTAGTTTCTAGTTTAAAACAAAACAGAGGCTATATAAATGAAACAGAAGCTTCAGGAATAAAACACCGGTTTCTATTAACAAATAAATAAACTAAGATTCAAGATGTCACTATCCAATGGCAATTTTAGGGAATATTTTGCTTATTAGAGTTCGTTAGATAGTTGTTGAAATCATGATATGCTACCAAAAAGTGTTAGGCTCTTTGACTGATAATTGACATTCTTTTTCCGATCTCCATACAAAAATGCGTAAACCAGGCGTGATACTTTATTTTCTAAGGCAACATGCAGTCTAAGTATACATGAGATATATACCTTTATATGCATATCTGTTGACTTGATAGATAAAAATTGGTTGAACAAACTAAATGTCCATTTACATAGATATCACAATAACAGTCCCAGCAGTCTAGATCTGTGTATAAAATAGAGCAATATTGTGTAAACATGTTGCTTTTTCAGTGTTATAAAATTTTGACAGTTGATGGCCTTAGGTCTCACTAAACAGTTTCGTATTTTCGTCCACGGTCTAACCAGAAGATAACGCCGTGAAAATTGTCATGACAATTACATGTGTACATATTATACCAGTGTTAATTTTACAACACTAGACGGTTGATTCGGGATACGAGTCCATCTTTAATGCTTGGACAGAATTTACGAAACCATTAAAAAAAATTCAAAACAACTTACCACGTGTTTTGCTTTTTAAGTGAATGAAAGAGTGGATCTAAATGTTGTTAAACTACCATATTCGCAAACAGTGTTGACGAAATACGAATTTACATGAACAGTTCGATGGTTGTTACTACGGTCCCTTGGCAGCGTTTTGTTTTGCGTAATAGGATGTGAAGTATCACGCCTGGTAAACGCGTTTTATTAGTAAATAAATCACAGAAGACATCAACCGTCACATTCAATTACGCAATTCTCAAAAAGTTCTACTATGTTTTGAATCTTTTATTACACAAAAGGATCTTTTAACAGTGATTGGTAAACATGTTTTTTACTTTTTAAGCCATCAGATCAGAGTTCCTGGCGTTTTACCACGGATAACTGGCAATTTTAAATTCATAATTTCAAGGATGTTTCTAAAATTCCATATTGATCTTCAATGCAATCTCTTATCAAAATGTTGGTCACATAATTTCAACAAAGTTTTCAACCAATTTTATTCGGCAAAATGCTACTTTAAATGATATTTTAATATTGAAATCTTGAAACATAACTGATTTATCGCCCCGAACTCATATGCATGTGTACATGTAAGAATGTAGTTGACATTGATAGGTATGTAACGGTATTACATTATCTGAAACGTATTCATTACTACCCATTAGATCTAATACAGTACAGGCCTGTCCACGGTCTAACCAGAAGATAACTCCGTGAAAATCGTCATGACAATTACATGTGTACATATTAGACCAGTGTTAATTTTACAACACTAGACGGTTGATTCGGGATACGATGTCCTATCTGTAGTGCTTGGACAGAATTTACGAAACAATTTAAAAAAATTCAAAACAACTTACCACGTGTTTTGCATTTTAAGTGAATGAAAGAGTGGATCTAAATGTTTGTTAAACTACCATATTCGCAAAACAGTGTTGACGAAATACGAATTTACATGAACAGTTCGATGGTTGTTATTACGGCTCCTTGATAGCGTTTCGTTTTGCTTAATAGGATGTGAAGTATCACGCCTGGTAACGCGTTTTATTAGTACATAAATCACAGAAGAGATCAACCGTCACATTCAATTATTCAATTTTCAAAAAGTTCTACTATGTTTTGAATCTTTTAGTACACAAAAGGATCTTTTGACAGTTGATTGGTAAACATGTTTTTACTTTTTAAGCCATCAGATCAGAGTTTCTGGCGTTTTACCACGGATAACCTGGCAATTTTAAATTCATAATTTCAAGGATGTTCGAAAGGTCCATAATGATCTTCAATGCAATCTCTTATCAAAATGTTGGTCACATAATTTGAACAAAGTTTTTAACCAATGTTATCGGCAAAATGCTACTTTAAATGATATTTTAATATTAAAATTTTGAAACATAACTGATTTATAGCCCTGAATTCATATGCATGTATACATGTAAGAATGTCGTTGACAATGGTAGGTATGTAACGGTATTACATTATCTGAAACATATTCATTACTACTCATTAGATATAATACAGTACAGGCCTGTAGAAAGTTTAACACTGAGATTACGGAAAAAAGTACAAGATCCGCTGCTGAGTGGAAGAAATATGGATAGCTAGTAACCCGAAAAACTGTCTAGAGATAGATAGCAACTGCAAAAAATTCGTTCAAATAAAGCTTACGAGGTGCTGAAATGAGTTGTCTATTGGTTAGTTTAGTGTTAAACTATCGACAGGCCTGTACTGTACTAATCAATACAGTTCAAAATCAACCTAGACACTGACTGAGTTGTTTTTATAAGAGGCCAAAAGTTCACATTAGGTCATATTAAGTGACACAATGATCTAAGTAGTTTCTAGTTTAAAACAAAACAGAGGCTATATAAATGAAACAGAAGCTTCAGGAATAAAACACCGGTTTCTATTAACAAATAAATAAACTAAGATTCAAGATGTCACTATCCAATGGCAATTTTAGGGAATATTTTGCTTATTAGAGTTCGTTAGATAGTTGTTGAAATCATGATATGCTACCAAAAAGTGTTAGGCTCTTTGACTGATAATTGACATTCTTTTTCCGATCTCCATACAAAAATGCGTAAACCAGGCGTGATACTTTATTTTCTAAGGCAACATGCAGTCTAAGTATACATGAGATATATACCTTTATATGCATATCTGTTGACTTGATAGATAAAAATTGGTTGAACAAACTAAATGTCCATTTACATAGATATCAATAACAGTCCCAGCAGTCTAGATCTGTGTATAAAATAGAGCAATATTGTGTAAACATGTTGCTTTTTCAGTGTTATAAAATTTGACAGTTGATGGCCTTAGGTCTCACTAAACAGTTTCGTATTTTCGTCCACGGTCTAACCAGAAGATAACGCCGTGAAAATTGTCATGACAATTACATGTGTAACTTATACCAGTGTTAATTTTACAACACTAGACGGTTGATTCGGGATACGATGTCCCATCTTTAATGCTTGGACAGAATTTACGAAACCATTAAAAAAATTCAAAACAACTTACACGTGTTTGCTTTTTAAGTGAATGAAAGAGTGGATCTAAATGTTTGTTAAACTACCATATTCGCAAAACAGTGTTGACGAAATACGAATTTACATGAACAGTTCGATGGTTGTTACTACGGTCCCTTGGCAGCGTTTTGTTTTGCGTAATAGGATGTGAAGTATCACGCCTGGTAAACGCGTTTTATTAGTAAATAAATCACAGAAGACATCAACCGTCACATTCAATTACGCAATTCTCAAAAAGTTCTACTATGTTTTGAATCTTTTATTACACAAAAGGATCTTTTAACAGTTGATTGGTAAACATGTTTTTACTTTTTAAGCCATCAGATCAGAGTTCCTGGCGTTTTACCACGGATAACCTGGCAATTTTAAATTCATAATTTCAAGGATGTTTCTAAAATTCCATATTGATCTTCAATGCAATCTCTTATCAAAATGTTTGGTCACATAATTTCAACAAAGTTTTCAACCAATTTTATTCGGCAAAATGCTACTTAAATGATATTTTAATATTGAAATCTTGAAACATAACTGATTTATCGCCCCGAACTCATATGCATGTGTACATGTAAGAATGTAGTTGACATTGATAGGTATGTAACGGTATTACATTATCTGAAACGTATTCATTACTACCCATTAGATCTAATACAGTACAGGCCTGTCCACGGTCTAACCAGAAGATAACTCCGTGAAAATCGTCATGACAATTACATGTGTACATATTAGACCAGTGTTAATTTTACAACACTAGACGGTTGATTCGGGATACGATGTCCTATCTGTAGTGCTTGGACAGAATTTACGAAACAATTTAAAAATTCAAAAAAACTTACCACGTGTTTTGCATTTTAAGTGAATGAAAGAGTGGATCTAAATGTTTGTTAAACTACCATATTCGCAAAACAGTGTTGACGAAATACGAATTTACATGAACAGTTCGATGGTTGTTATTACGGCTCCTTGATAGCGTTTCGTTTTGCTTAATAGGATGTGAAGTATCACGCCTGGTAAACGCGTTTTATTAGTACATAAATCACAGAAGAGATCAACCGTCACATTCAATTATTCAATTTTCAAAAAGTTCTACTATGTTTTGAATCTTTTAGTACACAAAAGGATCTTTTGACAGTTGATTGGTAAACATGTTTTTACTTTTTAAGCCATCAGATCAGAGTTTCTGGCGTTTTACCACGGATAACCTGGCAATTTTAAATTCATAATTTCAAGGATGTTTCGAAAGGTCCATAATGATCTTCAATGCAATCTCTTATCAAAATGTTTGGTCACATAATTGAACAAAGTTTTTAACCAATGTTATTCGGCAAAATGCTACTTTAAATGATAATTTAATATTGAAATCTTGAAACATAACTGATTATCGCCCCGAATTCATGATCATATGCATGTGTACATGTAAGAATGTAGTTGACATTGATAGGTATGTAACGGTATTACATTATCTGAAACGTATTCATTACTACTCATTAGATCTAATACAGTACAGGCCTGTAGAAAGTTTAACACCGAGATTACGGAAAAAAGTACAAGATCCGCTGCTGAGTGGAAGAAATATGGATAGCTAGTAACCCGAAAAACTGTCTAGAGATAGATAGCAGCTGCCAAACAATCCGTTCAAATAAAGCTTACGAGGGGCTGAGATGAGTTGTCTATTGGTTAGTTTAGTGTTAAACTATCGACAGGCCTGTACTGTACTAATCAATACAGTTCAAAATCAACCTAGACACTGACTGAGTTGTTTTTATAAGAGGCCAAAAGTTCACGTTAGGTCATATTAAGTGACACAATAATCTAAGTAGTTTCTAGTTTAAAAACAAAACAGAGGCTATATAAATGAAACAGAAGCTTCAGGAATAAAACACCGGTTTCTATTAACAAATAAATAAACTAAGATTCAAGATGTCACTATCCAATGGCAATTTTAGGGAATATTTTGCTTATTAGAGTTCGTTAGATAGTTGTTGAAATCATGATATGCTACCAAAAAGTGTTAGGCTCTTTGACTGATAATTGACATTCTTTTTCCGATCTCCATACAAAAATGCGTAAACCAGGCGTGATACTTTATTTTCTAAGGCAACATGCAGTCTAAGTATACATGAGATATATACCTTTATATGCATATCTGTTGACTTGATAGATAAAAATTGGTTGAACAAACTAAATGTCCATTACATAGATATCAATAACAGTCCCAGCAGTCTAGATCTGTGTATAAAATAGAGCAATATTGTGTAAACATGTTGCTTTTTCAGTGTTATAAAATTTTGACAGTTGATGGCCTTAGGTCCACTAAAACAGTTTCGTATTTTCGTCCACGGTCTAACCAGAAGATAACGCCGTGAAAATTGTCATGACAATTACATGTGTACATATTATACCAGTGTTAATTTTACAACACTAGACGGTTGATTCGGGATACGATGTCCCATCTTTAATGCTTGGACAGAATTTACGAAACCATTAAAAAAAATTCAAAACAACTTACCACGTGTTTTGCTTTTTAAGTGAATGAAAGAGTGGATCTAAATGTTTGTTAAACTACCATATTCGCAAAACAGTGTTGACGAAATACGAATTTACATGAACAGTTCGATGGTTGTTACTACGGTCCCTTGGCAGCGTTTTGTTTTGCGTAATAGGATGTGAAGTATCACGCCTGGTAAACGCGTTTTATTAGTAAATAAATCACAGAAGACATCAACCGTCACATTCAATTACGCAATTCTCAAAAAGTTCTACTATGTTTTGAATCTTTTATTACACAAAAGGATCTTTTAACAGTTGATTGGTAAACATGTTTTTTACTTTTTAAGCCATCAGATCAGAGTTCCTGGCGTTTTACCACGGATAACCTGGCAATTTTAAATTCATAATTTCAAGGATGTTTCTAAAATTCCATATTGATCTTCAATGCAATCTCTTATCAAAATGTTTGGTCACATAATTTCAACAAAGTTTTCAACCAATTTTATTCGGCAAAATGCTACTTTAAATGATATTTTAATATTGAAATCTTGAAACATAACTGATTTATCGCCCCGAACTCATATGCATGTGTACATGTAAGAATGTAGTTGACATTGATAGGTATGTAACGGTATTACATTATCTGAAACGTATTCATTACTACCCATTAGATCTAATACAGTACAGGCCTGTCCACGGTCTAACAGAAGATAACTCCGTGAAAATCGTCATGACAATTACATGTGTAATATTAGACCAGTGTTAATTTTACAACACTAGACGGTTGATTCGGGATACGATGTCCTATCTGTAGTGCTTGGACAGAATTTACGAAACAATTTAAAAAAATTCAAAACAACTTACCACGTGTTTTGCATTTTAAGTGAATGAAAGAGTGGATCTAAATGTTTGTTAAACTACCATATTCGCAAAACAGTGTTGACGAAATACGAATTTACATGAACAGTTCGATGGTTGTTATTACGGCTCCTTGATAGCGTTTCGTTTTGCTTAATAGGATGTGAAGTATCACGCCTGGTAAACGCGTTTTATTAGTACATAAATCACAGAAGAGATCAACCGTCACATTCAATTATTCAATTTTCAAAAAGTTCTACTATGTTTTGAATCTTTTAGTACACAAAAGGATCTTTTGACAGTTGATTGGTAAACATGTTTTTACTTTTTAAGCCATCAGATCAGAGTTTCTGGCGTTTTACCACGGATAACCTGGCAATTTTAAATTCATAATTTCAAGGATGTTTCGAAAGGTCCATAATGATCTTCAATGCAATCTCTTATCAAAATGTTTGGTCACATAATTTGAACAAAGTTTTTAACCAATGTTATTCGGCAAAATGCTACTTTAAATGATAATTTAATATTGAAATCTTGAAACATAACTGATTTATCGCCCCGAATTCATGATCATATGCATGTGTACATGTAAGAATGTAGTTGACATTGATAGGTATGTAACGGTATTACATTATCTGAAACGTATTCATTACTACTCATTAGATCTAATACAGTACAGGCCTGTAGAAAGTTTAACACCGAGATTACGGAAAAAAGTACAAGATCCGCTGCTGAGTGGAAGAAATATGGATAGCTAGTAACCCGAAAAACTGTCTAGAGATAGATAGCAGCTGCCAAACAATCCGTTCAAATAAAGCTTACGAGGGGCTGAGATGAGTTGTCTATTGGTTAGTTTAGTGTTAAACTATCGACAGGCCTGTACTGTACTAATCAATACAGTTCAAAATCAACCTAGACACTGACTGAGTTGTTTTTATAAGAGGCCAAAAGTTCACGTTAGGTCATATTAAGTGACACAATAATCTAAGTAGTTTCTAGTTTAAAACAAAACAGAGGCTATATAAATGAAACAGAAGCTTCAGGAATAAAACACCGGTTTCTATTAACAAATAAAAAACTAAGATTCAAGATGTCACTATCCAATGGCAATTTTAGGGAATATTTTGCTTATTAGAGTTCGTTAGATAGTTGTTGAAATCATGATATGCTACCAAAAAGTGTTAGGCTCTTTGACTGATAATTGACATTTTTTTCCGATCTCCATACAAAAATGCGTAAACCAGGCGTGATACTTTATTTTCTAAGGCAACATGCAGTCTAAGTATACATGAGATATATACCTTTATATGCATATCTGTTGACTTGATAGATAAAAATTGGTTGAACAAACTAAATGTCCATTTACATAGATATCAATAACAGTCCCAGCAGTCTAGATCTGTGTATAAAATAGAGCAATATTGTGTAAACATGTTGCTTTTTCAGTGTTATAAAATTTTGACAGTTGATGGCCTTAGGTCTCACTAAACAGTTTCGTATTTTCGTCCACGGTCTAACCAGAAGATAACTCCGTGAAAATCGTCATGACAATTACATGTGTACATATTAGACCAGTGTTAATTTTACAACACTAGACGGTTGATTCGGGATACGATGTCCTATCTGTAGTGCTTGGACAGAATTTACGAAACCATTTAAAAAAATTCAAAACAACTTACCACGTGTTTTGCATTTTAAGTGAATGAAAGAGTGGATCTAAATGTTTGTTAAACTACCATATTCGCAAAACAGTGTTGACGAAATACGAATTTACATGAACAGTTCGATGGTTGTTATTACGGCTCCTTGATAACGTTTCGTTTTGCTTAATAGGATGTGAAGTATCACGCCTGGTAAACGCGTTTTATTAGTACATAAATCACAGAAGAGATCAACCGTCACATTCAATTATTCAATTTTCAAAAAGTTCTACTATGTTTTGAATCTTTTAGTACACAAAAGGATCTTTTGACAGTTGATTGGTAAACATGTTTTTACTTTTTAAGCCATCAGATCAGAGTTCCTGGCGTTTTACCACGGATAACCTGGCAATTTTAAATTCATAATTTCAAGGATGTTTCGAAAGGTCCATAATGATCTTCAATGCAATCTCTTATCAAAATGTTTGGTCACATAATTTGAACAAAGTTTTTAACCAATGTTATTCGGCAAAATGCTACTTTAACCCTTTAATTGGCAGATACGCCAAACTACGCCATTTTGATTTTCGGCGTGTCAGGTGTACTATTTTCGGTGTGGAAATGTGATTTGTGGACGGATCTTTAAAACCTTGGTACCAAAATAAACTAGAGAAAATTTCCTGTAAACTTGTTCTGTCGGTTTTTCTTTACAAAATCTCTGTCCTACATTTTTTAGATTGAAAATCAAGGAGTCAATTCAAATTTCAATTTTCATGAATTTTTTTCTTCATTATTTAAACCCGATTTTTTAATGTATTTCTAGATGGTAAAATGCTATCAAACTTTAATATGTGTAAAATAGAGAAAAAATCATATAAAAACATTCTAAAATCATTTAAATGACGCAAAATAACGAAAATTGAGATATTTGAAGTTGTAGTACATGCGGGCGAATAAATCGTGTTTTGGTAAATAAATCCAGTTACGTCGTTACAAAGTGCCGTTTTTTTCAACAAGATGTGGTTTATCAAAATATTCGAAAATATTTTTTTAAAAATACTATAATTATATTCCATGATATATTTACATCTGTTGGAAAAAATATCTGTTACACAACACAAAAATCAGCGATTTAACCCAATTTAAACAACAGATAACCAGCATGCCTGTAGACAAAAAATAAGGGAAATCACTCAACGTTAACTTTGTCGAGATGCTGATCGGGCACTTGTTTACAAGTCGTTGCTATGATACGAAGTTTATTGCTATATTAAAAAAGTCTGTTTTTTTTAAGTATTTGACAAATCTGTGTTTTTATTAAAAATATGCAATTTTCCAACCAAATGACAAAAAATAACGGACATAAAAAAGATGCATCACTACTGTATCATCATATTTTTCGACTTCTAAAATGGCTTCACCTGCACAGGAAAACGCGTATGATTTTCTTCAGATTTCGATCTAACTGATTCTGACAGCGATCATTCGTTCGACTCCGACACAGATGATGACGACCAACTGACACAATCTTCGATTGGAACTCTAGACAGCCAGGCGACAACCATCGACGGTGAATTTTGGAGTGACGATTTAGAAGACGTACACTTAGACCGTTTGAAGAACCACAAGGACCTCGACACACGTTAGACGGAGATTCCTCAGTTTTGAGCTACTTCTTGCTGGTGTTTCCAATCAGCATATTTTTACATTTGGTCGAACAGACCAATGTATATGCCCAGCAGTGTGGCGCTGAACTTTGGAATCCGACGACTCTAGACGAAATGCGCGCATTTATTGGACTGCAAATCATCATGGGGATAAACCAGCTACCCAGATACACCATGCACTGGTCTACTAACAAATTTATAGGTAAGAGACACTTAAAAAAATGCAAATTGATAAATAATAAAGGAGGGATAACATGTTATTCATTAGATAATTTATGTGACCCCCCCCGTATAAAATTAGATAATTTTAGATCATTAGTACTATCCCCACTTATTGTAACAGTAACGGGCACCTGCTAATTACCTGTACTGTAGGCGGATTTGTGTATCGGTTAAAAATCGGAAGTGTCCAGTAAATTATATAAGTTTTTATTTTTTTAAAATCAAACAATGTAGTATAATGAATTCTCCAGTAATAATAAGATAACACCATAAGATATTTTCACTTTTGTCAACCAAAGTCCTGGTATATAGTGTGTGTGTGTGTGTGTGTGTGTGTGTGTTGTGTTAAATATTTATAATTTTAGAATGGTTTGCAACATGTTATTTTTTTGTATTTACAGGTAATCAGGGTATCCAGGACAATGCCCCTGAAGAGATTCCAAGCACTGACCAGATATTTCCACCTAAATGACAACACTACACAGGGACAACAGAACACACCTGAGTATGACAGGTACTTGAGTACTTTCAATTTGATTAAACTTGGGTTGATTGGAATGGAGTAATTATGCTGTACCCCAGTCTAAGTCCTGATTCTTTCACTGTATGTGGTGGTCATTTCCAAGATAACTGCGGAAACCAGGCTGCCTAGAGAAAAGCACTAAACATCCCAATTATACATGTAATGGTAATATTATATGTACATATAGTGATGAAATCATAATATACTTTTGGTTTTAATTCAAATGTGATCTGTTTTAAGAAACAATACATACTTCTGTTTGTAGTATGAAATAATATTTATTTTTTTCAGACTTCACAAGATAAGACCTCTTTTAGACATGACCAGAAGAACTTTTCAGCAACAGATGGCACCTTTGAAGGAACAGACAATTGACGAGGGCATCATAAAGTACAAGGGACGGTTTTACGCAAAAATGTACATGCCAGAAAAACCAGTGAAGAGAGGACTGAAGGTAATGTTTATACTTATATAACACACATTATATAACATTTTGTTTTAGGCTGCAGAATTTCAGTAAAAAACTTAACTGTTGAACATGTGGACTACCACAAGGGGGGTTGAGGACACATGTCTTGAAAGGTTAAACACCTTCCATCTAGCTAGATACATTTAACATCATCCATGTGAAATTCAAATTGAAAATGAAAGGAACAAATAAATTGGATAAATAATTTTGATATTTTCCATGCAAGAGCCAAATTATAAAACTCATAAAACAAGAATTCCTTGTGTATTCTGTTACTACTACTGATACCCCCCTCCCAATTCTAACAAGAATTTACTTGATTTTTATTTTTAAAATATTATTTTACATTCCAGATTTTCATGAGATGTGACAAAGACGGATACTGCTATGACTACAGACCATACCTTGGGAAACATGACACCTTTAGAGGAAGAAACCTTGGAGAGAGAGTAGTGAAACATCTTTGCAGGCCACTGAAATACAAAGGTTTCCATGTGTTTTTTGACAGGTGATAATAAAATCTAGTTGTGTTTGCTGACAATGCTCTTATAGATATCCTATTTTTGTGCTGCCAACAAGTATTCATTACACATTTTAGACAGGCACTGAAACAAAGTACTGTATTTAACTCCAGTGTAATACTTACCAATAACACTATATTTTGTAGATTGTTGATAATTGGTCCAAGGGAGATAACTTGGACTAAAGATTTTATCATTAATGTTAACACAAAATCAATTATTGAAATGTAACTTTTCAAAAACAACAGTCGCTTGTTTATATGATAATAAAATTTATTTGATAATGAAATATGTCGTGTACATTTTGTATTGCTTAAACATTTCTTTTTTGTCCCATACAGGTTCTTTACCTCAGTCCCTCTTGTGAGAACTTTGTATGATCATGGAATTTACAGCTGTGGGGCAATTAAGTGCGACAGAGACGGATTTCCACAAGAATTGCGTAGTCCAAACTTGGCAAGAGGTGAAACAGAGCAGAAACAGCATGGTAATCTTGTAGCAACTGTCTGGAATGATTCTAATTATGTATGTTCTTACTCATATTAATAAGCTATATTACATCAAAACATCTAGCAAAATCAGATAAATTGTTATGAAGTTTGACTCAACAACTTGCTTTCAAACCAGAGTCAATTGGAATGTTCCTCCCCTAAAAATATTAAGTCTATTTTACAGTGAAAGTGATAAGTGATAATTAAATTCACATTTTATAATCCAAATTTGGTTCATTAAATCTGAAGAAATGATTGAAAAGATATCAAATAGAATTAACATAGTAACCCACAATACTCAGAAAAACATTTACAACTGTGTTTTTACATGAAAATTGTACTTTGCAAAATGAATAGTCAAGAATGCAAAAATGGAAAATGAAAAGCAATATGAAATAAACACATAATTGAAACCATGAATTTGCAGTGCCTGACTGAATGGAATGGAGTAATTGTGTTTTTGACACAGCCAAGGTTCTTTCACTAATATTGAGGTTATCAGTTTTGGGATGGTGGAGAAAACAAGAGTACCTTGGAGAAAACCACTGATCTGTGATAAGGAAATGACAAACTTTCTTATACTAACTGTACTGATTTTATACCAAAATAAAACAAGATTTAATTGATGGACTTTTTCTGTTTAGGTTTATATTTTGAGCACAAACTCTAATCCAGTGGGAGATGGACCAGTTTGCCGACGCAGCAAAGGAGGAAGATGTCAAGAGTTTCTTCGACCACCCCTGTGGAATGCTATCAGAAGTTTATGGCAGGAGTTGATAGGGCCAATCAACATAGATCCAAGAATCCTGTTGGTCATCCTTCAAAGAAATATTGGAAATTTTTTTTTAACTTTATTTTAGAAATATGTTTAACTAACGCTTTTTTGATTTTTTGCAGGACACCAGGTAATAATGATAAGTAACCTTCTTGATTTCAGATTGGAAATAGCCACACAGTTAATTAACAATTTCAGTTGTAGGAAAAGGAAAGCCCACACAGAGAATGCTGATAGAGAACCCTTGCATGAACAGGTAAGATTAAATCGGCCAAAGTCTACATGCAAGTGGTGCCCAAAATTTGGCGAGAAGAAGAGAAAAGAAACGGTAAAGGGTTGTGGTTCTTGTAATGTTCATTTATGTTCAGTTAATTGTTTTGAACAGTACCATCAAAACTAATCTTCATTTCTCCTTATATTTAAAGATATTTGTATAAACCTGTAGCTAAAAATCAACAGTAAAATCTATATATAAAGACCACTTTAGGGAGTTAGAAAAAAACTGATTAATATGCAGATAGTCTTGAAGTTCATGTTAGTTAATTTTTTAATTAAAGAGATCTTTAAACACTGGTTTAAATTTACAGGTGGTCTTTATTATATAGAGATTGATGCTTCAGGGTTTTTCTCTGAATTTGTTCTTGGCAGGAGCCAATGCACCAATAACACTTGCAGCAAATTAAAGAGACACATTGAGACTGCTGATTATTAATCTATCTGTGAAAGTTGACAAATGAATTTTGTTTAAATTTGGACTAATGTTGGTGTACTTTATACACATAGCAAATGTTATAGCTTTATTTAATATTAACATTATTATAGTAATTATGATTGTAATTATGAAGTTTTGAAGTTTGAACTGTTTGTGGACAGTGACAATGACATAATGTGATGTTTCCTTTGTATGGTCAAGGCATGTTTTTGGTTTGGTTTACAATTCTGTCTGTATGGACTTGTGTAAACTGTTGATTCTAGTGAACAAATCTCCAATAAAGCATTAAATATCTCTAATATTACTTGAAAATGTGACTGAAGTTGTGTTCTGGCCCATGAGGCATTATTATTTAGACCTTTCATATTTTAATTACATATATTATGACTGGATGGTGTTTCCATACTAAGATATATCCTCTATTTACCCTACCCATTCCTTTTCAACTTACTAGCACAAGTATAGATAACTTATGCCATATCCAGGACAGCAAATTTTTTACCTTTGATTTCTTTGATACTACCATGACTAATTTCATTTTGTTTTGTACAACCAAATTATTAATTTATTCCTAATACTCATGGGACTGAATGTCAGTCCCATTATATTTTTCTTTCAGGTTTTTCCATGAAGAATGTAATGTACATAGTCTCTAATCTGCCTGTAAATTTAATTCTAGTGCAATTCACAAACATGCCTCATGAAAAATTACACACACACACACACACACACACACACACACACACACTTATAATGGTTGTAAATAAAATGACAATGCTGTTGAATTGAAAAAATATATATTTATATAGTTCAACTTTATGAAATATAAAGTGAGTTTCACATGTAATAAGTTGTCTTGTTTTATATACACATTTATTTAGTTATACTTGCAAGCCAATGTTGACTTGTTTATATACAAAATGGTTACAACTATAATTTATTGTCAGAAGTTGTTACCGATTTTATTTCCATTGGAATACAGACTTCTGTAGTTGTAAAATTACATATATGTACTTATCAAGCCAAATAATCTTTTTATATATGTGGTTAGAGCTAATCACTTTGAGCAATGATTATAGATTTATTAGCTAACAGTGTGGTGGTTTTTGTACAGCGTGAAAACGCGTACATTGTTGTCACTTTCTTCCAAGATATCGAGCTTCTTTGCTATGAAATTATAAGATATGAGTACACCTGGAAATAGTGCGCCTGGTAAATGAGCGTGAAAGAAGTATATCTGTTTTATCGTGAGATATGTATTCTGAGACGGGTAATGCATTTGGTTACATATGCACTTTTGGAATAAATTTTCGGAATACATTTCGGAATCTAGTAAAATATTGCGACGGGATGCACCTAATAATTTCTGCAATTTGGCGAACTGATCTCATGTTTACAATAAAAAGTAGTTCGAGAAGTTTGCGTCCTACGATGTAAAATCATAACTTTTTATGAAATGAACAGCAACGGCAGGTTGTTTAATTAATTCTTCGCGAAATCTACGGAAATTTAAATTTATTTTGAAGGTTATGATAACGTATTTTGATGTTGAGGCAATTGTGTCATATTTTAAAATGTTTATCGATTAGATTTTACTTTCGTGAAAGGGAGATAATTCGTACAGTGTTGTGTACAGTCATTTTACCAGTTCCGAACAGGGTTTCATATAAGCGCTGCTGCAGACGTCGTCCACAAGCAGAGGAAATAAAATTTATGTTGTGTAATAATACAAATGTTAACTGATTCCAAAATATCGACACCTGTCCTCAAAAACACGTGGTAGTATGTTTTCTTGAAAAAAGCATTTCCGTGATCACGATTTGTTTACATCGTTAAACTAGGTCACCAACAATCTGTCGACCTTTTAGGAAGCGGTTGAAGTTTAATATTATTTAAACAATTAATGCCCATACATTCAAGTAGAAGCAAATTTAGAAAGTTATTTTGCGATTCCTTTAATTGAACGGGATTGAAATTTTAGATTATTCGGTAGTAAAAATTCGGAACTGGTAAAACAACTGTACTTCACCATTAACATGAAACGGGAATATTGTGAGTGATAATCAGCAGTTAATTAAAACCCAGATTAACAGCAAATGATCCAGTTACATACAACCGATAGAATGTACCCCCTCATAGCGACGGTAGGATCTGCAAAACTCTTTCTCTCTATCCGAAATTACAAAACGATCGGGTACAACTTTTTTAAATTTTAATTACCGATTGTCTTTTTCATATATTTATGAAATTATTATTTTCTACCATTTAATTCAGCAATACATGGTTTGGTACATTGTTTCTTTTTCAAAAAAAAAAAAAAAAACATCCGTCGGACTATGCATTGATCGACCCCCCCCCCGAATTTTCGGTTATATTCTGTCTTGCCACAACACAATTTTCCCAACTACTGTACGCTGTACAACAGCACGACAGTGCTATGTTTTATACCTTTTACCATCTAACCAATCCGAATAATCTATATTGATAGAAGGACCAATAATTTGGAACATGAAATCCTGTGTGCATATATTCAATGCATTTATCTGCCAGCCAACCCAAACGACTTTTCGCTTTCATGGTTTAGGCGGAGAGGGGGTGGCCACTCCATGTTTTACAGTGTCGGCTACCATCACTTTTTTATCCTCAGTGCTTGTAAAAACTAACATAGTAACAGAGTGACACAAGATACTATAAATAATACAAGAAAGAGCAAACATATTGAAACCACTGATTATAATACCCCCGACTTTAGACAGACACTGATACAAAGATGTTTACTTGGTAAATTGTTCACACAGTTAGTCCTGGACGATTGAAATGTCCTGGACTTAAAAATGTGAATAAACTGCTCAATTTTCAGCATTTTATTGGATGTGAGTCGTCATCAGCTATTGGCAGTTTTGGTTGCCATGGTAACAGAATTTTTGCTTAAAAACATAATAATTAAATATAGTATAAATTCTTATATATATATATATATATATAAGGTTTAATATCAATGAACCCATTTGTATTGAAGTTTTAGAGTCGAATTTACCGAACTCAACTTTAGATATGATACGAAAGAATGCAAATTTTCTTGGTAATTTGCTGAAAATACCAAGTTTCATGTTTCCTGTTTTGGGTAAAAAGTGCAAATTTTGAAAACATTGCCAATTTATGCATCTGCTAATACTAAAGTCTATAGAAATTGGGAAATTTATTTTTAGCATCATCCTATGCTGAAGAAAATAAAGTCAAATTACCCTTTTTCTCAATTTACACAGTTCTCAGAGGTTTGGTCACCATGGTAACAGAACAGATATACGGTATATTTTTAAAAGATACTTAAAATTAAAATTTAATGTATAAGTCTACTGAATATATATAGTTTTATATTGATCAGTCCATTTGTTTTGTTGGAGTTTTAGGGTCATAATTGTGGTTTCAAATTCTATAAACAGAAACAAAAAAAGAATAATATTTGCGTTTTTTTTAAATAATAGGCCATATTACTATGAATTTTAAAGTACCCATTTTAAGTGAAAACATGTAAATTTTGAGATAATTTTTCTCAATGCATCTTTTGCTAATACTCAGCTTTGAAAGCCTAAAGAAATTTTACTTCAGCATCAACACTTGTCCAAGGAAATAAAAGAATAAAGTCAAATGACACAATTTTTCTCAAGTTTTATCTATTTTTCACGGTGTTGGTTGCCATGGTAACATAATATTATTTTAAAAACATAATAAAAATAAAATTTAGTATATGAGTCTTCTAAATATGTATGGTTTGGTATTGACCCGACCAGTTATATAGTTGGAGTTTTAGGGTCAAAGTTGTGGCCTACACTTAAAATATGCAACAAAATGAAAAGCATTTGTGTGCAATTTGAAGTAATTGGCGGGAAATACTAGTATGTATTTCAGAGTCTTTTTTGGGTGGAAACATGCAATATTTGAAACCATTTTTTTATATTTACATTTGTTTGATAATTTTTTCGATATTATTTATCAAAAGTAATATTTTTACCACTGTTAATATACAAAAATGGCAAAAATAGTGAAATTATATGAAAATTATCATTTTATCTTCGTTTTTCGGGGTTTCCGTTGCCATGGCAACCATAATTTTGTTAAAAATATTTTTTGATACAAATTGTGGAATAATAGTTTATATGTGTATATGGTTTAGAATAGGAAATATTTCAACAAAAGTTCACATATTTGTGTCAATATAACGGGCCTTTTTTCACAAAAAATGATACATTTCACATATATAGTATGCTAATATTTATATTTTTGGTAAAAAGAGCATAATAATTGTTCTTTGTATTTTTTGTGAAAAAATGCAAATTTCGAAATGTTCTTTTTATAGCATCTTGGGTTGATACTTAACTTGGATTTGCTAGCAATACCAGGTTTTTCTAGCATACTAACATCAAGATATAGGAAGTTCATTTGAAAAAACACAAAATTCATCAATTTTTCACACATTTTCATTATAAATGCAGTGTTTATGTTGCCATGGCAACAGATATATGAATGAAACTTACTTAAAAGGGAAGTATGGTATATGGGGATACTAAATATATATGGGTTGGTCATTAGCATTTTTACTGCAAATGCCCCAAAAATTGGATTGAAAATAGGGTACAGTTTTTGTAAAATTTTCCAAAATTCTCTGCCAATTAAAGGGTTAAATGATAATTTAATATTGAAATCTTGAAACATAACTGATTTATCGCCCCGAATTCATGATCATATGCATGTGTACATGTAAGAATGTAGTTGACATTGATAGGTATGTAACGGTATTACATTATCTGAAACGTATTCATTACTACTCATTAGATCTAATACAGTACAGGCCTGTAGAAAGTTTAACACTGAGATTACGGAAAAAAGTACAAGATCCGCTGCTGAGTGGAAGAAATATGGATAGCTAGTAACCCGAAAAACTGTCTAGAGATAGATAGCAGCTGCCAAACAATCCGTTCAAATAAAGCTTACGAGGGGCTGAGATGAGTTGTCTATTGGTTAGTTTAGTGTTAAACTATCGACAGGCCTGTACTGTACTAATCAATACAGTTCAAAATCAACCTAGACACTGACTGAGTTGTTTTTATAAGAGGCCAAAAGTTCACATTAGGTCATATTAAGTGACACAATAATCTAAGTAGTTTCTAGTTTAAAACAAAACAGAGGCTATATAAATGAAACAGAAGCTTCAGGAATAAAACACCGGTTTCTATTAACAAATAAATAAACTAAGATTCAAGATGTCACTATCCAATGGCAATTTTAGGGAATATTTTGCTTATTACAGTTCGTTAGCTAGAAGTTGTTGAAATCATGATATGCTACCAAAAGTGTTAGGCTCTTTGACTGATATTTGACATTCTTTTTTCCGATCTCCATACAAAAATGCGTAAACAAGGCGTGATACTTATTTTCCAAGGCAACATCCAGTCTAAGTATACATGAGATATATACCGTATATACATATCTGTGACTTGATAGATAAATATTTGTTAAACAAACCAAATGTCCATTTACATGGATATCAATAACAGTCCCAGCAGTCTAGATCTGTGTATAAAATAGAGCAATATTGGTAAACAGTGCTTTTTCAGTGTTATAAATCTTGACAGTTGATTGCCTTAGGTATCACTAAACAGTTTCGTATTTTCGTCCACGGGTCTAACCAGAAGATATCTCCGTGAAAATCGCATGACAATTACATGTGTACATATTATACCAGTGTTAATTTTCAACAGTAGACATCGATTCGGATACGATGCCCATCTTAGTGCTTGGACAGAATTTACGAAACCATTAAAAAAAATTCAAAACAACTTACCACGTGTTTTGCATTTTAAGTGAATGAAAGAGTGGATCTAAATGTTTGTTAAACTACCATATTCGCAAAACAGTGTTGACGAAATACGAATTTACATGAACAGTTCGATGGTTGTTATTACGGCCCTTGACAGCGTTTCGTTTTGCGTAATAGGATGTGAAGTATCACGCCTGGTAAACGCGTTTTATTAGTAAATAAATCACAGAAGAGATCAACCGTCACATTCAATTATTCAATTCTCAAAAAGTTCTACTATGTTTTGAATCTTTTATTACACAAAAGGATCTTTTGACAGTTGATTGGTAAACATGTTTTTACTTTTTAAGCCATCAGATCAGAGTTCCTGGCGTTTTACCACGGATAACCTGGCAATTTTAAATTCATAATTTCAAGGATGTTTCGAAAATTCCATAATGATCTTCAATGCAATCTCTTATCAAAATGTTTGGTCACATAATTTGAACAAAGTTTTCAACCAATTTTATTCGGCAAAATGCTACTTTAAATGATATTTTAATATTGAAATCTTGAAACATAACTGATTTATCGCCCTGAATTCATATGCATGTATACATGTAAGAATGTAGTTGACAATGGTAGGTATGTAACGGTATTACATTATCTGAAACGTATTCATTACTACTCATTAGATCTAATACAGTACAGGCCTGTAGAAAGTTTAACACTGAGATTACGGAAAAAAGTACAAGATCCGCTGCTGAGTGGAAGAAATATGGATAGCTAGTAACCCGAAAAACTGTCTAGAGATAGATAGCAACTGCAAAAAAATCCGTTCAAATAAAGCTTACAAGCGGCTGAGATGAGTTGTCTATTGGTTAGTTTAGTGTTAAACTATCGACAGGCCTGTACTGTACTAATCAATACAGTTCAAAATCAACCTAGACACTGACTGAGTTGTTTTTATAAGAGGCCAAAAGTTCACATTAGGTCATATTAAGTGACACAATGATCTAAGTAGTTTCTAGTTTAAAACAAAACAGAGGCTATATAAATGAAACAGAAGCTTCATGAATGAAACACCGGTTTCTATTAACAAATAAATAAACTAAGATTCAAGATGTCACTATCCAATCACAATTTTAGGGAATATTTTGCTTATTACAGTTCGTCAGTAGATAGTTGTTGAAATCATGATATGCTACCAAAAAGTGTTAGGCTCTTTGACTGATAATTGACATTCTTTTTCCGATCTCCATACAAAAATGCGTAAACCAGGCGTGATACTTTATTTTCTAAGGCAACATGCAGTCTAAGTATACATGAGATATATACCTTTATATACATATCTGTTGACTTGATAGATAAAAGTTGGTTGAACAAACTAAATGTCCATTTACATAGATATCAATAACAGTCCAAGCAGTCTAGATCTGTGTATAAAATAGAGCAATATTGTGTAAACATGTTGCTTTTTCAGTGTTATAAAATTTTGACAGTTGATGGCCTTAGGTCTCACTAAACAGTTTCGTATTTTCGTCCACGGTCTAACCAGAAGATAACGCCGTGAAAATCGTCATGACAATTACATGTGTACATATTATACCAGTGTTAATTTTACAACACTAGACGGTTGATTCGAAATACGATGTCCCATCTGTAGTGCTTGGACAGAATTTACGAAACCATTTAAAAAAATCAAAACAACTTACCACGTGTTTTGCATTTGAAGTGAATGAAAGTGTGGATCTAAATGTTTGTTAAACTACCATTTTCGCAAAACAGTGTTGACGAAATACGAATTTACATGAACAGTTCGATGGTTGTTATTACGGCCCCTTGACAGCGTTTCGTTTTGCGTAATAGGATGTGAAGTATCACGCCTGGTAAACGCGTTTTATTAGTAAATAAATCACAGAAGAGATCAACCGCCACATTCAATTATTTAATTCTCAAAAAGTTCTACTATGTTTTGAATCTTTTATTACACAAAAGGATCTTTTGACAGTTGATTGGTAAACATGTTTTTACTTTTTAAGCCATAAGATCAGAGTTCCTGGCGTTTTACCACGGATAACCTGGCTATTTTAAATTCATAATTTCAAGGATGTTTCGAAAATTCCATAATGATCTTCAATGCAATCTCTTATCAAAATGTTTGGTCACATAATTTGAACAAAGTTTTCAACCAATTTTATTCGGCAAAATGCTACTTTAAATGAATTTTAATATTGAAATCTTGAAACATAACTGATTTATCGCCCTGAATTCATATGCATGTATACATGTAAGAATGTAGTTGACAATGGTAGGTATGTAACGGTATTACATTATCTGAAACGTATTCATTACTACTCATTAGATCTAATACAGTACAGGCCTGTAGAAAGTTTAACACTGAGATTACGGAAAAAAGTACAAGATTCGCTGCTGAGTGGAAGAAATATGGATAGCTAGTAACCCGAAACACTGTCTAGAGATAGATAGCAGCTGCCACAAAATCCGTTCAGATAAAGCTTACGAGGCGTTGAGATGAGTTGTCTATTGGTTAGTTTAGTGTTAAACTATCGACAGGCCTGTACTGTACTAATCAATACAGTTCAAAATCAACCTAGACACTGACTGAGTTGTTTTTATAAGAGTCCAAAAGTTCACATTAGGTCATATTAAGTGACACAATGATCTAAGTAGTTTCTAGTTAAAACAAAACAGAGGCTATAAATGAAACAGAAGCTTCATGAATGAAACACCGGTTTCTATTAACAAATAAATAAACTAAGATTCAAGATGTCACTATCCAATGACAATTTTAGGGAATATTTTGCTTATTACAGTTCGTTTAGATAGTTGTTGAAATCATGATATGCTACCAAAAAGTGTTAGGCTCTTTGACTGATATTGACATTCTTTTTCCGATCTCCATACAAAAATGCGTAAACCAGGCGTGATACTTTATTTTCTAAGGCAACATGCAGTCTAAGTATACATGAGATATATACCGTTATATACATATCTGTTGACTTGATAGATAAATATTTGTTGAACAAACCAAATGTCCATTTACATAGATATCAATAACAGTCCAGCAGTCTAGATCTGTGTATAAAATAGAGCAATATTGTGTAAACATGTTGCTTTTTCAGTGTTATAAAATTTTGACAGTTGATGGCCTTAGGTCTCACTAAACAGTTTCGTATTTTCGTCCACGGTCTAACCAGAAGATCTCCGTGAAAATCGTCATGACAATTACATGTGTACATATTATACCAGTGTTAATTTTACAACACTAGACGGTTGATTCGGGATACGATGTCCCATCTGTAGTGCTTGGACAGAATTTACGAAACCATTTAAAAAAATTCAAAACAACTTACCACGTGTTTTGCATTTTAAGTGAATGAAAGAGTGGATCTAAATGTTTGTTAAACTACCATATTCGCAAAACAGTGTTGACGAAATACGAATTTACATGAACAGTTCGATGGTTGTTATTACGGCCCCTTGACAGCGTTTCGTTTTGCGTAATAGGATGTGAAGTATCACGCCTGGTAAACGCGTTTTATTAGTAAATAAATCACAGAAGAGATCAACCGTCACATTCAATTATTCAATTCTCAAAAAGTTCTACTATGTTTTGAATCTTTTATTACACAAAAGGATCTTTTGACAGTTGATTGGTAAACATGTTTTTACTTTTTAAGCCATCAGATCAGAGTTCCTGGCGTTTTACCACGGATAACCTGGCAATTTTAAATTCATAATTTCAAGGATGTTTCGAAAATTCCATAATGATCTTCAATGCAATCTCTTATCAAAATGTTTGGTCACATAATTTGAACAAATTTTCAACCAATTTTATTCGGCAAAATGCTACTTTAAATGATATTTTAATATTGAAATCTTGAAACATAACTGATTTATCGCCCTGAATTCATATGCATGTATACATGTAAGAATGTAGTTGACAATGGTAGGTATGTAACGGTATTACATTATCTGAAACGTATTCATTACTACTCATTAGATCTAATACAGTACAGGCCTGTAGAAAGTTTAACACTGAGATTACGGAAAAAAGTACAAGATCCGCTGCTGAGTGGAAGAAATATGGATAGCTAGTAACCCGAAAAACTGTCTAGAGATAGATAGCAGCTGCCAAAAAATCCGTTGAAATAAAGCTTACGAGGGTGAGATGAGTTGTCTATTGGTTAGTTTAGTGTTAAACTATCGACAGGCCTGTACTGTACTAATCAATACAGTTCAAAATCAACCTAGACACTGACTGAGTTGTTTTTATAAGAGGCCAAAAGTTCACATTAGGTCATATTAAGTGACACAATGATCTAAGTAGTTTCTAGTAGTAAAACAAAACAGAGGATATATAAATGAAACAGAAGCTTCATGAATAAACACCGGTTTCTATTAACAAATAAATAAACTAAGATTCAAGATGTCACTATCCAATGACAATTTTAGGGAATATTTTGCTTATTACAGTTCGTTTAGATAGTTGTTGAAATCATGATATGCTACCAAAAAGTGTTAGGCTCTTTGACTGATATTGACATTCTTTTTCCGATCTCCATACAAAAATGCGTAAACCAGGCGTGATACTTTATTTTCTAAGGCAACATGCAGTCTAAGTATACATGAGATATATACCGTTATATACATATCTGTTGACTTGATAGATAAATATTTGTTAAACAAACCAAATGTCCATTTACATAGATATCAATAACAGTCCAGCAGTCTAGATCTGTGTATAAAATAGAGCAATATTGTGTAAACATGTTGCTTTTTCAGTGTTATAAAATTTTGACAGTTGATGGCCTTAGGTCTCACTAAACAGTTTCGTATTTTCGTCCACGGTCTAACCAGAAGATAACTCCGTGAAAATCGTCATGACAATTACATGTGTACATATTATACCAGTGTTAATTTTGCAACACTAGACGGTTGATTCGGGATACGATGTCCCATCTGTAGTGCTTGGACAGAATTTACGAAACCATTTAAAAAAATTCAAAACAACTTACCACGTGTTTTGCATTTTAAGTGAATGAAAGAGTGGATCTAAATGTTTGTTAAACTACCATATTCGCAAAACAGTGTTGACGAAATACGAATTTACATGAACAGTTCGATGGTTGTTATTACGGCCCCTTGACAGCGTTTCGTTTTGCGTAATAGGATGTGAAGTATCACGCCTGGTAAACGCGTTTTATTAGTAAATAAATCACAGAAGAGATCAACCGTCACATTCAATTATTCAATTCTCAAAAAGTTCTACTATGTTTTGAATCTTTTATTACACAAAAGGATCTTTTGACAGTTGATTGGTAAACATGTTTTTACTTTTTAAGCCATCAGATCAGAGTTCCTGGCGTTTTACCACGGATAACCTGGCAATTTTAAATTCATAATTTCAAGGATGTTTCGAAAATTCCATAATGATCTTCAATGCAATCTCTTATCAAAATGTTTGGTCACATAATTTGAACAAAGTTTTCAACCAATTTTATTCGGCAAAATGCTACTTTAAATGATATTTAATATTGAAATCTTGAAACATAACTGATTTATCGCCCTGAATTCATATGCATGTATACATGTAAGAATGTAGTTGACAATGGTAGGTATGTAACGGTATTACATTATCTGAAACGTATTCATTACTACTCATTAGATCTAATACAGTACAGGCCTGTAGAAAGTTTAACACTGAGATTACGGAAAAAGTACAAGATCCGCTGCTGAGTGGAAGAAATATGGATAGCTAGTAACCCGAAAAACTGTCTAGAGATAGATAGCAGCTGCCAAAAAATCCGTTGAAATAAAGCTTACGAGGGTGAGATGAGTTGTCTATTGGTTAGTTTAGTGTTAAACTATCGACAGGCCTGTACTGTACTAATCAATACAGTTCAAAATCAACCTAGACACTGACTGAGTTGTTTTTATAAGAGGCCAAAAGTTCACATTAGGTCATATTAAGTGACACAATGATCTAAGTAGTTTCTAGTTAAAACAAAACAGAGGCTATATAAATGAAACAGAAGCTTCATGAATGAAACACCGGTTTCTATTAACAAATAAATAAACTAAGATTCAAGATGTCACTATCCAATGACAATTTTAGGGAATATTTTGCTTATTACAGTTCGTTAGATAGTTGTTGAAATCATGATATGCTACCAAAAAGTGTTAGGCTCTTTGACTGATATTTGACATTCTTTTTCCGATCTCCATACAAAAATGCGTAAACCAGGCGTGATACTTTATTTTCTAAGGCAACATGCAGTCTAAGTATACATGAGATATATACCGTTATATACATATCTGTTGACTTGATAGATAAATATTGTTGAACAAACCAAATGTCCATTACAGATATCAATAACAGTCCCAGCAGTCTAGATCTGTGTATAAAATAGAGCAATATTGGTAAACATGTTGCTTTTTCAGTGTTATAAAATCTTGACAGTTGATTGCCTTAGGTCTCACTAAACAGTTTCGTATTTTCGTCCACGGTCTAACCAGAAGATATCTCCGTGAAAATCGGCATGACAATTACATGTGTACATATTATACCAGTGTTAATTTTGCAACACTAGACGGTCGATTCGGGATACGATGTCCCATCTGTAGTGCTTGGACAGAATTTACGAAACCATTTAAAAAAATTCAAAGCAACTTACCACGTGTTTTGCATTTTAAGTGAATGAAAGAGTGGATCTAAATGTTTCTTAAACTACCATATTCGCAAAACAGTGTTGACGAAATACGAATTTACATGAACAGTTCGATGGTTGTTATTACGGCCCCTTGACAGCGTTTCGTTTTGCGTAATAGGATGTGAAGTATCACGCCTGGTAAACGCGCTTTATTAGTAAATAAATCACAGAAGAGATCAACCGTCACATTCAATTATTCAATTCTCAAAAAGTTCTACTATGTTTTGAATCTTTTATTACACAAAAGGATCTTTTGACAGTTGATTGGTAAACATGTTTTTACTTTTTAAGCCATCAGATCAGAGTTCCTGGCGTTTTACCACGGATAACCTGGCAATTTTAAATTCATAATTTCAAGGATGTTTCGAAAATTCCATAATGATCTTCAATGCAATCTCTTATCAAATGTTTGGTCACATAATTTGAACAAAGTTTTCAACCAATTTTATTCGGCAAAATGCTACTTTAAATGATATTTTAATATTGAAATCTTGAAACATAACTGATTTATCGCCCTGAATTCATATGCATGTATACATGTAAGAATGTAGTTGACAATGGTAGGTATGTAACGGTATTACATTATCTGAAACGTATTCATTACTACTCATTAGATCTAATACAGTACAGGCCTGTAGAAAGTTTAACACTGAGATTACGGAAAAAGTACAAGATCCGCTGCTGAGTGGAAGAAATATGGATAGCTAGTAACCCGAAAAACTGTCTAGAGATAGATAGCAACTGCAAAAAATCCGTTGAAATAAAGCTTACGAGGGTTGAGATGAGTTGTCTATTGGTTAGTTTAGTGTTAAACTATCGACAGGCCTGTACTGTACTAATCAATACAGTTCAAAATCAACCTAGACACTGACTGAGTTGTTTTTAATAAGAGGCCAAAAGTTCACATTAGGTCATATTAAGTGACACAATGATCTAAGTAGTTTCTAGTTAAAACAAAACAGAGCTATATAAATGAAACAGAAGCTTCATGAATGAAACACCGGTTTCTATTAACAAATAAATAAACTAAGATTCAAGATGTCACTATCCAATGACAATTTTAGGGAATATTTTGCTTATTACAGTTCGTTCTAGATAGTTGTTGAAATCATGATATGCTACCAAAAAGTGTTAGGCTCTTTGACTGATATTTGACATTCTTTTTCCGATCTCCATACAAAAATGCGTAAACCAGGCGTGATACTTTATTTTCTAAGGCAACATGCAGTCTAAGTATACATGAGATATATACCGTTATATACATATCTGTTGACTTGATAGATAAATATTTGTTAAACAAACCAAATGTCCATTTACATGGATATCAATAACAGTCCCAGCAGTCTAGATCTGTGTATAAAATAGAGCAATATTGGTAAACATGTTGCTTTTCAGTGTTATAAAATTTGACAGTTGATGGCCTTAGGTCTCACTAAACAGTTTCGTATTTTCGTCCACGGTCTAACCAGAAGATCTCCGTGAAAATCGCATGACAATTACATGTGTACATATTATACCAGTGTTAATTTTGCAACACTAGACAGTCGATTCGGGATACGATGTCCCATCTGTAGTGCTTGGACAGAATTTACGAAACCATTTAAAAAAATCAAAACAACTTACCACGTGTTTTGCATTTTAAGTGAATGAAAGAGTGGATCTAAATGTTTGTTAAACTACCATATTCGCAAAACAGTGTTGACGAAATACGAATTTACATGAACAGTTCGATGGTTGTTATTACGGCCCCTTGACAGCGTTTCGTTTTGCGTAATAGGATGTGAAGTATCACCTGGTAAACGCTTTATTAGTAAATAAATCACAGAAGAGATCAACCGTCACATTCAATTATTCAATTCTCAAAAAGTTCTACTATGTTTGAATCTTTTATTACACAAAAGGATCTTTTGACAGTTGATTGGTAAACATGTTTTTACTTTTTAAGCCATCAGATCAGAGTTCCTGGCGTTTTACCACGGATAACCTGGCAATTTTAAATTCATAATTTCAAGGATGTTTCGAAAATTCCATAATGATCTTCAATGCAATCTCTTATCAAATGTTTGGTCACATAATTTGAACAAAGTTTTCAACCAATTTTATTCGGCAAAATGCTACTTTAAATGATATTTAATATTGAAATCTTGAAACATAACTGATTTATCGCCCTGAATTCATATGCATGTATACATGTAAGAATGTAGTTGACAATGGTAGGTATGTAACGGTATTACATTATCTGAAACGTATTCATTACTACTCATTAGATCTAATACAGTACAGGCCTGTAGAAAGTTTAACACTGAGATTACGGAAAAAAGTACAAGATCCGCTGCTGAGTGGAAGAAATATGGATAGCTAGTAACCCGAAAAACTGTCTAGAGATAGATAGCAGCTGCCAAAAAATCCGTTGAAATAAAGCTTACGAGGGTTGAGATGAGTTGTCTATTGGTTAGTTTAGTGTTAAACTATCGACAGGCCTGTACTGTACTAATCAATACAGTTCAAAATCAACCTAGACACTGATGAGTGTTTTTATAAGAGGCCAAAAGTTCACATTAGGTCATATTAAGTGACACAATGATCTGAGTAGTTTCTAGTTTAAAACAAAACAGAGTCTGTATAAATGAAACAGAAGCTTCATGAATGAAACACCGGTTTCTATTAACAAATAAATAAACTAAGATTCAAGATGTCACTATCCAATGACAATTTTAGGGAATATTTTGCTTATTACAGTTCGTTAGCTAGATAGTTGTTGAAATCATGATATGCTACCAAAAAGTGTTAGGCTCTTTGACTGATATTTGACATTTTTTCCGATCTCCATACAAAAATGCGTAAACCAGGCGTGATACTTTATTTTCCAAGGCAACATCCAGTCTAAGTATACATGAGATATATACCGTTATATACATATCTGTTGACTTGATAGATAAATATTTGTTAAACAAACCAAATGTCCATTTACATGGATATCAATAACAGTCCCAGCAGTCTAGATCTGTGTATAAAATAGAGCAATATTGGTAAACATGTTGCTTTTTCAGTGTTATAAAATCTTGACAGTTGATTGCCTTAGGTCTCACTAAACAGTTTCGTATTTTCGTCCACGGTCTAACCAGAAGATATCTCCGTGAAAATCGGCATGACAATTACATGTGTACATATTATACCAGTGTTAAGGGTCATTTAAGTAGGAAAATTCAAGTGAAAACCATTTGGTTGAAAAGCGTGAAAGAGGGGTATAATTATGAAATTACCTACACAAGTGTGAAGATTTATAAATAAAAATAAAATAGGAATTGATAATTTAAGAGTTTATAAAATATTTGTTGCATTTTTTAAAGAAAATTGTGCAAAAATACACGTGTTGGGGAAAAAAGCTTACACCTTGTATTACAAATTAATTTCTAAAAATGAAAAGATACATGTATTAAGATAGTCAACATCATAGAGCAGTGCAAAGGGGGCAGAGTTTGTTAAAGAAATACGAAGTTTTTGAAAACTCGACAATTTACGGTGGAGGTTTTCTATGATTTGTTTTCCTTTCAAAAATGCGTGTACCAGGCGTGATAGTTCATATTCTAAGGCTACCAACGATCCAAGGGAAGATTATAAAAGCTAAGCTTGCATATTACTTGATTATTGTTGAGGCATATTCGGCTTTATATAGTTCACTATTGTTGAAACCAAACAATATTCACCTCAATTCAAATAGAACAGTATTGTGTGACCGTGCACTTTTAGTGACTTGTTTTATTTTGGATTATTAGTGGCCTTAGAATATAAATATCACGCCTGGTACACGCATTTTTAAAAGGAAAATTAATCGTAGATAACCTCAACCGTAAATTGTCGAGTTTTCAAAAACCTCGTATATCTTTAACAAACTCTGGCCCCTTTGCACTGCTCTAAGACGTTTACTATCTTAATATCTTTTCATTTTATAAAATTAATTCGTTATACAAGGTGTAAGCTTTTTCCCCCAACACGTGTTTTTTTGCACAAGTTTCTTTAAAAAATGCAACAAATATTTTATAAACTCTAAACTATCAATTCCTATTTTATTTTTAATTATAAATCTTCACACTTGTGTAGGTAATTTCATAATTATACCCCTCTTTTACGCTTTTCAACCAAATGGTTTTCACTTGAATTTTCCTACTTAGATGACCCTTAATTTTGCAACACTAGACAGTCGATTCGGGATACGATGTCCCATCTGTAGTGCTTGGACAGAATTTACGAAACCATTTAAAAAAATTTCAAAGCAACTTACCACGTGTTTTGCATTTTAAGTGAATGAAAGAGTGGATCTAAATGTTTCTTAAACTACCATATTCGCAAAACAGTGTTGACGAAATACGAATTTACATGAACAGTTCGATGGTTGTTATTACGGCCCCTTGACAGCGTTTCGTTTTGCGTAATAGGATGTGAAGCATCACGCCTGGTAAACGCGTTTTATTAGTAAATAAATCACAGAAGACATCAACCGTCACATTCAATTATTCAATTCTCAAAAAGTTCTACTATGTTTGAATCTTTTATTACACAAAAGGATCTTTTGACAGTTGATTGGTAACATGTTTTACTTTTTAAGCCATCAGATCAAGTTCCTGGCGTTTTACCACGGATAACCTGGCAATTTTAAATTCATAATTTCAAGGATGTTTCGAAAATTCATAATGATCTTCAATGCAATCTCTTATCAAAATGTTTGGTCACATAATTTTGACAAAGTTTTCAACCAATTTTATTCGGCAAAATGCTACTTTAAATGATATTTAATATTGAAATCTTGAAACATAACTGATTTATCGCCCTGAATTCATTATGCATGTATACATGTAAGAATGTAGTTTGACAATGGTAGGTATGTAACGGTATTACATTATCTGAAACGTATTCATTACTACTCATTAGATCTAATACAGTACAGGCCTGTAGAAAGTTTAACACTGAGATTACGGAAAAAGTACAAGATCCGCTGCTGAGTGGAAGAAATATGGATAGCTAGTAACCCGAAAAACTGTCTAGAGATAGATAGCAGCTGCCAAAAAATCGTTGAAATAAAGCTTACGAGGGATTGAGATGAGTTGCTATTGGTTAGTTTAGTGTTAAACTATCGACAGGCCTGTACTGTACTAATCAATACAGTTCAAAATCAACCTAGACACTGAATGAGTTGTTTTTATAAGAGGCCAAAAGTTCACATTAGGTCATATTAAGTGACACAATGATCTAAGTTGTTTCTAGTTAAAACAAAACAGAGGTATAAATGAAACAGAAGCTTCATGAATGAAAACACCGGTTTCTATTAACAAATAATAAACTAAGATTCAAGATGTCACTATCCAATGACAATTTTAGGGAATATTTTGCTTATTACAGTTCGTTAGATAGTTGTTGAAATCATGATATGCTACCAAAAAGTGTTAGGCTCTTTGACTGATATTTGACATTCTTTTTCCGATCTCCATACAAAAATGCGTAAACAGGCGTGATACTTTATTTTCTAAGGCAACATGCAGTCTAAGTATACATGAGATATATACCGTTATATACATATCTGTTGACTTGATAGATAAATATTTGTTGAACAAACAAATGTCCATTTACATAGATATCAATAACAGTCCCAGCAGTCTAGATCTGTGTATAAAATATAGCAATATTGTGTAAACATGTTGCTTTTTCAGTGTTATAAAATTTGACAGTTGATGGCCTTAGGTCTCACTAAACAGTTTCGTATTTTCGTCCACGGTCTAACCAGAAGATAACTCCGTGAAAATCGGCATGACAATTACATGTGTATATATATACCAGTGTTAATTTTACAACACTAGACGTTGATTCGGGATACGATGTCCCATCTGTAGTGCTTGGACAGAATTTACGAAACCATTAAAAAAATTCAAACAACTTACCACGTGTTTTGGATTTTAAGTGAATGAAAGAGTGGATCTAAATGTTTGTTAAACTACCATATTCGCAAACAGTGTTTGACGAAATACGAATTTACATGAACAGTTCGATGGTTGTTATTACGGCCCCTTGACAGCGTTTCGTTTTGCGTAATAGGATGTGAAGTATCACGCCTGGTAAACGCGTTTATTAGTAAATAAATCACAGAAGAGATCAACCGTCACATTCAATTATTCAATTTTCAAAAAGTTCTACTATGTTTTGAATCTTTTATTACACAAAGGATCTTTTGACAGTTGATTGGTAAACATGTTTTTACTTTTTAAGCCATCAGATCAGAGTTCCTGGCGTTTTACCACGGATAACCTGGCAATTTTAAATTCATAATTTCAAGGATGTTTCGAAAATTCCATAATGATCTTCAATGCAATCTCTTATCAAAATGTTTGGTCACATAATTTGAACAAAGTTTTAACCAATTTTATTCGGCAAAATGCTACTTTAAATGATATTTTAATATTGAAATCTTGAAACATAACTGATTTATCGCCCTGAATTCATATGCATGTATACATGTAAGAATGTAGTTGACAATGGTAGGTATGTAACGGTATTACATTATCTGAAACGTATTCATTACTACTCATTAGATCTAATACAGTACAGGCCTGTAGAAAGTTTAACACTGAGATTACGGAAAAAAGTACAAGATCCGCTGCTGAGTGGAAGAAATATGGATAGCTAGTAACCCGAAAAACTGTCTAGAGATAGATAGCAGCTGCCAAAAAATCTGTTGAAATAGTGCTTACGAGGGATTGAGATGAGTTGCCTATTGGTTAGTTTAGTGTTAAACTATCGACAGGCCTGTACTGTACTAATCAATACAGTTCAAAATCAACCTAGACACTGGTTGAGTTGTTTTTATAAGAGGCCAAAAGTTCACATTAGGTCATATTAAGTGACACAATGATCTAAGTAGTTTCTAGTAGTAAAACAAAACAGAGGTATAAATGAAACAGAAGCTTCATGAATAAAACACCGGTTTCTATTAACAAATAAATAAACTAAGATTCAAGATGTCACTATCCAATGACAATTTTAGGGAATATCTTGCTTATTACAGTTCGTTAGATAGTTGTTGAAATCATGATATGCTACCAAAAAGTGTTAGGCTCTTTGACTGATATTTGACATTCTTTTTCCGATCTCCATACAAAAATGCGTAAACCAGGCGTGATATTTTATTTTCTAAGGCAACATGCAGTCTAAGTATACATGAGATATATACCGTTACATACATATCTGTTGACTTGATAGATAAATATTTGTTGAACAAACCAAATGTCCATTTACATAGATATCAATAACAGCCCCAGCAGTCTAGATCTGTGTATAAAATAGAGCAATATTGTGTAAACATGTTGCTTTTTCAGTGTTATAAAATTTGACAGTTGATGCCTTAGGTCTCACTAAACAGTTTCGTATTTTCGTCCACGGTCTAACCAGAAGATAACTCCGTGAAAATCGTCATGACAATTACATGTGTACATATTATACCAGTGTTAATTTTACAACACTAGACGGTTGATTCGGGATACGATGTCCCATCTGTAGTGCTTGGACAGAATTTACGAAACCATTTAAAAAAATTCAAAACAACTTACCACGTGTTTTGCATTTTAAGTGAATGAAAGAGTGGATCTAAATGTTTGTTAAACTACCATATTCGCAAAACAGTGTTGACGAAATACGAATTTACATGAACAGTTCGATGGTTGTTATTACGGCCCCTTGACAGCGTTTCGTTTTGCGTAATAGGATGTGAAGTATCACGCCTGGTAAACGCGTTTTATTAGTAAATAAATCACAGAAGAGATCAACCGTCACATTCAATTATTCAATTCTCAAAAAGTTCTACTATGTTTTGAATCTTTTATTACACAAAAGGATCTTTTGACAGTTGATTGGTAAACATGTTTTTACTTTTTAAGCCATCAGATCAGAGTTCCTGGCGTTTTACCACGGATAACCTGGCAATTTTAAATTCATAATTTCAAGGATGTTTCGAAAATTCCATAATGATCTTCAATGCAATCTCTTATCAAAATGTTTGGTCACATAATTTGAACAAAGTTTTCAACCAATTTTATTCGGCAAAATGCTACTTTAAATGATATTTTAATATTGAAATCTTGAAACATAACTGATTTATCGCCCTGAATTCATATGCATGTATACATGTAAGAATGTAGTTGACAATGGTAGGTATGTAACGGTATTACATTATCTGAAACGTATTCATTACTACTCATTAGATCTAATACAGTACAGGCCTGTAGAAAGTTTAACACTGAGATTACGGAAAAAGTACAAGATCCGCTGCTGAGTGGAAGAAATATGGATAGCTAGTAACCCGAAAAACTGTCTAGAGATAGATAGCAGCTGCCAAAAAATCCGTTGAAATAAAGCTTACGAGGGATGAGATGAGTTGCTATGGTTAGTTTAGTGTTAAACTATCGACAGGCCTGTACTGTACTAATCAATACAGTTCAAAATCAACCTAGACACTGACTGAGTTGTTTTTATAAGAGGCCAAAAGTTCACATTAGGTCATATTAAGTGACACAATGATCTAAGTAGTTTCTAGTTTAAAACAAAACAGAGGATATAAATGAAACAGAAGCTTCATGAATGAAAACACCGGTTTCTATTAACAAATAAATAAACTAAGATTCAAGATGTCACTATCCAATGACAATTTTAGGGAATATTTTGCTTATTACAGTTCGTTAGATAGTTGTTGAAATCATGATATGCTACCAAAAAGTGTTAGGCTCTTTGACTGATATTGACATTCTTTTTCGATCTCCATACAAAAATGCGTAAACCAGGCGTGATACTTTATTTTCTAAGGCAACATGCAGTCTAAGTATACATGAGATATATACCGTTATATACATATCTGTTGACTTGATAGATAAATATTTGTTGAACAAACCAAATGTCCATTTACATAGATATCAATAACAGTCCCAGCAGTCTAGATCTGTGTATAAAATAGAGCAATATTGTGTAAACATGTTGCTTTTCAGTGTTATAAAATTTTGACAGTTGATGGCCTTAGGTCTCACTAAACAGTTTCGTATTTTCGTCCACGGTCTAACCAGAAGATAACTCGTGAAAATCGTCATGACAATTACATGTGTACATATTATATACCAGTGTTAATTTTACAACACTAGACGGTTGATTCGGGATACGATGTCCCATCTGTAGTGCTTGGACAGAATTTACGAAACCATTTAAAAAAATTCAAACAACTTACCACGTGTTTTGTTTTAAGTGAATGAAAGAGTGGATCTAAATGTTTGTTAAACTACCATATTCGCAAAACAGTGTTGACGAAATACGAATTTACATGAACAGTTCGATGGTTGTTATACGGCCCCTTGACAGCGTTTCGTTTTGCGTAATAGGATGTGAAGTATCACGCCTGGTAAACGCGTTTTATTAGTAAATAAATCACAGAAGAGATCAACCGTCACATTCAATTATTCAATTTCAAAAAGTTCTACTATGTTTTGAATCTTTTATTACACAAAAGGATCTTTTGACAGTTGATTGGTAAACATGTTTTTACTTTTTAAGCCATCAGATCAGAGTTCCTGGCGTTTTACCACGGATAACCTGGCAATTTTAAATTCATAATTTCAAGGATGTTTCGAAAATTCCATAATGATCTTCAATGCAATCTCTTATCAAAATGTTTGGTCACATAATTTGAACAAAGTTTTCAACCAATTTTATTCGGCAAAATGCTACTTTAAATGATATTTTAATATTGAAATCTTGAAACATAACTGATTTATCGCCCTGAATTCATATGCATGTATACATGTAAGAATGTAGTTGACAATGGTAGGTATGTAACGGTATTACATTATCTGAAACGTATTCATTACTACTCATTAGATCTAATACAGTACAGGCCTGTAGAAAGTTTAACACTGAGATTACGGAAAAAAGTACAAGATCCGCTGCTGAGTGGAAGAAATATGGATAGCTAGTAACCCGAAAAACTGTCTAGAGATAGATAGCAGCTGCCAAAAAATCCGTTGAAATAAAGCTTACGAGGGCTGAGATGAGTTGTCTATTGGTTAGTTTAGTGTTAAACTATCGACAGGCCTGTACTGTACTAATCAATACAGTTCAAATCAACCTAGACTGACTGTTGAGTTGTTTTTATAAGAGGCCAAAAGTTCACATTAGGTCATATTAAGTGACACAATGATCTAAGTAGTTTCTAGTTTAAAACAAAACAGAGGCTATATAAATGAAACAGAAGCTTCATGAATAAAACACCGGTTTCTATTAACAAATAAATAAACTAAGATTCAAGATGTCACTATCCAATGACAATTTTAGGGAATATCTTGCTTATTACAGTTCGTTAGATAGTTGTTGAAATCATGATATGCTACCAAAAAGTGTTAGGCTCTTTGACTGATATTGACATTCTTTTTCCGATCTCCATACAAAAATGCGTAAACCAGGCGTGATACTTTATTTTCTAAGGCAACATGCAGTCTAAGTATACATGAGATATATACCTTATATACATATCTGTTGACTTGATAGATAAATATTGTTGAACACAAATGTCCATTTACATAGATATCAATAACAGTCCCAGCAGTCTAGATCTGTGTATAAAATAGAGCAATATTGTGTAAACATGTTGCTTTTTCAGTGTTATAAAATTTTGACAGTTGATGGCCTTAGGTCTCACTAAACAGTTTCGTATTTTCGTCCACGGTCTAACCAGAAGATAACTCCGTGAAAATCGTCATGACAATTACATGTGTACATATTATACCAGTGTTAATTTTACAACACTAGACGTTGATTCGGGATACGATGTCCCATCTGTAGTGCTTGGACAGAATTTACGAAACCATTAAAAAAATTCAAAACAACTTACCACGTGTTTTGCATTTTAAGTGAATGAAAGAGTGATCTTAATGTTTGTTAAACTGCCATATTCGCAAAACAGTGTTGACGAAATACGAATTTACATGAACAGTTCGATGGTTGTTATTACGGCCCTTGACAGCGTTTCGTTTTGCGTAATAGGATGTGAAGTATCACGCCTGGTAAACGCGTTTTATTAGTAAATAAATCACAGAAGAGATCAACTGTCACATTCAATTATTCAATTTTCAAAAAGTTCTACTATATTTTGAATCTTTTATTACACAAAAGGATCTTTTGACAGTTGATTGGTAAACATGTTTTTACTTTTTAAGCCATCAGATCAGAGTTCCTGGCGTTTTACCACGGATAACCTGGCAATTTTAAATTCATAATTTCAAGGATGTTTCGAAAATTCCATAATGATCTTCAATGCAATCTCTTATCAAAATGTTTGGTCAGATAATTTCAACAAAGTTTTTAACCAATTTTATTCGGCAAAATGCTACTTTAAATGATAATTTAATATTGAAATCTTGAATCATAACTGATTTATCGCCCTGAATTCTTATGCATGTATACATGTAAGAATGTATTTGACAATGGTAGGTATGTAACGGTATTACATTATCTGAAACGTATTCATTACTACTCATTAGATCTAATACAGTACAGGCCTGTAGAAAGTTTAACACTGAGATTACGGAAAAAAGTACAAGATCCGCTGCTGAGTGGAAGAAATATGGATAGCTAGTAACCCGAAAAACTGTCTAGAGATAGATAGCAGCTGCCAAAAAATCTGTTGAAATAGTGCTTACGAGGGATTGAGATGAGTTGCCTATTGGTTAGTTTAGTGTTAAACTATCGACAGGCCTGTACTGTACTAATCAATACAGTTCAAAATCAACCTAGACACTGGCTGAGTTGTTTTTATAAGAGGCCAAAAGTTCACATTAGGTCATATTAAGTGACACAATGATCTAAGTAGTTTCTAGTAGTAAAACAAAACAGAGGATATATAAATGAAACAGAAGCTTCATGAATAAAACACCGGTTTCTATTAACAAATAAATAAACTAAGATTCAAGATGTCACTATCCAATGACAATTTTAGGGAATATCTTGCTTATTACAGTTCGTTAGATAGTTGTTGAAATCATGATATGCTACCAAAAAGTGTTAGGCTCTTTGACTGATATTTGACATTCTTTTTCCGATCTCCATACAAAAATGCGTAAACCAGGCGTGATACTTTATTTTCTAAGGCAACATGCAGTCTAAGTATACATGAGATATATACCGTTATATACATATCTGTTGACTTGATAGATAAATATTTGTTGAACAAACCAAATGTCCATTTACATAGATATCAATAACAGTCCCAGCAGTCTAGATCTGTGTATAAAATAGAGCAATATTGTGTAAACATGTTGCTTTTTCAGTGTTATAAAATTTTGACAGTTGATGGCCTTAGGTCTCACTAAACAGTTTCGTATTTTCGTCCACGGTCTAACCAGAAGATAACTCCGTGAAAATCGTCATGACAATTACATGTGTACATATTATACCAGTGTTAATTTTACAACACTAGACGGTTGATTCGGGATACGATGTCCCATCTGTAGTGCTTGGACAGAATTTACGAAACCATTTAAAAAAATTCAAAACAACTTACCACGTGTTTTGCATTTTAAGTGAATGAAAGAGTGGATCTAAATGTTAGTTAAACTACCATATTCGCAAAACAGTGTTGACGAAATACGAATTTACATGAACAGTTCGATGGTTGTTGACAGCGTTTCGTTTTGCGTAATAGGATGTGAAGTATCACGCCTGGTAAACGCGTTTTATTAGTAAATAAATCACAGAAGACATCAACCGTCACATTCAATTATTCAATTCTCAAAAAGTTCTACTATGTTTTGAATCTTTTATTACACAAAAGGATCTTTTGACAGTTGATTGGTAAACATGTTTTTACTTTTTAAGCCATCAGATCAGAGTTCCTGGCGTTTTACCACGGATAACCTGGCAATTTTAAATTCATAATTTCAAGGATGTTTCGAAAATTCCATAATGATCTTCAATGCAATCTCTTATCAAAATGTTTGGTCACATAATTTGAACAAAGTTTTCAACCAATTTTATTCGGCAAAATGCTACTTTAAATGATATTTAATATTGAAATCTTGAAACATAACTGATTTATCGCCCTGAATTCATATGCATGTATACATGTAAGAATGTAGTTGACAATGGTAGGTATGTAACGGTATTACATTATCTGAAACGTATTCATTACTACTCATTAGATCTAATACAGTACAGGCCTGTAGAAAGTTTAACACTGAGATTACGGAAAAAAGTACAAGATCCGCTGCTGAGTGGAAGAAATATGGATAGCTAGTAACCCGAAAAACTGTCTAGAGATAGATAGCAGCTGCCAAAAAATCCGTTGAAATAAAGCTTACGAGGGTGAGATGAGTTGTCTATTGGTTAGTTTAGTGTTAAACTATCGACAGGCCTGTACTGTACTAATCAATACAGTTCAAAATCAACCTAGACACTGACTGAGTTGTTTTTATAAGAGGCCAAAAGTTCACATTAGGTCATATTAAGTGACACAATGATCTAAGTAGTTTCTAGTTTAAAACAAAACAGAGGCTATATAAATGAAACAGAAGCTTCATGAATAAACACCGGTTTCTATTAACAAATAAATAAACTAAGATTCAAGATGTCACTATCCAATGACAATTTTAGGGAATATTTTGCTTATTACAGTTCGTTAGATAGTTGTTGAAATCATGATATGCTACCCAAAAGTGTTAGGCTCTTTGACTGATATTTGACATTCTTTTTCCGATCTCCATACAAAAATGCGTAAACCAGACGTGATACTTTATTTTCTAAGGCAACATGCAGTCTAAGTATACATGAGATATATACCGTTATATACATATCTGTTGACTTGATAGATAAATATTTGTTGAACAAACCAAATGTCCATTTACATTGATATCAATAACAGTCCCAGCAGTCTAAATCTGTGTATAAAATAGAGCAATATTGTGTAAACATGTTGCTTTTTCAGTGTTATAAAATTTTGACAGTTGATGGCCTTAGGTCTCACTAAACAGTTTCGTGTTTTCGTCCACGGTCTAACCAGAAGATAACTCCGTGAAAATCGTCATGACAATTACATGTGTACATATTATACCAGTGTTAATTTTACAACACTAGACGGTTGATTCGGGATACGATGTCCCATCTGTAGTTCTTAGACATAATTTACGAAACCATTTAAAAAAATTCAAAACAACTTACCACGTGTTTTGCATTTTAAGTGAATGAAAGAGTGGATCTAAATGTTAGTTAAACTACCATATTCGCAAAACAGTGTTGACGAAATACGAATTTACATGAACAGTTCGATGGTTGTTATTACGGCCCCTTGACAGCGTTTCGTTTTGCGTAATAGGATGTGAAGTATCACGCCTGGTAAACGCGTTTTATTAGTAAATAAATCACCGTCACATTCAATTATTCAATTCTCAAAAAGTTCTACTATGTTTTGAATCTTTTATTACACAAAAGGATCTTTTGACAGTTGATTGGTAAACACGTTTTTACTTTTTCAGCCATCAGATCAGAGTTCCTGGCGTTTTACCACGGATAACCTGGCAATTTTAAATTCATAATTTCAAGGATGTTTCGAAAATTCCATAATGATCTTCAATGCAATCTCTTATCAAAATGTTTGGTCACATAATTTCAACAAAGTTTTCAACCAATTTTATTCGGCAAAATGCTACTTTAAATGATATTTAATATTGAAATCTTGAAACATAACTGATTTATCGCCCTGAATTCATATGCAAGTATACATGTAAGAATGTAGTTGACAATGGTAGGTATGTAACGGTATTACATTATCTGAAACGTATTCATTACTACTCATTAGATCTAATACAGTACAGGCCTGTAGAAAGTTTAACACTGAGATTACGGAAAAAAGTACAAGATCCGCTGCTGAGTGGAAGAAATATGGATAGCTAGTAACCCGAAAAACTGTCTAGAGATAGATAGCAGCTGCCAAAAAATCTGTTGAAATAGTGCTTACGAGGGATTGAGATGAGTTGCCTATTGGTTAGTTTAGTGTTAAACTATCGACAGGCCTGTACTGTACTAATCAATACAGTTCAAAATCAACCTAGACACTGACTGAGTTGTTTTTATAAGAGGCCAAAAGTTCACATTAGGTCATATTAAGTGACACAATGATCTAAGTAGTTTCTAGTTTAAAACAAAACAGAGGCTATATAATGAAACAGAAGCTTCATGAATAAACACCGGTTTCTATTAACAAATAAATAAACTAAGATTCAAGATGTCACTATCCAATGACAATTTTAGGGAATATTTTGCTTATTACAGTTCGTTAGATAGTTGTTGAAATCATGATATGCTACCAAAAAGTGTTAGGCTCTTTGACTGATATTTGACATTCTTTTTCCGATCTCCATACAAAAATGCGTAAACAGGCGTGATACTTTATTTTCTAAGGCAACATGCAGTCTAAGTATACATGAGATATATACCGTTATATACATATCTGTTGACTTGATAGATAAATATTTGTTGAACAAACCAAATGTCCATTTACATAGATATCAATAACAGTCCCAGCAGTCTAGATCTGTGTATAAAATAGAGCAATATTGTGTAAACATGTTGCTTTTTCAGTGTTATAAAATTTTGACAGTTGATGGCCTTAGGTCTCACTAAACAGTTTCGTATTTTCGTCCACGGTCTAACCAGAAGATAATCCGTGAAAATCGTCATGACAATTACATGTGTACATATTATACCAGTGTTAATTTTCAACACTAGACAGTTGATTCGGGATACGATGTCCCATCTGTAGTGCTTGGACAGAATTTACGAAACCATTAAAAAAATTCAAAACAACTTACCACGTGTTTTGCATTTTAAGTAATGAAAGAGTGGATCTAAATGTTTGTTAAACTACCATATTCGCAAAACAGTGTTGACGAAATACGAATTTACATGAACAGTTCGATGGTTGTTATTACGGCCCCTTGACAGCGTTTCGTTTTGCGTAATAGGATGTGAAGTATCACGCCTGGTAAACGCGTTTTATTAGTAAATAAATCACAGAAGAGATCAACCGTCACATTCAATTATTCAATTTCAAAAGTTCTACTATGTTTTGAATCTTTTATTACACAAAAGGATCTTTTGACAGTTGATTGGTAAACATGTTTTTACTTTTTAAGCCATCAGATCAGAGTTCCTGGCGTTTTACCACGGATAACCTGGCAATTTTAAATTCATAATTTCAAGGATGTTTCGAAAATTCCATAATGATCTTCATGCAATCTCTATCAAATGTTTGGTCACATAATTTCAACAAAGTTTTTAACCAATTTTATTCGGCAAAATGCTACTTTAAATGATAATTTAATATTGAAATCTTGAATCATAACTGATTTATCGCCCTGAATTCATATGCATGTATACATGTAAGAATGTAGTTGACAATGGTAGGTATGTAACGGTATTACATTATCTGAAACGTATTCATTACTACTCATTAGATCTAATACAGTACAGGCCTGTAGAAAGTTTAACACTGAGATTACGGAAAAAAGTACAAGATCCGCTGCTGAGTGGAAGAAATATGGATAGCTAGTAACCCGAAAAACTGTCTAGAGATAGATAGCAACTGCAAAAAATCCGTTGAAATAAAGCTTACGAGGGATTGAGATGAGTTGTCTATTGGTTAGTTTAGTGTTAAACTATCGACAGGCCTGTACTGTACTAATCAATACAGTTCAAAATCAACCTAGACACTGACTGAGTTGTTTTTATAAGAGGCCAAAAGTTCACATTAGGTCATATTAAGTGACACAATGATCTAAGTAGTTTCTAGTTTAAAACAAAACAGAGGCTATATAAATGAAACAGAAGCTTCATGAATGAAACACCGGTTTCTATTAACAAATAAATAAACTAAGATTCAAGATGTCACTATCCAATGACAATTTTAGGGAATATTTTGCTTATTACAGTTCGTTAGATAGTTGTTGAAATCATGATATGCTACCAAAAAGTGTTAGGCTCTTTGACTGATATTTGACATTCTTTTTCCGATCTCCATACAAAAATGCGTAAACCAGGCGTGATACTTTATTTTCTAAGGCAACATGCAGTCTAAGTATACATGAGATATATACCGTTATATACATATCTGTTGACTTGATAGATAAATATTTGTTGAACAAACCAAATGTCCATTTACATAGATATCAATAACAGTCCCAGCAGTCTAGATCTGTGTATAAAATAGAGCAATATTGTGTAAACATGTTGCTTTTTCAGTGTTATAAAATTTTGACAGTTGATGGCCTTAGGTCTCACTAAACAGTTTCGTATTTTCGTCCACGGTCTAACCAGAAGATAACTCCGTGAAAATCGTCATGACAATTACATGTGTATATATACCAGTGTTAATTTTACAACACTAGACGGTTGATTCGGGATACGATGTCCCATCTGTAGTGCTTGGACAGAATTTACGAAACCATTTAAAAAAAATTCAAAACAACTTACCACGTGTTTTGCATTTTAAGTGAATGAAAGAGTGGATCTAAATGTTTGTTAAACTACCATATTCGCAAAACAGTGTTGACGAAATACGAATTTACATGAACAGTTCGATGGTTGTTATTACGGCCCTTGACAGCGTTTCGTTTTGCGTAATAGGATGTGAAGTATCACGCCTGGTAAACGCGTTTTATTAGTAAATAAATCACAGAAGAGATCAACCGTCACATTCAATTATTCAATTCTCAAAAAGTTCTACTATGTTTTGAATCTTTTATTACACAAAAGGATCTTTTGACAGTTGATTGGTAAACATGTTTTTACTTTTTAAGCCATCAGATCAGAGTTCCTGGCGTTTTACCACGGATAACCTGGCAATTTTAAATTCATAATTTCAAGGATGTTTCGAAAATTCCATAATGATCTTCAATGCAATCTCTTATCAAAATGTTTGGTCAGATAATTTCAACAAAGTTTTTAACCAATTTTATTCGGCAAAATGCTACTTTAAATGATAATTTAATATTGAAATCTTGAATCATAACTGATTTATCGCCCTGAATTCTTATGCATGTATACATGTAAGAATGTATTTGACAATGGTAGGTATGTAACGGTATTACATTATCTGAAACGTATTCATTACTACTCATTAGATCTAATACAGTACAGGCCTGTAGAAAGTTTAACACTGAGATTACGGAAAAAGTACAAGATCCTGCTGAGTGGAAGAAATATGGATAGCTAGTAACCCGAAAAACTGTCTAGAGATAGATAGCAGCTGCCAAAAAATCCGTTGAAATAAAGCTTACGAGGGATGAGATGAGTTGTCTATTGGTTAGTTTAGTGTTAAACTATCGACAGGCCTGTACTGTACTAATCAATACAGTTCAAAATCAACCTAGACACCTGAGTTGTTTTTTATAAGAGGCCAAAAGTTCACATTAGGTCATATTAAGTGACACAATGATCTAAGTAGTTTCTAGTTTAAAACAAAACAGAGGCTATATAATGAAACAGAAGCTTCATGAATGAAAACACCGGTTTCTATTAACAAATAAATAAACAAGATTCAAGATGTCACTATCCAATGGCAATTTTAGGGAATATTTTGCTTATTACAGTTCGTTAGCTAGATAGTTGTTGAAATCATGATATGCTACCAAAAAGTGTTAGGCTCTTTGACTGATATTTGACATTCTTTTTTCCGATCTCCATACACAAAATGCGTAACAAGGCGTGATACTTTATTTTCAAGGCAACACCAGTATAAGTATACATGAGATATATACCTTTATATACATATCTGTTGACTTGATAGAGAAATATTGTTAAACAAACAAATGTCCATTTACATGGATATCAATAACAGTCCAGCAGTCTAGATCTGTGTATAAAATAGAGCAATATGGTAAACATGTTGCTTTTTCAGTGTTATAAAATCTTGACAGTGATTGCCTTAGGTATCCTAAACAGTTTGTATTTTCGTCCACGTTCTAACCAGAAGATCTCCGTGAAAATGCATGACAATTACATGTGTACATATTATACCAGTGTAATTTTACAACACTAGACGGTGATTCGGGATACGATCCCATCTTTAATGCTTGGACAGAATTACGAAACCATTAAAAAAAATTCAAACAACTTACCACGTGTTTGTTTTAAGTGAATGAAAGAGTGGATCTAAATGTTGTTAAATACCATATTCGCAAAACAGTTGTGACGAAATACGAATTTTACATGAACAGTTCGATGGTGTTACTACGGTCCCTTGCAGCGTTTCATTTGCGTAATAGGATGTGAAGTATCACGCCTGGTAAACGCGTTTTATTAGTAAATAAATCACAGAAGAATCAACCGTCACATTCAATTACGCAATTCTCAAAAAGTTCTACTATGTTTTGAATCTTTATTACACAAAAGGATCTTTTAACAGTTGATTGGTAAACATGTTTTTACTTTTAAGCCATCAGATCAGAGTTCCTGGCGTTTTACCACGGATAACCTGGCAATTTTAAATTCATAATTTCAAGGATGTTTCTAAAATTCCATATGATCTTCAATGCAATCTCTTATCAAAAGTTTGGTCACATAATTTCAACAAATTTTCAACCAATTTATTCGGCAAAATGCTACTTTAAATGATATTTAATATGAAATCTTGAAACATAACTGATTTATCGCCCCGAACTCATATGCATGTGTACATGTAAGAATGTAGTTGACATTGATAGGTATGTAACGGTATTACATTATCTGAAACGTATTCATTACTACCCATTAGATCTAATACAGTACAGGCCTGTAGAAAGTTTAACACTGAGATTACGGAAAAAAGTACAAGATCCGCTGCTGAGTGGAAGAAATATGGATAGCTAGTAACCCGAAAAACTGTCTAGAGATAGATAACAACTGCAAAAAATCCGTTCAAATAAAGCTTACGAGGGGCTGAGATGAGTTGTCTATCGGTTAGTTTAGTGTTAAACTATCGACAGGCCTGTACTGTACTAATCAATACAGTTCAAAATCAACCTAGACCCTGACTGAGTTGTTTTTATAAGAGGCCAAAAGTTCACATTAGGTCATATTAAGTGACACAATAATCGAGTAGTTTCTAGTTAAAACAAAACAGAGGCTGTATAAATGAAACAGAAGCTTCATGAATGAAACACGGTTTCTATTAACAAATAAATAAACTAAGATTCAAGATGTCACTATCCAATGACAATTTTAGGGAATATTTTGCTTATTACAGTTCGTTAGATAGTTGTTGAAATCATGATATGCTACCAAAAAGTGTTAGGCTCTTTGACTGATATTTGACATTCTTTTTCCGATCTCCATACAAAAATGCGTAAACCAGGCGTGATACTTTATTTTCTAAGGCAACATGCAGTCTAAGTATACATGAGATATATACCTTTATATACATATCTGTTGACTTGATAGATAAATATTTGTTGAACAAACCAAATGTCCATTTACATAGATATCAATAACAGTCCCAGCAGTCTAGATCTGTGTATAAAATAGAGCAATATTGTGTAAACATGTTGCTTTTTCAGTGTTATAAAATTTTGACAGTTGATGGCCTTAGGTCTCACTAAACAGTTTCGTATTTTCGTCCACGGTCTAACCAGAAGATAACTCCGTGAAAATCGCATGACAATTACATGTGTACATATTATACCAGTGTTAATTTTACAACACTAGACGGTTGATTCGGGATACGATGTCCCATCTGTAGTGCTTGGACAGAATTTACGAAACCATTTAAAAAAAATCAAACAACTTACCACGTGTTTGCATTTTAAGTGAATGAAAGAGTGGATCTAAATGTTTGTTAAACTACCATATTCGCAAAACAGTGTTGACGAAATACGAATTTACATGAACAGTTCGATGGTTGTTGACAGCGTAATGGGATGTGAAGTATCACGCCTGGTAAACGCGTTTTATTAGTAAATAAATCACAGAAGACATCAACCGTCACATTCAATTATTCAATTCTCAAAAAGTTCTACTATGTTTTGAATCTTTTATTACACAAAGGATCTTTTGACAGTTGATTGGTAAACATGTTTTTACTTTTTAAGCCATCAGATCAGAGTTCCTGGCGTTTTACCACGGATAACCTGGCAATTTTAAATTCATAATTTCAAGGATGTTTCGAAAATTCCATAATGATCTTCAATGCAATCTCTTATCAAAATGTTTGGTCACATAATTTGAACAAAGTTTTCAACCAATTTTATTCGGCAAAATGCTACTTTAAATGATATTTTAATATTGAAATCTTGAAACATAACTGATTTATCGCCCTGAATTCATATGCATGTATACATGTAAGAATGTAGTTGACAATGGTAGGTATGTAACGGTATTACATTATCTGAAACGTATTCATTACTACCATTAGATCTAATACAGTACAGGCCTGTAGAAAGTTTAACACTGAGATTACGGAAAAAAGTACAAGATCCGCTGCTGAGTGGAAGAAATATGGATAGCTAGTAACCCGAAAAACTGTCTAGAGATAGATAGCAGCTGCCAAAAAATCCGTTGAAATAAAGCTTACGAGGGATTGAGATGAGTTGTCTATTGGTTAGTTTAGTGTTAAACTATCGACAGGCCTGTACTGTACTAATCAATACAGTTCAAAATCAACCTAGACACTGGTTGAGTTGTTTTTATAAGAGGCCAAAAGTTCACATTAGGTCATATTAAGTGACACAATGATCTAAGTAGTTTCTAGTAGTAAAACAAAACAGAGGCTATATAAATGAAACAGAAGCTTCATGAATGAAACACCGGTTTCTATTAACAAATAAATAAACTAAGATTCAAGATGTCACTATCCAATGACAATTTTAGGGAATATTTTGCTTATTACAGTTCGTTAGATAGTTGTTGAAATCATGATATGCTACCAAAAAGTGTTAGGCTCTTTGACTGATATTTGACATTCTTTTTCCGATCTCCATACAAAAATGCGTAAACCAGGCGTGATACTTTATTTTCTAAGGCAACATGCAGTCTAAGTATACATGAGATATATACCGTTATATACATATCTGTTGACTTGATAGATAAATATTTGTTAAACAAACCAAATGTCCATTTACATGGATATCAATAACAGTCCCAGCAGTCTAGATCTGTGTATAAAATAGAGCAATATTGGTAAACATGTTGCTTTTTCAGTGTTATAAAATCTTGACAGTTGATTGCCTTAGGTCTCACTAAACAGTTTCGTATTTTCGTCCACGGTCTAACCAGAAGATATCTCCGTGAAAATCGGCATGACAATTACATGTGTACATATTATACCAGTGTTAATTTTGCAACACTAGACGGTCGATTCGGGATACGATGTCCCATCTGTAGTGCTTGGACAGAATTTACGAAACCATTTAAAAAATTCAAAGCAACTTACCACGTGTTTTGCATTTTAAGTGAATGAAAGAGTGGATCTAAATGTTTGTTAAACTACCATATTCGCAAAACAGTGTTGACGAAATACGAATTTACATGAACAGTTCGATGGTTGTTATTACGGCCCCTTGACAGCGTTTCGTTTTGCGTAATAGGATGTGAAGTATCACGCCTGGTAAACGCGTTTTATTAGTAAATAAATCACAGAAGACATCAACCGTCACATTCAATTATTCAATTCTCAAAAAGTTCTACTATGTTTTGAATCTTTTATTACACAAAAGGATCTTTTGACAGTTGATTGGTAAACATGTTTTTACTTTTTAAGCCATCAGATCAGAGTTCCTGGCGTTTTACCACGGATAACCTGGCAATTTTAAATTCATAATTTCAAGGATGTTTCGAAAATTCCATAATGATCTTCAATGCAATCTCTTATCAAAATGTTTGGTCACATAATTTGAACAAAGTTTTCAACCAATTTTATTCGGCAAAATGCTACTTTAAATGATAATTTAATATTGAAATCTTGAATCATAACTGATTTATCGCCCTGAATTCTTATGCATGTATACATGTAAGAATGTATTTGACAATGGTAGGTATGTAACGGTATTACATTATCTGAAACGTATTCATTACTACTCATTAGATCTAATACAGTACAGGCCTGTAGAAAGTTTAACACTGAGATTACGGAAAAAAGTACAAGATCCGCTGCTGAGTGGAAGAAATATGGATAGCTAGTAACCCGAAAAACTGTCTAGAGATAGATAGCAGCTGCCAAAAAATCTGTTGAAATAGTGCTTACGAGGGATTGAGATGAGTTGTCTATTGGTTAGTTTAGTGTTAAACTATCGACAGGCCTGTACTGTACTAATCAATACAGTTCAAAATCAACCTAGACACTGGTTGAGTTGTTTTTATAAGAGGCCAAAAGTTCACATTAGGTCATATTAAGTGACACAATGATCGAGTAGTTTCTAGTTAAAACAAAACAGAGCTGTATAAATGAAACAGAAGCTTCATGAATGACACACCGGTTTCTATTAACAAATAAATAAACTAAGATTCAAGATGTCACTATCCAATGACAATTTTAGGGAATATTTTGCTTATTACAGTTCGTAGTAGATAGTTGTTGAAATCATGATATGCTACCAAAAAGTGTTAGGCTCTTTGACTGATATTGACATTCTTTTTCGATCTCCATACAAAAATGCGTAAACCAGGCGTGATACTTTATTTTCTAAGGCAACATGCAGTCTAAGTATACATGAGATATATACCGTTATATACATATCTGTTGACTGATAGATAAATATTTGTTGAACAAACCAAATGTCCATTACATAGATATCAATAACAGTCCCAGCAGTCTAGATCTGTGTATAAAATAGAGCAATATTGTGTAAACATGTTGCTTTTTCAGTGTTATAAAATTGACAGTTGATGGCCTTAGGTCTCACTAAACAGTTTCGTATTTTCGTCCACGGTCTAACCAGAAGATAACTCCGTGAAAATCGCATGACAATTACATGTGTACATATTATACCAGTGTTAATTTTACAACACTAGACGGTTGATTCGGGATACGATGTCCCATCTGTAGTGCTTGGACAGAATTTACGAAACCATTTAAAAAAATTCAAAACAACTTACCACGTGTTTTGCATTTTAAGTGAATGAAAGAGTGGATCTAAATGTTTGTTAAACTACCATATTCGCAAAACAGTGTTGACGAAATACGAATTTACATGAACAGTTCGATGGTTGTTATACGGCCCCTTGACAGCGTTTCGTTTGCGTAATAGGATGTGAAGTATCACGCTGGTAAACGCGTTTTATTAGTAAATAAATCACAGAAGACATCAACCGTCACATTCAATTATTCAATTCTCAAAAAGTTCTACTATGTTTGAATCTTTTATTACACAAAAGGATCTTTTGACAGTTGATTGGTAAACATGTTTTTACTTTTTAAGCCATCAGATCAGAGTTCCTGGCGTTTTACCACGGATAACCTGGCAATTTTAAATTCATAATTTCAAGGATGTTTCGAAAATTCCATAATGATCTTCAATGCAATCTCTTATCAAAATGTTTGGTCACATAATTTGAACAAATTTTTCAACCAATTTTATTCGGCAAAATGCTACTTTAAATGATATTTTAATATTGAAATCTTGAAACATAACTGATTTATCGCCCTGAATTCATATGCATGTATACATGTAAGAATGTAGTTGACAATGGTAGGTATGTAACGGTATTACATTATCTGAAACGTATTCATTACTACTCATTAGATCTAATACAGTACAGGCCTGTAGAAAGTTTAACACTGAGATTACGGAAAAAGTACAAGATCCGCTGCTGAGTGGAAGAAATATGGATAGCTAGTAACCCGAAAAACTGTCTAGAGATAGATAGCAGCTGCCAAAAAATCCGTTGAAATAAAGCTTACGAGGGGTTGAGATGAGTTGTCTATTGGTTAGTTTAGTGTTAAACTGTAGACAGGCCTGTACTGTACTAATCAATACAGTTCAAAATCAACCTAGACACTGAATGAGTTGTTTTTAATAAGAGGCCAAAAGTTCACATTAGGTCATATTAAGTGACACAATGATCTGAGTAGTTTCTAGTTCAAAACAAAACAGAGTCTGTATAAATGAAACAGAAGCTTCATGAATGAAACACCGGTTTCTATTAACAAATAAATAAACTAAGATTCAAGATGTCACTATCCAATGACAATTTTAGGGAATATTTTGCTTATTACAGTTCGTTAGATAGTTGTTGAAATCATGATATGCTACCAAAAAGTGTTAGGCTCTTTGACTGATATTTGACATTCTTTTTTCCGATCTCCATACAAAAATGCGTAAACAAGGCGTGATACTTTATTTTCCAAGGCAACATCCAGTCTAAGTATACATGAGATATATACCGTTATATACATATCTGTTGACTTGATAGATAAATATTTGTTAAACAAACCAAATGTCCATTTACATGGATATCAATAACAGTCCCAGCAGTCTAGATCTGTGTATAAAATAGAGCAATATTGGTAAACATGTTGCTTTTCAGTGTTATAAAATTTTGAGTTGATGGTCTTAGGTCTCACTAAACAGTTTCGTATTTTCGTCCACGGTCTAACCAGAAGATAACTCCGTGAAAATCGTCATGACAATTACATGTGTACATATGATACCAGTGTTAATTTTACAACACTAGACAGTTGATTCGGGATACGATGTCCCATCTGTAGTGCTTGGACAGAATTTACGAAACCATTTAAAAAAATTCAAAACAACATACCACGTGTTTGATTTTAAGAATAAGAGTGGATCTTAATGTTTGTTAAACTACCATATTCGCAAAACAGTGTTGACGAAATACGAATTTACATGAACAGTTCGATGGTTGTTATTACGGCCCCTTGACAGCGTTTCGTTTTGCGTAATAGGATGTGAAGTATCACGCCTGGTAAACGCGTTTTATTAGTAAATAAATCACAGAAGAGATCAACCGTCACATTCAATTATTCAATTCTCAAAAAGTTCTACTATGTTTTGAATCTTTTATTACACAAAAGGATCTTTTGACAGTTGATTGGTAAACATGTTTTTACTTTTTAAGCCATCAGATCAGAGTTCCGGCCTGGCGTTTTACCACGGATAACCTGGAAATTTTAAATTCATAATTTCAAGGATGTTTCGAAATTCCATAATGATCTTCAATGCAATCTCTTATCAAAATGTTGGTCACATAATTTCACAAAGTTTTCAACCAATTTTATTCGGCAAAATGCTACTTTAATGATATTTTAATATTGAAATCTTGAAACATAACTGATTTATCGCCCTGAATTCATATGCATGTATACATGTAAGAATGTATTTGAGAATGGTAGATAGGTAACGGTATTACATTATCTGAAACGTATTCATTACTACTCATTAGATCTAATACAGTACAGGCCTGTAGAAAGTTTAACACTGAGATTACGGAAAAGGGTACAAGATCCGCTGCTGAGTGGAAAAAATATGGATATCTAGTAACTCGAAAACCTGTCTAGAGATAGATAGCAACTGCAAAACAATCCGTTCAAATAAAGCTTACGAGGGGCTGAGTTGAGTTGTCTATTGGTTAGTTTAGTGTTAAAGTATCGACAGGCCTGTACTGTACTAATCAATACAGTTCAAAATCAACCTAGACACTGACTGAGTTGTTTTTTTAATAAGAGGCCAAAAGTTCACATTAGGTCATATTAAGTGACACAATGATCTAAGTAGTTTCTAGTTTAAAACAAAACAGAGCTGTATAAATGAAACAGAAGCTTCATGAATGAAACACCGGTTTCTATTAACAAATAAATAAACTAAGATTCAAGATGTCACTATCCAATGACAATTTTAGGGAATATTTTGCTTATTACAGTTCGTTAGATAGTTGTTGAAATCATGATATGCTACCAAAAGTGTTAGGCTTTGACTGATATTTGACATTCTTTTTCCGATCTCCATACAAAAATGCGTAAACCAGGCGTGATACTTTATTTTCTAAGGCAACATGCAGTCTAAGTATACATGAGATATATACCGTTACATACATATCTGTTGACTTGATAGATAAATATTTGTTGAACAAACCAAATGTCCATTTACATAGATATCAATAACAGCCCCAGCAGTCTAGATCTGTGTATAAAATAGAGCAATATTGTGTAAACATGTTGCTTTTTCAGTGTTATAAAATTTTGACAGTTGATGGCCTTAGGTCTCACTAAACAGTTTCGTATTTTCGTCCACGGTCTAACCAGAAGATAACTCCGTGAAAATCGTCATGACAATTACATGTGTATATATGATACCAGTGTTAATTTTACAACACTAGACAGTTGATTCGGGATACGATGTCCCATCTGTAGTGCTTGGACAGAATTTACGAAACCATTAAAAAAAATTCAAAACAACTTACCACGTGTTTGGATTTTAAGTAAATAAAAGAGTAGATCTTAATGTTTGTTAAACTGCCATATTCGCAAAACAGTGTTGACGAAATACGAATTTACATGAACAGTTCGATGGTTGTTATTACGGCCCTTGACAGCGTTTCGTTTTGCGTAATAGGATGTGAAGTATCACGCCTGGTAAACGCGTTTTATTAGTAAATAAATCACAGAAGAGATCAACTGTCACATTCAATTATTCAATTTTCAAAAAGTTCTACTATATTTTGAATCTTTTATTACACAAAAGGATCTTTTGACAGTTGATTGGTAAACATGTTTTTACTTTTTAAGCCATCAGATCAGAGTTCCTGGCGTTTTACCACGGATAACCTGGCAATTTTAAATTCATAATTTCAAGGATGTTTCGAAAATTCCATAATGATCTTCATGCAACTCTTATCAAAATGTTTGGTCACATAATTTCAACAAAGTTTTCAACCAATTTTATTCGGCAAAATGCTACTTTAAGTGATATTTAATATTGAAATCTTGAAACATAACTGATTTATCGCCCTGAATTCATATGCATGTATACATGTAAGAATGTAGTTGAGACATGGTAGGTATCTAACGGTATTACATTATCTGAAACGTATTCATTAATACTCATTAGATCTAATACAGTACAGGCCCTGTAGAAAGTTTAACACTGAGATTACGGAAAAGGGTACAAGATCCCTGCTGAGTGGAGAAATATGGATATCTAGTAACACCGAAAACCTGTCTAGAGATAGATAGCAACTGCAAACAATCCGTTCAAATAAAGCTTACGAGGGGCTGAGATGAGTTGTCTATTGGTTAGTTTAGTGTAAAGTATCGACAGGCCTGTACTGTACTAATCAATAACAGTTCAAAATCAACCTAGACACTGACTGAGTTGTTTTTATAAGAGGCCAAAAGTTCACATTAGGTCATATTAAGTGACACAATGATCTAAGTAGTTTCTAGTTTAAAACAAAACAGAGGCTATATAAAATGAAACAGAAGCTTCATGAATGAAACACCGGTTTCTATTAACAAATAAATAAACTAAGATTCAAGATGTCACTATCCAATGACAATTTTAGGAATATTTTGCTTATTACAGTTCGTTAGATAGTTGTTGAAATCATGATATGCTACCAAAAAGTGTTTGGCTCTTTGACTGATATTTGACATTCTTTTCCCGATCTCCATACAAAATGCGTAAAACAGGCGTGATACTTTATTTTCTAAGGCAACATGCAGTCCTAAGTATACATGAGATATATACCATTATATACATATCTGTTGACTTGATAGATAAATATTTGTTGAACAAACCAAATGTTCCATTTACATAATATCAATAACAGTCCCAGCAGTCTAAATATGTGTATGAAATAGAGCAATATTGTGTAAACATGTTGCTTTTTCAGTGTTATAAAATTTTGACAGTTGATGGCCTTAGGTCTCACTAAACAGTTTCGTATTTTCGTCCAGGTCTAACCAGAAGATAACTCCGTGAAAATCGTCATGACAATTACATGTGTACATATGATACCAGTGTTAATTTTACAACACTAGACAGTTGATTCGGGATACGATGTCCCATCTGTAGTGCTTGGACAGAATTTACGAACCATTTAAAAAAAATTCAAAACAACATACCACGTGTTTGGATTTTAAGTAAATGAAAGAGTGGCTCTAATGTTTGTTTAAACTGCCATATTCGCAAAATAGTGTTGACGAAATACAAATTTACATGAACAGTTCGATGGTTGTTATTACGGCCCCTTGACAGCGTTTCGTTTTGCGTAATAGGATGTGAAGTATCACGCCTGGTAAACGCGTTTTTAGTAAATAAATCACAGAAGAGATCAACCGTCACATTCATTATTCAATTCTCATAAAGTTCTACTATGTTTTGAATCTTTTATTACACAAAGGGATCTTTTTACAGTTGCTTGGTAAACAGTTTTTACTTTTTAAAGCCATCAGATCAGAGTTCCTGGCGTTTTACAAAGAAGTTTCTGGCGTTTTACCACGGATAACCTGGAAAAATTTTAAATTCATAATTTCAAGGATGTTTCGAAAATTCCATAATGATCTTCAATGCAATCTCTTATCAAAATGTTTGGTCACCATAATTTCAACAAAGTTTTCAACCAATTTTATTCGGCAAAATGCTACTTTAAATGATATTTTAATATTGAAATCTTGAAACATAACTGATTTATCGCCCTGAATTCATATGCATGTATACATGTAAGAATGTATTTGAGAATGTAGGTAGGTAACGGTATTACATTATCTGAAACGTATTCATTACTACTCATTAGATCTAATACAGTACAGGCCTGTAGAAAGTTTAACACTGAATTACGGAAAAGGTGTACAAGATTCGCTGCTGAGTGGAAAAAATATGATATCTAGTAACCCGAAAACCTGTCTAGAGATAGATAGCAACTGCAAACAATCCGTTCAAATAAAGCTTACGAGGGGCTGAGATGAGTTGTCTATTGGGTTAGTTTAGTGTTAAACTGTAGACAGGCCTGTACTGTACTAATCAATACAGTTCAAAATCAACCTAGACACTGACTGAGTTGTTTTTTTATAAGAGGCCAAAAGTTCACATTAGGTCATATTAAGTGACACAATGATCTAAGTAGTTTCTAGTTTAAAACAAAACAGAGGCTATATAAATGAAACAGAAGCTTCATGAATGAAACACCGGTTTCTATTAACAAATAAATAAACTAAGATTCAAGATGTCACTATCCAATGACAATTTTAGGGAATATTTTGCTTATTACAGTTCGTTAGATAGTTGTTGAAATCATGATATGCTACCAAAAAGTGTTAGGCTCTTTGACTGATATTTGACATTCTTTTTCCCGATCTCCATACAAAAATGCGTAAACCAGGCTGATACTTTATTTTCTAAGCAACATGCAGTCTAAGTATACATGAGATATATACCATTATATACATATCTGTTGACTTGATAGATAAATATTTGTTGAACACAACCAAATGTCCATTTACATAGATATCAATACTCAGTCCCAGCAGTCTAAATATGTGTATGAAATAGAGCAATATTGTGTAAACATGTTGCTTTTTCAGTGTTATAAAATTTTGACAGTGATGGCCTTAGGTCTCACTAAACAGTTTCGTATTTTCGTCCACGGTCTAACCAGAAGTAACTCCGTGAAAATCGTCATGACAATTACATGTGTACATATTGATACCAGTGTTAATTTTACAACACTAGACAGTTGATTCGGGATACGATGTCCCATCTGTAGTGCTTGGACAGAATTTACGAAACCATTTAAAAAAAATTCAAAACAACTACCACGTGTTTGGATTTTAAGTAAATGAAAGAGTGGCTCTTAATGTTTGTTAAACTGCCATATTCGCAAAATAGTGTTGACGAAATACAAATTTACATGAACAGTTCGATGGTTGTTATTACGGCCCTTGACAGCGTTTCGTTTTGCGTAATAGGATGTGAAGTATCACGCCTGGTAAACGCGTTTTATTAGTAATAAATCACAGAAGAGATCAACCGTCACATTCAATTATTCAATTCTCATAAAGTTCTACTATGTTTTGAATCTTTTATTACACAAAGGGATCTTTTGACAGTTGCTTGGTAAACATGTTTTTACTTTTTTAAGCCATCAGATCAGAGTTCCTGGCGTTTTACAAGAAGTTTCTGGCGTTTACCACGGATAACCTGGAAATTTTAAATTCATAATTTCAAGGATGTTTCGAAAATTCCATAATGATCTTCAATGCAATCTCTTATCAAAATGTTTGGTCACATAATTTCAACAAAGTTTTCAACCAATTTTATTCGGCAAAATGCTACTTTAAATGATATTTTAATATTGAAATCTTGAAACATAACTGATTTATCGCCCTGAATTCATATGCATGTATACATGTAAGAATGTATTTGAGAATGGTAGGTAGGTAACGGTATTACATTATCTGAAACGTATTCATTACTACTCATTAGATCTAATACAGTACAGGCCTGTAGAAAGTTTAACACTGAGATTACGGAAAAGGGTACAAGATTCGCTGCTGAGTGGAAAAAATATGGATATCTAGTAACCCGAAAACTGTCTAGAGATAGATAGCAACTGCAAACAATCCGTTCAAATAAAGCTTACGAGGGGCTGAGATGAGTTGTCTATTGGTTAGTTTAGTGTTAAACTGTAGACAGGCCTGTACTGTACTAATCAATACAGTTCAAAATCAACCTAGACACTGACTGAGTTGTTTTTTTATAAGAGGCCAAAAGTTCACATTAGGTCATATTAAGTGACACAATGATCTAAGTAGTTTCTAGTTTAAAACAAAACAGAGGCTATATAAATGAAACAGAAGCTTCATGAATGAAACACCGGTTTCTATTAACAAATAAATAAACTAAGATTCAAGATGTCACTATCCAATGACAATTTTAGGGAATATTTTGCTTATTACAGTTCGTTAGATAGTTGTTGAAATCATGATATGCTACCAAAAAGTGTTAGGCTCTTTGACTGATATTTGACATCTTTTCCGATCTCCATACAAAAATGCGTAAACCAGGCGTGATACTTTATTTTCTAAGGCAACATGCAGTCTAAGTTATACATGATATATACCATTATATACATATCTGTTGACTTGATAGATAAATATTTGTTGAACAAACCAAATGTCCATTTACATAGATATCAATAACAGTCCCAGCAGTCTAAATATGTGTATGAAATGAGCAATATTGTGTAAACATGTTGCTTTTTCAGTGTTATAAAATTTTGACAGTTGATGGCCTTAGGTCTCACTAAAACAGTTTCGTATTTCGTCCACGGTCTAACCAGAAGATAACTCCGTGAAAATCGTCATGACAATTACATGTGTACATATGATACCAGTGTTAATTTTACAACACTAGACAGTTGATTCGGGATACGATGTCCATCTGTAGTGCTTGGACAGAATTTACGAAACCATTTTAAAAAAATTCAAACAACTTACCACGTGTTTGGATTTTAAGTAAATGAAAGAGTGGCTCTTAATGTTTGTTAAACTGCCATATTCGCAAAATAGTGTTGACGAAATACAAATTTACATGAACAGTTCGATGGTTGTTATTACGGCCCCTTGACAGCGTTTCGTTTTGCGTAATAGTATGTGAAGTATCACGCCTGGTAAATGCGTTTTATAAGTAAATAAATCACAGAAGAGATCACCGTCACATTCAATTATTCAATTCTCAAAAAGTTCTACTATGTTTTGAATCTTTTATTACACAAAAGGATCTTTTGACAGTTGATTGGTAAACATGTTTTTACTTTTTAAGCCATCAGATCAGAGTTCTGGCGTTTTACCACGGATAACCTGGCAATTTTAAAGAGGTATGGCGGGTTTGATAGGCGCTTTTCACATTGCCCCCTGCTTGAATGGATGGATGACGTAACGGTGTATTTTTAAACACTTGAGGATTTCGAGTTCTATTATTAGACCAGGTCTATGAAAAACAAGCGCTTCGTTTGTGTAAACTGTTTTTCCTTTAAGAGCCGAAAATATTGAACCAAACCTTAACATCCATAATCTTCATTCTTCATCTTTATACAATAAACAGAAAACTTGAACAATAAAGTATTAACTTACATCACGCTTCACTAAGAATTCACGGGTGATGTGTGTAGATTAATCAGTTAAGTGTATAAAAATGTAACCTGGCTTGATCTGCTAGTAGTGTTTTGAAAGAAGATAACGCTCATTTTTAAAAAACTAATATTTGTAAAGGAAAATTTTTACAATAGTATTTTATAAAGATAAAAATAAAAAAAAATTATAAGAAGAAGATTAAATAAAAAATATCCCAGATGGGATTCGAACCCATGCCGTACAGTTGCAAAGCGTCCTCGATACCCACTGAGCTAACCACAGCAGCTAGTGCCTGCAGTGTAAAAATGCAACATCACTTATATGTGCAGTGGTCAGTTTTAATTTTCCCTAATTTTCAAAAATTGACCATTTTCTCCTAAGAGGACCAATTTTTTGAAAACTCGTAATGATTGCATTTTGAAAATATTTTCAGAAACAATAACGTAAAAAATGGTCCTCCGAGGAGAACACTTTGATAATAATTATCAAAGACGGGGAAACTCCTTCATTTTTCATATTTTAGCATAAATGAGCACAAAGATGAGCTTATAAGAAAACTACCAGTAACATATACCTTTGAATGAGCCAAAATCTAAAGGTCCACATAAAATACTGCTGCTTTATTATTTAAGTGCAAGAATATTTAGACTTTATTTTTAAAAAAACCAAAACGGTCCATTTAGGACAAAATCCCATCAAACCCGCCATACCCTTCATAATTTCAGGGATGTTTCGAAAATTCCATAATGATCTTCAATGCAATCTCTTATCAAAATGTTTGGTCACATAATTTCAACAAAGTTTTCAACCATTTTTATTCGGCAAAATGCTACTTTAAATGATATTTTAATATTGAAATCTTGAAACATAACTGATTTATCGCCCTGAATTCATATGCATGTATACATGTAAGAATGTAGTTGACAATGGTAGGTGTGTAACGGTATTACATTATCTGAAACGTATTCATTACTACTCATTAGATCTAATACAGTACAGGCATGTAGAACGTTTAACACTGAGATTACGGAAAAAGTACAAGATCCGCTGCTGAGTGGAAGAAATATGGATAGCTAGTAACCCGAAAAACTGTCTAGAGATAGATAGCAGTTGCCAAAAAATCCGTTGAAATAAAGCTTACGAGGGGTTGAGATGAGTTGTCTATTGGTTAGTTTAGTGTTAAACTGTAGACAGGCCTGTACTGTACTAATCAATACAGTTCAAAATCAACCTAGACACTGAATGAGTTGTTTTTAATAAGAGGCCAAAAGTTCACATTAGGTCATATTAAGTGACACAATGATCTGAGTAGTTTCTAGTTCAAAACAAAACAGAGTCTGTATAAATGAAACAGAAGCTTCATGAATGAAACACCGGTTTCTATTAACAAATAAATAAACTAAGATTCAAGATGTCACTATCCAATGACAATTTTAGGGAATATTTTGCTTATTACAGTTCGTTAGCTAGATAGTTGTTGAAATCATGATATGCTACCAAAAAGTGTTAGGCTCTTTGACTGATATTTGACATTCTTTTTTCCGATCTCCATACAAAAATGCGTAAACAAGGCGTGATACTTTATTTTCCAAGGCAACATCCAGTCTAAGTATACATGAGATATATACCGTTATATACATATCTGTTGACTTGATAGATAAATATTTGTTAAACAAACCAAATGTCCATTTACATGGATATCAATAACAGTCCCAGCAGTCTAGATCTGTGTATAAAATAGAGCAATATTGTGTAAACATGTTGCTTTTTCAGTGTTATAAAATTTTGAGAGTTGATGGTCTTAGGTCTCACTAAACAGTTTCGTATTTTCGTCCACGGTCTAACCAGAAGATAACTCCGTGAAAATCGTCATGACAATTACATGTGTACATATGATACCAGTGTTAATTTTACAACACTAGACAGTTGATTCGGGATACGATGTCCCATCTGTAGTGCTTGGACAGAATTTACGAAACCATTTAAAAAAATTCAAAACAACATACCACGTGTTTCGATTTTAAGTAAATGAAAGAGTGGCTCTTAATGTTTGTTAAACTGCCATATTCGCAAAATAGTGTTGACGAAATACAAAATTTACATGAACAGTTCGATGGTTGTTATTACGGCCCCTTGACAGCGTTTCGTTTTGCGTAATAGGATGTGAAGTATCACGCCTGGTAAACGCGTTTTATTAATAAATAAATCACAGAAGAGATCAACCGTCACATTCAATTGTTCAATTCTCATAAAGTTCTACTATGTTTTGAATCTTTTATTACACAAAGGGATCTTTTGACAGTTGCTTGGTAAACATGTTTTTACTTTTTAAGCCATCAGATCAGAGTTCCTGGCGTTTTACAAAGAAGTTCCTGGCGTTTTACCACGGATAACCTGGAAATTTTAAATTCATAATTTCAAGGATGTTTCGAAAATTCCATAATGATCTTCAATGCAATCTCTTATCAAAATGTTGGTCACATAATTTCAACAAGTTTTCAACCAATTTTATTCGGCAAAATGCTACTTTAAATGATATTTTAATATTGAAATCTTGAAACATAACTGATTATCGCCCTGAATTCATATGCATGTATACATGTAAGAATGTATTTGAGAATGGTAGATAGGTAACGGTATTACATTATCTGAAACGTATTCATTACTACTCATTAGATCTAATACAGTACAGGCCTGTAGAAAGTTTAACACTGAGATTACGGAAAAGGGTACAAGATCCGCTGCTGAGTGGAAAAAATATGGATATCTAGTAACTCGAAAACCTGTCTAGAGATAGATAGCAACTGCAAACAATCCGTTCAAATAAAGCTTACGAGGGGCTGAGTTGAGTTGTCTATTGGTTAGTTAGTGTTAAAGTATCGACAGGCCTGTACTGTACTAATCAATACAGTTCAAAATCAACCTAGACACTGACTGAGTTGTTTTTTTATAAGAGGCCAAAAGTTCACATTAGGTCATATTAAGTGACACAATGATCTAAGTAGTTTCTAGTTTAAAACAAAACAGAGGCTATATAAATGAAACAGAAGCTTCATGAATGAAACACCGGTTTCTATTAACAAATAAATAAACTAAGATTCAAGATGTCACTATCCAATGACAATTTTAGGGAATATTTTGCTTATTACAGTTCGTTAGATAGTTGTTGAAATCATGATATGCTACCAAAATGTGTTAGGCTCTTTGACTGATATTTGACATTCTTTTCCCGATCTCCATACAAAAATGCGTAAACCAGGCGTGATACTTTATTTTCTAAGGCAACATGCAGTCTAAGTATACATGAGATATATACCATTATATACATATCTGTTGACTTGATAGATAAATATTTGTTGAACAAACCAAATGTCCATTTACATAGATATCAATAACAGTCCCAGCAGTCTAAATATGTGTATGAAATAGAGCAATATTGTGTAAACATGTTGCTTTTTTCAGTGTTATAAAATTTTGACAGTTGATGGCCTTAGGTCTCACTAAACAGTTTCGTATTTTCGTCCACGGTCTAACCAGAAGATAACTCCGTGAAAATCGTCATGACAATTACATGTGTACATATGATACCAGTGTTAATTTTACAACACTAGACAGTTGATTCGGGATACGATGTCCCATCTGTAGTGCTTGGACAGAATTTACGAAACCATTTAAAATAAATTCAAAACAACTTACCACGTGTTTGGATTTTAAGTAAATGAAAGAGTGGCTCTTAATTTGTTAAACTGCCATATTCGCAAAATAGTGTTGACGAAATACAAATTTACATGAACAGTTCGATGGTTGTTATTACGGCCCCTTGACAGCGTTTCGTTTTGCGTAATAGGATGTGAAGTATCACGCCTGGTAAACGCGTTTTATTAGTAAATAAATCACAGAAGAGATCAACCGTCACATTCAATTATTCAATTCTCATAAAGTTCTACTATGTTTTGAATCTTTTATTACACAAAGGGATCTTTTGACAGTTGCTTGGTAAACATGTTTTTACTTTTTAAGCCATCAGATCAGAGTTCCTGGCGTTTTACAAAGAAGTTCCTGGCGTTTTACCACGGATAACCTGGAAATTTTAAATTCATAATTTCAAGGATGTTTCGAAAATTCCATAATGATCTTCAATGCAATCTCTTATCAAAATGTTTGGTCACATAATTTCAACAAAGTTTTCAACCAATTTTATTCGGCAAAATGCTACTTTAAATGATATTTTAATATTGAAATCTTGAAACATAACTGATTTATCGCCCTGAATTCATATGCATGTATACATGTAAGAATGTATTTGAGAATGGTAGGTAGGTAACGGTATTACATTATCTGAAACGTATTCATTACTACTCATTAGATCTAATACAGTACAGGCCTGTAGAAAGTTTAACACTGAGATTACGGAAAAGGGTACAAGATCCGCTGCTGAGTGGAAAAAATATGGATATCTAGTAACCCGAAAACCTGTCTAGAGATAGATAGCAACTGCAAACAATCCGTTCAAATAAAGCTTACGAGGGGCTGAGATGAGTTGTCTATTGGTTAGTTTAGTTTAAACTGTAGACAGGCCTGTACTGTACTAATCAATACAGTTCAAAATCAACCTAGACACTGACTGAGTTGTTTTTTTATAAGAGGCCAAAAGTTCACATTAGGTCATATTAAGTGACACAATGATCTAAGTAGTTTCTAGTTTAAAACAAAACAGAGGCTATATAAATGAAACAGAAGCTTCATGAATGAAACACCGGTTTCTATTAACAAATAAATAAACTAAGATTCAAGATGTCACTATCCAATGACAATTTTAGGGAATATTTTGCTTATTACAGTTCGTTAGATAGTTGTTGAAATCATGATATGCTACCAAAAAGTGTCAGGCTCTTTGACTGATATTTGACATTCTTTTCCCGATCTCCATACAAAAATGCGTAAACCAGGCGTGATACTTTATTTTCTAAGGCAACATGCAGTCTAAGTATACATGAGATATATACCATTATATACATATCTGTTGACTTGATAGATAAATATTTGTTGAACAAACCAAATGTCCATTTACATAGATATCAATAACAGTCCCAGCAGTCTAAATATGTGTATGAAATAGAGCAATATTGTGTAAACATGTTGCTTTTTCAGTGTTATAAAATTTTGACAGTTGATGGCCTTAGGTCTCACTAAACAGTTTCGTATTTTCGTCCACGGTCTAACCAGAAGATAACTCCGTGAAAATCGTCATGACAATTACATGTGTACATATGATACCAGTGTTAATTTTACAACACTAGACAGTTGATTCGGGATACGATGTCCCATCTGTAGTGCTTGGACAGAATTTACGAAACCATTTAAAAAAAATTCAAACAACTTACCACGTGTTTGGATTTTAAGTAAATGAAAGAGTGGCTCTTAATGTTTGTTAAACTGCCATATTCGCAAAATAGTGTTGACGAAATACAAATTTACATGAACAGTTCGATGGTTGTTATTACGGCCCCTTGACAGCGTTTCGTTTTGCGTAATAGGATGTGAAGTATCACGCCTGGTAAACGCGTTTTATTAGTAAATAAATCACAGAAGAGATCAACCGTCACATTCAATTATTCAATTCTCATAAAGTTCTACTATGTTTTGAATCTTTTATTACACAAAGGGATCTTTTGACAGTTGCTTGGTAAACATGTTTTTACTTTTAAGCCATCAGATCAGAGTTCCTGGCGTTTTACAAAGAAGTTCCTGGCGTTTTACCACGGATAACCTGGAAATTTTAAATTCATAATTTCAAGGATGTTTCGAAAATTCCATAATGATCTTCAATGCAATCTCTTATCAAAATGTTGGTCACATAATTTCAACAAAGTTTTCAACCAATTTTATTCGGCAAAATGCTACTTTAAATGATATTTTAATATTGAAATCTTGAAACATAACTGATTTATCGCCCTGAATTCATATGCATGTATACATGTAAGAATGTATTTGAGAATGGTAGGTAGGTAACGGTATTACATTATCTGAAACGTATTCATTACTACTCATTAGATCTAATACAGTACAGGCCTGTAGAAAGTTTAACACTGAGATTACGGAAAAGGTACAAGATCCGCTGCTGAGTGGAAAAAATATGGATATCTAGTAACCCGAAAACCTGTCTAGAGATAGATAGCAACTGCAAACAATCCGTTCAAATAAAGCTTACGAGGGGCTGAGATGAGTTGTCTATTGGTTAGTTTAGTGTTAAACTGTAGACAGGCCTGTACTGTACTAATCAATACAGTTCAAAATCAACCTAGACACTGACTGAGTTGTTTTTTTATAAGAGGCCAAAAGTTCACATTAGGTCATATTAAGTGACACAATGATCTAAGTAGTTTCTAGTTTAAAACAAAACAGAGGCTATATAAATGAAACAGAAGCTTCATGAATGAAACACCGGTTTCTATTAACAAATAAATAAACTAAGATTCAAGATGTCACTATCCAATGACAATTTTAGGGAATATTTTGCTTATTACAGTTCGTTAGATAGTTGTTGAAATCATGATATGCTACCAAAAAGTGTTAGGCTCTTTGACTGATATTTGACATTCTTTTTCCGATCTCCATACAAAATGCGTAAACCAGGCGCGATACTTTATTTTCTAAGGCAACATGCAGTCTAAGTATACATGAGATATATACCTTATATACATATCTGTTGACTTGATAGATAAATATTTGTTGAACAAACCAAATGTCCATTTACATAGATATCAATAACAGTCCCAGCAGTCTAAATATGTGTATGAAATAGAGCAATATTGTGTAAACATGTTGCTTTTTCAGTGTTATAAAATTTTGACAGTTGATGGCCTTAGGTCTCACTAAACAGTTTCGTATTTTCGTCCACGGTCTAACCAGAAGATAACTCCGTGAAAATCGTCATGACAATTACATGTGTACATATGATACCAGTGTTAATTTTACAACACTAGACAGTTGATTCGGGATACGATGTCCCATCTGTAGTGCTTGGACAGAATTTACGAAACCATTTAAAAAAAATTCAAAACAACTTACCACGTGTTTGGATTTTAAGTAAATGAAAGAGTGGCTCTTAATGTTTGTTAAACTGCCATATTCGCAAAATAGTGTTGACGAAATACAAATTTACATGAACAGTTCGATGGTTGTTATTACGGCCCCTTGACAGCGTTTCGTTTTGCGTAATAGGATGTGAAGTATCACGCCTGGTAAACGCGTTTTATTAGTAAATAAATCACAGAAGAGATCAACCGTCACATTCAATTATTCAATTCTCATAAAGTTCTACTATGTTTTGAATCTTTTATTACACAAAGGGATCTTTTGACAGTTGCTTGGTAAACATGTTTTACTTTTTAAGCCATCAGATCAGAGTTCCTGGCGTTTTACAAAGAAGTTCCTGGCGTTTTACACGGATAACCTGGAAATTTTAAATTCATAATTTCAAGGATGTTTCGAAAATTCCATAATGATCTTCAATGCAATCTCTTATCAAAATGTTTGGTCACATAATTTCAACAAAGTTTTCAACCAATTTTATTCGGCAAAATGCTACTTTAAATGATATTTTAATATTGAAATCTTGAAAACATAACTGATTTATCGCCCTGAATTCATATGCATGTATACATGTAAGAATGTATTTGAGAATGGTAGGTAGGTAACGGTATTACATTATCTGAAACGTATTCATTACTACTCATTAGATCTAATACAGTACAGGCCTGTAGAAAGTTTAACACTGAGATTACGGAAAAGGGTACAAGATCCGCTGCTGAGTGGAAAAAATATGGATATCTAGTAACCCGAAAACCTGTCTAGAGATAGATAGCAACTGCAAACAATCCGTTCAAATAAAGCTTACGAGGGGCTGAGATGAGTTGTCTATTGGTTAGTTTAGTGTTAAACTGTAGACAGGCCTGTACTGTACTAATCAATACAGTTCAAAATCAACCTAGACACTGACTGAGTTGTTTTTTTATAAGAGGCCAAAAGTTCACATTAGGTCATATTAAGTGACACAATGATCTAAGTAGTTTCTAGTTTAAAACAAAACAGAGGCTATATAAATGAAACAGAAGCTTCATGAATGAAACACCGGTTTCTATTAACAAATAAATAAACTAAGATTCAAGATGTCACTATCCAATGACAATTTTAGGGAATATTTTGCTTATTACAGTTCGTTAGATAGTTGTTGAAATCATGATATGCTACCAAAAAGTGTTAGGCTCTTTGACTGATATTTGACATTCTTTTTCCGATCTCCATACAAAAATGCGTAAACCAGGCGCGATACTTTATTTTCTAAGGCAACATGCAGTCTAAGTGTACATGAGATATATACCATTATATACATATCTGTTGACTTGATAGATAAATATTTGTTGAACAAACCAAATGTCCATTTACATAGATATCAATAACAGTCCCAGCAGTCTAAATATGTGTATGAAATAGAGCAATATTGTGTAAACATGTTGCTTTTTCAGTGTTATAAAATTTTGACAGTTGATGGCCTTAGGTCTCACTAAACAGTTTCGTATTTTCGTCCACGGTCTAACCAGAAGATAACTCCGTGAAAATCGTCATGACAATTACATGTGTACATATGATACCAGTGTTAATTTTACAACACTAGACAGTTGATTCGGGATACGATGTCCCATCTGTAGTGCTTGGACAGAATTTACGAAACCATTTTAAAAAAATTCAAAACAACTTACCACGTGTTTGGATTTTAAGTAAATGAAAGAGTGGCTCTTAATGTTTGTTAAACTGCCATATTCGCAAAATAGTGTTGACGAAATACAAATTTACATGAACAGTTCGATGGTTGTTATTACGGCCCCTTGACAGCGTTTCGTTTTGCGTAATAGTATGTGAAGTATCACGCCTGGTAAATGCGTTTTATAAGTAAATAAATCACAGAAGAGATCCACCGTCACATTCAATTATTCAATTCTCAAAAAGTTCTACTATGTTTTGAATCTTTTATTACACAAAAGGATCTTTTGACAGTTGATTGGTAAACATGTTTTTACTTTTTAAGCCATCAGATCAGAGTTCTGGCGTTTTACCACGGATAACCTGGCAATTTTAAAGAGGTATGGCGGGTTTGATAGGCGCTTTTCACATTGCCCCCTGCTTGAATGGATGGATGACGTAACGGTGTATTTTTAAACACTTGAGGATTTCGAGTTCTATTATTAGACCAGGTCTATGAAAAACAAGCGCTTCGTTTGTGTAAACTTGTTTTTCCTTTAAGAGCCGAAAATATTGAACCAAACCTTAACATCCATAATCTTCATTCTTCATCTTTATACAATAAACAGAAAAACTTGAACAATAAAGTATTAACTTACATCACGCTTCACTAAGAATTCACGGGTGATGTGTGTAGATTAATCAGTTAAGTGTATAAAAATGTAACCTGGCTTGATCTGCTAGTAGTGTTTTGAAAGAAGATAACGCTCATTTTTAAAAAACTAATATTTGTAAAGGAAAATTTTTACAATAGTATTTTATAAAGATAAAAATAAAAAAAAATTATAAGAAGAAGATTAAATAAAAAGATATCCCAGATGGGATTCGAACCCATGCCGTACAGGTTGCAAAGCGTCCTCGATACCCACTGAGCTAACCACAGCAGCTAGTGCCTGCAGTGTAAAAATGCAACATCACTTATATGTGCAGTGGTCAGTTTTAATTTTCCCTAATTTTCAAAAATTGACCATTTTCTCCTAAGAGGACCAATTTTTTGAAAACTCGTAATGATTGCATTTTGAAAATATTTTCAGAAACAATAACGTAAAAAATGGTCCTCCGAGGAGAACACTTTGATAATAATTATCAAAGACGGGGAAACTCCTTCATTTTTCATATTTTAGCATAAATGAGCACAAAGATGAGCTTATTAAGAAAACTACCAGTAACATATACCTTTGAATGAGCCAAAATCTAAAGGTCCACATAAAATACTGCTGCTTTATTATTTAAGTGCAAGAATATTTAGACTTTTATTTTTAAAAAAACCAAAACGGTCCATTTAGGACAAAATCCCATCAAACCCGCCATACCTCTTCATAATTTCAGGGATGTTTCGAAAATTCCATAATGATCTTCAATGCAATCTCTTATCAAAATGTTTGGTCACATAATTTCAACAAAGTTTTCAACCATTTTTATTCGGCAAAATGCTACTTTAAATGATATTTTAATATTGAAATCTTGAAACATAACTGATTTATCGCCCTGATTTCATATGCATGTATACATGTAAGAATGTAGTTGACAATGGTAGGTATGTAACGGTATTACATTATCTGAAACGTATTCATTAATACTCATTAGATCTAATACAGTACAGGCCTGTAGAAAGTTTAACACTGAGATTACGGAAAAGGGTACAAGATCCGCTGCTGAGTGGAAAAAATATGGATATCTAGTAACCCGAAAACCTGTCTAGAGATATATAGCAACTGCAAACAATCCGTTCAAATAAAGCTTACGAGGGCTGAGATGAGTTGTCTATTGGTTAGTTTAGTGTTAAAGTATCGACAGGCCTGTACTGTACTAATCAATACAGTTCAAAATCAACCTAGACACTGAATGAGTTGTTTTTATAAGAGGCCAAAAGTTCACATTAGGTCATATTAAGTGACACAATGATCTAAGTAGTTTCTAGTTCAAAACAAAACAGAGGCTATATAAATGAAACAGAAGCTTCAGGAATAAAACACCGGTTTCTATTAACAAATAAATAAACTAAGATTCAAGATGTCACTATCCAATGGCAATTTTAGGGAATATTTTGCTTATTAGAGTTCGTTAGATAGTTGTTGAAATCATGATATGCTACCAAAAAGTGTTAGGCTCTTTGACTGATATTTGACATTCTTTTTCCGATCTCCATACAAAAATGCGTAAACCAGGCGTGATACTTTATTTTCTAAGGCAACATGCAGTCTAAGTATACATGAGATATATACCTTTATATACATATCTGTTGACTTGATAGATAAAAATTGGTTGAACAAACTAAATGTCCATTTACATAGATATAAATAACAGTCCCAGCAGTCTAGATCTGTGTATAAAATAGAGCAATATTGTGTAAACATGTTGCTTTTTCAGTGTTATAAAATTTTGACAGTTGATGGCCTTAGGTCTCACTAAACAGTTTCGTATTTTCGTCCACGGTCTAACCAGAAGATAACTCCGTGAAAATCGTCATGACATGTGTACATATTATACCAGTGTTAATTTTACAACACTAGACGGTTGATTCGGGATACGATGTCCCATCTGTAGTGCTTGGACAGAATTTACGAAACCATTTTAAAAAAATTCAAAACAACTTACCACGTGTTTTGCATTTTAAGGGATCTAAATGTTTGTTAAACTACCATATTCGCAAAACAGTGTTGACGAAATGCGAATTAACATGAACAGTTCGATGGTTGTTGTTACGGCCCCTTGACAGCGTTTCGTTTTGCGTAATAGGATGTGAAGTATCACGCCTGGTAAACGCGTTTTATTAGTAAATAAATCACAAAACTTGACACCCTGTTTCTGCTAATAGATACTGGTAGATTTTTTGGAATGGTATACAGATACTTATTCTGATAAATAAAGCGCGATTATATACATAGTTCTATACGCTATTAAAATCCATGTGAGGTGTTTTTTTTTTTTTTTTTTTTTTTTTTTTTTGAAAAAACCAACAACTCGTCTGTGTTTATAAAGACTCTACCATCAGATCTAGAACTCTCGTCTCTAAGTGCATAATACAAATCTACTTCAAGTAATCGTTTGTCAATGCTGCAGTCACCATGAATTTTATGATCTTGGTTTCAAGAATGTATAGACATGCTAACAAATCAAATTTATTTGTCCAGATCGGCACATTCTTAATGCGCAAGGTTGCCATTTAGGTACCTTTTAGTGAATAATTTTGGTACAATATCCATACAAATGTTGGAATTTATAGTACTTTTAATTAAAAAAAATCCCGTAAACATGGAAAAAATCCGTCTAATTTGACCTTTTCGTTTTTTTTTGTCCGTTTATTCGTTTTTATCATATAATTCAGTCAAAAACAGATAAATCCTTCGAATTGGTCGATAATCGTTTATCAATGATTCTTTATGATTTTGGTTTCGGGAGTGTATAACCATAAATGTGGTTATCTAACAATGCTCTGACAAATGGAGGCTTATCAGCACTGTCACTTGAAATTCTTAAACCGTATCATTAAAAGTCCTATTGGTTAAATATTCATTGAAATCCACAAAATGATAAGGCACCTTTCACAAGTCATCTGGCAGCACATAAAACAGAACCCAGTTGTTAGAAGCTTGACTAATTCAATCAGTGATTAGCGCGAATTTAAAACACCAATTAAAATTAAGATATCATTATTGAATCAACAGTTTTAAAACATTGTGTTGCAATTTAATGAAATTCTATTTACTTTCCGTGTATCCAACAAAAAGTTCACAAAATCTTTGATATAATGCAAAGAACAAATTTTGACTGATCAATTAATTGTTTGAACTGATCAAGCTTTGAACAACTGCACCCAGGTATAGAGCAATGCAGAGACAAAATTTTTGCACCTTTGCCTATAGCTGGTGATGTCTTGATATAAGTTAAATCCTCTTGACTTGGATAATAAACACCATTACTCAACTCCCTCAACTCATTTTTGATAACCTTTTCTATCTTTCATCCTAAATATGAAAGCATTAAAGTGCAGAACAGTATAGATATACAGTTTTTAGTATGATGTCCCTGTATCCAAAACCATCCTGGATATATCAGACATCTCATAGTTCCGTGTTCCTTTCATTCTCAATTTTGATTACATGCATGATGGATGTAGCTACCATAGTTAAAAAAAGGTGCTTATCCTTAAAGAGCACCTGGCCTCATTCCCCTGGTGGAAGCTCATTTGCCAGTTTTCAAAGTTTTTACTTTACTTTGGAATTATGATCTGGTTATGGATTGGTATGTTTTTTTGCATTATCACACATCAATAACTGAATTCCCCATTGTCTCGCCCTTTTCTGTTATCTTTGTATGAAAGAAAGATTCTTGATATGTTATGGTTTAACAACAAGCAATGCTTGTTTTCATTAACTACAGTTTTAACTTCCAACTTTGTGGAAAGTTAAATAAAACACAAAACAAAAACCTGTTTTATAAGTTAAACATTGTTCATTATTGTAAATCCATATCATATTTGAAAGGTAAGAAAGTTTTTGCATTTTCTACATCATGTCCTTATTTGACCTTTGTGACCTTCAATATCAGTACCTAAATTTTATATGCCACACACTGCCTTCCCGTTATAATACATGTTTGGTATAAGTTTCATCTTCATATCCTCATGGAATCAAAAGATATCAACTGGACAAGTAAAATGTTAACATATGGACAGACTAACAGACAGACAAAGCCATACTGTAATATGTCCTGTTACACGGGCAGGTAATAAAAAACAAGATGGTTCGTTGAATGTTGTATAACGTCGCATCAGAAAATTTTCAGGTACTAGCGACGAGAACTATTTTTTATTAATCTCTATGGCTTAATCTATGAACAATTCCGTGTATGCATGTGAAGTGGGAGTGTGTTGTATGGTTGCCTTGTACTAGCACGCACTAAGGGCAACTTTAATGTGCTATCTCACAGAGTCAGTATGCCGCAGACAAGCGTACCACTCCCCCAGTCCATTATACTGATACCAGGTGAACCAGTAAAGGCCAACCGCAAGGAAAATTCACTTTCCCACATGTGGTCTGAGCGGGACTTCAACTCACAGCGGTGAGAGATCCTGGATTTGTAGACTGAGGTCTTATCCATTAGGCCACCACGAAGTAAATAGTATAAAAAAGACATTAACAAAATATAATTTTAAATATTCAAATTTTATTATAAATTAAATGACACAATTTCATAAAAGACAGTACTCAATTTAAATTGACAGGTAACAAACAACATGGTAAGATATCAGCCATTTCACCCCTAAAATTAATAATGGTATGATCCAATCTTTTGATATTTGGATTATACCACTGTCCTGCAGGGTTAAAATGCTGAAATATATGCTGGCTTCATTCAATATATAAAAAACTTAAGCTACATAAAAATATGCAAATATATTGATATTAAAATTGTTACAACAGGCTGTGGGGCTGTAGTGTATAGTTTGATTAGAAAATATTACAACAGGCTGTGGGGCTGTAGTGTATAGTTTGATTAGAAAATATTACAACAGGCCTGGGTTTCACAATTAATTCATTAACTAAGAATTTCCTTAACTTAAATTTAGCAAACTTTGGCAATCTCTTTTTGGAACTATGAATAAACATTTTTGTAAACTCTAAATGCAGATGTCATATTTTGGCAATCTCTTTTTGGAACTACGAAAAAACATTTGTGTCAAAGTTAAATGCAGATATCATAAGCTTGATGTAATCATTAAAATGACACCTTAAATTTCCTAATATCTTAACAATTAACAAAATTATAAAGGGTTTTACTTTGCCAGATTTAAGTTAAGGAAATTCTTACTTTAAGAAATAATTGTGAAACTGGGGTCAGGCCTGAGTTTCACAATCATTCCTTAACTAAGATTTTCTTTACCTTAAATCAAGAGAATTAGTGTATTTTTAACAATATTTGTCAATTTGACATGCCTAATTTTGAACCATTACTATGACAACGAGGGTGAATAAAGAGAATAATTGATTTATTTTATTATCTCCAGTAAAACCTTGATTCATCGCCACCATTTGTTCAGTCAAATTTTGGTGTTATAAAAGGGTTTGGCCATAAATTAGGGGAGGCGGATAAAGAAAAACCTAAACAAAATGGATTTTGGGACCTGAAAATAGTGTAGCAATAAGTGAGGTGGCAAAGTTATTGAGGGGTATTATAACGAGGTTTTACTGTAAATGAGTAAAGCTATGAGTAAACTAAGTATGGATGATTTCCAAGATTGAGCCATTTTTGATGGTTCATGGCTCAACTCCTTTCAAATTTAAATAAATTTGATAGTGTTCAGGATGTTCGTGAATTTGTGAAGACGACTCTTAATTATTACATCTATAACCTAATTTTGTTGATATTTTTTTATTTGTAAAATATTTGTCAAAATTGGCTTGATTTAAGATCAGGAAAATCTTAGTTAAGAAATAATTGTGAAACTGGGGCTAGGCTACAGTCTGTAGAGTATATTTTGATTAAGAGTTTTAAATAGAGAATATAAAATTGGAATAAAAAGGAATCATCTATATTATACTGTAAACATAGACAATTTTACTGGCAGTTTTATTTCAGCATTTTTTGCAGTCTGACCTTTCTGCTAAAACATATCAAGCAGTATGAAATATTTTGATTACCGTAAGAATTTTAAATGGAGTTATATAAAGCCTAAAAAAATTGAAATCCTCTATATCACAATGGAAACCAAGCTAGACAATGTACTGGCAGTTTCTGCAGTCTGACCTTTCTGCTAAAATATAACAGGTCATTTGATATATTTTGAATAATTGTTTTAAGTAGAGCTATGCAAAGTTGGAATAAAAAAGAATTCTCTATATCATACTGTGATAAGAGACAATTTACTGGCAGTTTTATTTTGCAACTTTTTGCAGTTTGACCTTTCTGCTAAAATATAACAGGCTGTGGGTTGTATAATATATTTGATTAATTGTTTTGAGTAGAGTAATACAAAATTTGATTAACCTTTGGAATTGTCCATATTATAGGGTAAAAAGAAGTTTTATTTTAGTGCTTTTTTGGTTTGTCCTTTCCATTAAAATAAAACTGCATTAGACTTAACTAAAACTGTCTCTTGATAGCCTGTGACCTTAACCATTCGGGTATGACCTTGGTTCAAGGTCATGACACACTTTCAGACATGAACATTATTCATGTGAAGTTTTATGACAGTCATCCAAAGCAATTATGATATATGGCTAACACAATGACTGACAAACAGACAAGGAGATTCCTATATAGACCGCAGACTAGTTTGAGGGGGTAATAATATAAATGCCTCAGCATGCACAGTGCACACAAAACAGTGGAGTGATCAAGCAATAGTTAAATTCCCCAGTCAAAATACTTTCCCTCTTATCATGATAATAAGTTTTGAAATGATGGAGAAAACTGTAGTGCCCTGGATAAACCATCCTAACCTTTGACAGAACATACAAAATTTCTCACCCTAGGAATTGAGATTCAAACCCAAGTGGTAAGAGGCATGGTGGTCCACATGTGTGTGTTTTAGACCGGTTGGTCACCAAATCTCTCCTTCAGGGTACAAGAGTAACCATACTCATATATCAACTAAAAAAACCAACAGTAACATTTTTAGTCTGATGTAACATTAGTGAATGTTTCTTAATCTCAGAAAAAAAAAATCAAAAGATTTAAGACATGGCTTTAAAAACCCTATTCTGAGACAATACTTATACATATACATATATATATATATATATGTACATCATCAATACAAAATTATAAGTACACATGTACTAACATTTTACATATATAGCCAGCTCAGCAAAAAATCATTTTTCTCTGCAGCCATTTGTTTTACAGATTATCACACTATGCAAAGGTTATGTATAAAAAATCACAAAATTTTTCAAAGCAACTACCATACATTATACATATATATATATATTATACATAGATATAACTTTACATAAAGATTTATTAAAAATTTGGCACATCAGAAAAATAAAAAAAACGTTAAATTCCACATATACAACAATTGAATATGTTATCAACATGAGACCATATATATCGCCAGTCTTGCCTTAAGAATAATTTTTATCCAGACAAGATTATTTAAAAAATTCATCAATTTTGGCCTGTTAGCTTTGGAGAAATCAAACTGTAAAGCTTATACAATGGACAAACAACTTTAGCGAGACAAGATCATTTTAAAATTTCATCAATTTTGGTCTTGTAGCTTTAGAGAAAATAAACTGAAGACCTTACACACTGGACATGTACTGCATGAGACAACAAGAGGCTCATCATCTCAATAGCTCAATGGAACCTAAACCTTGCAGCTCAAAAATTTATTAATAAAAAAAATCACAAATGACAACTCCAATAAGGACACTGTTAATGCTGATTTACACAAGAATTGAACAAGAATAAGATGTAAATTTAAGAACTCTAAATACAAAGAGATGTCACAAAAACTTTGACGTTCACTTGCAGATTTAGTCATTATTGAACAACAGATGAGTGGAGTTGAGTAATAATGTTTTATGCCCAAGTCAGTATAACTTTCCCTTACATGGGGGCGGTCAGTTCTAGGATGGTTGAAGAAATGACAAACTTTCTCATACCAGAATCTGTCTCGAGTGGGATTTGAACCAAGGAAGTGAGGGGCGCTGTGATCTGTAAACCAGCGCTTTAGACAATTCGCCTACCAACAAAAGCCATAACAAGACCTAAAGTTCACACATGCATATCTGGTCCATCAAACAAACTTGACCAAAAACTCTCAACAGTGTACACTTAACATTCACACCAATATTTTGACAATAAGCTAATTGCTGTTCACAATACATTATTTACCAGGCATCAAATGTATTTCAACTTTACACAAATATTTTGGCATTATCATGATTATCAAATTCACATAATAATATAATCACAAAATATTTTTTTTTTAAATTGGGCCTGGGATGGGTAGGTAGGGGGAGGGTTAGTTTATGGAGAGGGAATAAATGAGGAAATAATATTCAATCAACCAACCATAACATAACTAAGTTATCACTATGGACGCTATGCGGAAAATTTCCTCTATAGTAATGGAGTTAGTAATCATTTTATAATTAATTACAAATATTGCATTCACCCTTATGGCCACTATACATGTATATACAAAATATGATTCAAATTCAAGTAAAATTCACGAGAAATCATATCATTGAGGCCATATCAAATTAATTCCTAGATTTTCTTCAATTTTTTTTATATTATAATTGGGGAAGGGGGGGGGTTATTTTTTTAATTTTAGATTCAAAAGAAATAACAGTAATGACAAAAGTAAGTGCCTGAAAGAATCTTTATTAAAGAACACAACAAAAATAGACAAATAAGAAATTCTGATGCATGCTGGAAAAAAGTGGGGCTGGTGGAAATTAAAATCTAGGAATTAATTTTATACGGCCTAAGCTTAATCAGGGTAGATAATCCTAAATATCAAACAAAATTCAGCTTCAGGTTTTTTTTTTGGTTTTAATTTTGGCAGAACTTTCTTTTCTAAACCCCTCCACAACAGTAACATGATATGATCAATCTTGTGGTATTTAAAAAAAATTACTTGTGAATAGAAACTGTTGATGCACTGTGATTTTGGCAGACAGCTAAAATATTTAACACTAGTTTATTACTGCTAAAATATTTTTAAGCACTACATAATTACTGGTTACATTTTTGTACAAAACAAATTACAATGCATGGCATTACCATGGCAACCCTGTTTACAATTAATAAATACTGAGGAATTTTTTATATTCAATAAGTCATAAGTAAAAACTCAACTATTAATAGCTAAGAGTGTATTCACAGAATACAAATGCAAATTAACCACCATAGGACACAAAAACTAAAACTCTCTCTTGCGAGCCAAATACCCCCCTCCCCCAACATTGACCTCCTCCCCTTGACCTTTGACTTATGCACATAAATTATAAATTTGGTATGCGACAACATTTGTGCCAAGTTTGATCAAAATTTCATCCATAGACATGGAAGATATGGAGTGGACATGATATTGGGATAGGCAACCAGACAGACAGACAGACAGGATAATTCTTAATTTCCCCCCACCCCCAAACTTTGTTTGCAGGGGGTAAAATCTTAAATCATCAAAGAAAAAGAATTTCTTAACAAATCACACATACATGTACCACTCTTGAAAAAAGTACATTCATTAATAATTATAAAATGAATCTACCATTTTAAATAATGTAAAATTACTTAATTTCATATGTCAAATTTCAATTTTTTTGCGGTTCTCTAAATTCCAATCTTTTCGCTAATTGTATTATTCACAGATTTATGAAACTGACTATAAGATGGAGAACATAATTATATATTATTTTATGTTTGACACAAAATTTCACCGAGAATTTCAACCACAAAATAGGCAAAAAATTAGTACACTGCAAATAAGACTTCACTATTTTTTATGACAAAAGTTTTGTAATTGGAATACATTTTTTCATGTAAAACACTGACGTACGTTTTCAATTTAAAAAGTACAGATTTTTTTGCTAATAATGATTCTGAAACAACTGATTAAAAAAAAAGCCAAAAAAACAAACTTAAGTCTTAAAAATTGATTTAAAAACCAGAAACAAACTAAAGCCTTAAAACTGATTTAAAAATCCCAAAAACAAACTAAATTCTTCAAAAATTAATTTAAAAAACCAAAACAAATTAAAGTATTGAAAAAAGAAACCAAAAACAAACAAGATGAAGCTGATCTACAAACATCTAAGGAGAATAGAAGATTTTGCCCAGTTGCCATTTTTATAATCAATTTCAGAAAAAATCTTGTAACAGAAAAATTATTTATTCGTTATAAACATGTCATAGTATGTAAAACATTTCGGTTTTATAATGTACTATGTTCAAAATACTTTGAAATAATTTATTTTCGCCAAGTCTAATTTTTGTGGTCTTAGGAAAGATGTATCCTTTCTTTGGGCAATAAATTCATGGTTTGTGGATGTCCAGTTTTCATGGTTCTTAAAAAAATATCATTTCGTGGGGATGATAAGTTCATGCTTTGTGGGAGTCAAATTTTCATGGTTCTAAAATATCATTTTGTGGAGCAATAAATACATAGTTTGTGGGAGTCCAATTTTTCATGATTATAGGAAATTGTATCATTTCGTGTGGTAATACATTCATGGTTTTAAAAATTATCATTTCGTGGGGCAATAAATTTGTGGTTTGATGTTACCCTTTAAAGCAACTTTGTGATATAACTAATTTCGCCGATATGTAAATTCATGGCTTAGGATATCCACAAAAATTAGAACACCATCCATGAAAATTAATGATTTCTCAGCACTTGCCCAACTTAACAAGTATCAAATTAACAACAAACATACATTCTTAACAAACAAACACACAAATGATTTACCTGCCAAATACTTTAGCACGCTATGCAACCTCTCAAAACAAACACACACTTCACAAGTAAATGAATGACCTGTCATACTTCAACTTCTATGCAACCTTTCCATTCAAACACAGTGTACAAATACTGCAATCAAATGTATAAATAACTAACTATACTTCTTCTATGACAATGCAGGTCAACCTGTCTATAAAGACCATCCAAGGAGACCAGTAAAGGTGATTTTTTTGGGGCTAGGAACAGTTTCACAATCATTCCTTTACTAACATTTCCCTTCACTTCTGGCAAATTTGAAATCTGAATAATTTTGTCAATTTTAAAGATATTCAAGAGTTTAACATGCTATAAATATTAAAGAAACCTTTAAGCCTATTACATTTATATTTTAATTTTGTTGAAACTTTTCATTTATTGAAGAAAGGTTTCGTTAAAGAATGATTGTGAAACTGAGGCCAGGTGGTCCTTACATAAATGCTCAAATAATATGGATAAAGAGCGATTCAGATAAAACTTTACTGCTTTTCAAAGTAATTGGCCTTTATATAGAGGTGACCTTTAAGTCAAGTTTGGCTATAAATTGTTTAAAGACCTCTATTTCACTGGCCAATTTCTGACGTTGTACCCATAATGCACTTCACTATTCGTTATCATAAAAAGTGTCCTAATGCAGCATGAATTTAAATAAACACTACACATGTCCTCTGAACATTTAATATTACACATATCGTCCTAATGCTGTATAAAAGTCTTGTAAACAAATCAATAATTGTGAGAATTTTGGTCTTTCTTCTGGATTTCCTCCCCAGCAACAAGCCATAACTGAAAACCTGAAAATATATCAAAGGTATATTGTTACTTGTAATCTTGTAGAGCTTGTAAACTACAAAGTGTAGCAATGTGTGGTCATCTGCTGCTCGCAGGAAAGAGTGAGAGAAAGAGAGAAAAAGAGAGGCTACATTGTGTAGCAATGTGCAAAATAGAGAGGGACAGAGGAAGCAGACTACAAAGTGTAGCCATGTGTGATCATGACCTGCTGCACAGATTGTGCCTATCGGATAGAAAATTGAGTGGAGAGTGGTGATTAATGTCCACACACAAGATTATTTCACTTCTATTAGGGGGTTCAGTTCTGGGATGGTGGAGGAACCAAAAATCATCAACCTTTGAAGCGAGTTAAAAAACTTGATCACACTAGAATCTGTCCCGAGTAGGATTCCTGTCTAGGCAGTGATAGATGCTTTGATCTGTAAGCTTTAGACAACTGGGTCACTGCAGCTTTGAAAGACAGAGAGAAAGAGACACCAAAATTTTGCAATGGGCAGTCATGTGCTGCTGTACAAGAGAGATAGAGGACAGGTTAGAAAATGTAGGATTGTTTGGTTATGTACTGCTTCACAGACAATGAGTGAGCATTTGATGCCAAAATGTGTGTGTGTGTGTGTGTGTGTGTGTGTGAGAGAGAGAGAGAGAGAGAGTGTGTGCGTGTGTGTGCGAGAGACAGACAGACACAGAGAGAGAGAGAAAGAGAGAAAGAGATGGTCCTTACAGCTCATCTGGACAGTTGACTGGCTGTGCTATTCTATAACCTTCTTGTAAGTATGCTGCCATCTCAAATGGATCAATGTCACTGTAGGGTTGTTGACCAAGTGTCATTAGTTCCCATAAAGTCACACCAAATGCCCACTGAAATTACAATTAGATAAATAATGTAGTTGAAGTTTGTTAAGTTTAAATAAAATAACCAACAATAAAATTATTTTGACTATACATTATAAATTAATACAAACTTTATGGATATATGATCACCAAGTTATGACAGGCTGGCTTGATTATGACATCATTAACGTCATTGAAAACTGAATAGAACAAAACCATCCAATAAGAAGGAAAACCAGAAATTGATAATTGTTTCTTGAGAGCCAAATACCCCCTGCTGCCATATAATAATTTACAATAGTTTAATGTTTTTATGCAACCTTGACCTTTCCGAAATTACCTTGGTTTAAGGTCATGACACACCTTTTGACCATGAAGATTATTCATGTATTGATTTATGACTTATGACAGACATCCAAAGCAATTCTGAGATATGCCTGCCAACCCCCCCCCCCCCACCACCACCACCACCACCACAACACCCCCCCCGCTGGGCATTTCCACACAGATATTAATGTTTTAACAGTATTAGCATAAATTTTAATGGTGACAACTGAAACTGAACCTGTATCTACAAATCAAACATTCATGCTAGATAACAAGATTAAATACAAACATACCAGTCAATGTCCGTATCACGATTGAAAAAGCAGTGAAAATCAAAAACAAACATACTAACCCATGTCCAATATCACAATGCGGAAGCAAAGTAAAAAATTTTGAACTGACAAGGAGGTAAAACTTTGAAAATTGGTAAATTAATTTAAACACATGAATTTTCACCAAGACAGTGAGGCTGGATGCATCGGGAGGGTAAAATAGCATTAATTATCTTTAAACATTGTATACTTACCACATCACTAGCTGGAGAAAATCGTCTTTCCAGTAACGCTTCTAGTGCTAGCCATTTTACTGGTCTGTTTTCATTGTCGCCGAGACAATCGTAATCACCAGAAAATAAATCTCTAGATAATGCTGTGTCTGTGAGTTTTAATACTAGATCACTGTCCAGACTGAAAAACAGAGAGAGAAAATAAATCTCTAGATAATGCCAGTAGTGTCAGTAGATGGATCAAGATACTCCTGTTAACTTTTTTGCCACATAATCTGTTAGTAAAGATTGCAATGATGTTAAACTACAAAGGGATATAAAATATTTCAGTGGCATTATGTGAAAGGGGAAAAACTCTAATTAAGGCTATAGTTCATAATATGTCCCTTTCTGCCCAGTAGTAGGGGAGAAGTATGTAGCATAAGAAAAACAACATCATTAAAATTTCAAAGGGGCACAACTCAGAGAAATTTGCACAGTTATATCCTCTTTTTGCATACAAAATGTCATACACTGCTAAACATGTGTGCAAAGTTTAGTAAAATTATTTTCAAGGGTGGTGGCTGAAGTAGGCTAGAAAAACAAAAATGGATGGTTAGATGAATGGATAGATGGATTGAGAAAATCAATAACAAACATTTTGATGTGTCAAGCAGTTTGAAAAAAAAATTATCTAAGTTGTATAAACATTATAACCTATCTAAATGTATCATTACTTACACACAATTTCGTGTTGCAATATCTTTATGTATAATTTTCTTTCGGTGTAAAAACTGTATTCCTCTAATGATCTGTATTGCTAAAAAGACTAATTGCTGTGTTGATAATGACTGAAAAATAAAAAAAAAAGTAAAATTAATAGTTTCATCATACCACTGTGTCATATAACAGTATATTACTTGTAATTTAAAATACCTGGTTCACATTTCACAATCTTCCCTGAAAACTATAAATTTCCTTTACCTAATCAAGTAAATTTCAATTCTGATCTACCTCAATATTTGACGATAAGCCCTCGATGGTCATGTTGCAAAATTTACCTATCATTAGATACTGAATGTATACAGGACAAGACAAGTTACTTCCCTTTAACCATTGATTTCATTTTGTATTGAAATATATGCACTTATATTTGAGACCACAAAATAACAGGAAGCTTAGAATGTTGGAAACATTACCCTGAATATGATATTATATTTTACAATTTGACTGTATCTCCCTTTGATAAAACATGCAGAAGCAATTGTATTGCAATTCCTGTGAAAGACAATTGGGGCCATGACCCTTGATGTGACAGATGTGTATCAATTTTCCCGCAAGATGGCGTCATGCCTCCACATGGTATTGTGAGATACGCTGACTTGCATGGCAAAAAATCAAGTCTCACATGAGCAGGTATGGAAGCATTGTGCCAAGGGGATGAAACAAATATGGGTACAAAATTTATTAAAAGAAAGAATTGTAAATATACGAAATGGCAATTCCTAAAGAACACCCGACTAAATATATGTTTTCCCAATCATGATCAAGATAGCAACAGCCACTTGCACACCTAGTTCACCAAATGAATTTTTATAAAGATCTACTGAATAGATTTCAATATAAATTGAAGGACAAAGTCTTGGTTGAGGAAATGTAGTAAAAACTAGAGCCGCCCCCCACTTTTTATGGTGGGGGTTGGGGCTATAGATACTTACATAAATAGAACCGCAGTCTGAGACTCGACATTTTAATAAAAATTTCTTTAAGTTCCCTTCAGTTGAGTAAGGATATATCACATAAGGTGGTGATTCGTCTAAACAAGACCCAATCACAGGTTGTATATTCTGGTGCACTAGTCCTTTCATCATACAACACTCGGTCAAAAATACATGAATCTGGTCACAGCGAGCTTGATCTGTGTAAAAGAAGAGTAAAAAATTCTTGTATGAGATAGTGAACTACAGTTAAGGTTGATATAATACCTATAACTTAGCTTTCAAACCTCAAACTCCAATTTACCAAAACATCTAAATCCATATATACAATTAACAGAACTATATTTACAGTATTATGTTCCTATATAAAAACCATCTATCAATTAAGACCAGTTTTAAGGTCTCTGCCACATATTTCGAACAAAAAATAACCTTCACAAAAAGACCACCTGTCTATACTATTTGAGTCCCATAGGTTCGTATTTCTTGGGGTCTATGGGTGGTCTTTATAGAAAAATCCATGTAAATTTATAAATGAAAATGAAGTCTTTATGTAAAGACTGCAGAAATTGATCAAACTGATCAATGTATCAAATTAAAAACAAGTAAAGCATGGCACTCAATCCTTTATTTTGTCAATGTAGGCTGTCATCATCAGGACTGGTTTTTCCATACTAAAGTTTCCTAAAGTACAAATGTTGGCTATGACATAACTTAAAAAGTTGCCAAAAATCCACATGTGTTCTGTTCTGTGTCGACTTGTTGCTTGGATATAGCAATAGTGATGATGTTTATTTTGAATATTTCAAGTTTGCAGCATTGTAAAATAATAAAGATTATTAAAATAATAGTCAAATATTTACACTGATAATATAAAAGGGTAAAACCATGCTAGATTTAAATGATTGATTTAAATAATCTATTAGTAGTTAGTACCTGTGATTGCTTTCACTGTGATTTCCTGATCAGCACCAAAATGACTATCTCCTTCACTGAGTAATGTACCATGATATATCCTACCAAAGGTACCTGTAATCATATGATGAGATATTATTAAAACATACTTGATTCAACAGTAAAACTTTTTCTCATTATATTAAATTTTCTACAAGCAACTTTAAAAACTACCCTACTCCCACCTACTCAGGTACTGAAACTTATTATTTTTATTATTTTGTCTGTAAGGTGAAATAGTTCTGTTTACACAGAATATTGCACAATCTAATACTGTACAACAATCCAATATCTCCAAAATTTAAGATTTTACGACATGCAACTGCTACCAATTTATAACCATATTTGTACACATGCTGGTTGGTTGGTTGAATGGGGATTTACTTCCCATTCAACAATATTTCACTTATACAGAAATGTCACCTGCTATATAGAAGAAGGGACCTGTGAAGTGAAATTTTGACCAGGGCAATTTGCAGGGAGGATTCTTTAACATGCCATGACACAGGGCATCCATTCTGAAGGTGTGAAGGACCCTGTGACTTTCATTTCTAAAATGCTTATTGCTTGGGCAAAGAACAGCCACTAACTATTTTTTAGTCTTGTTCAGACCCAGCCAGGGTTCAAACCCACAACCTCCCACATACGAAGAGGACACTCTAACAATGAGCTACTGTAGTGGTGTATGTGCACATGTAAAACATAACAAAACAATATCATCATATAATAATACAATGTGGCAGTTTACACGTTTACTTTCTCACACTAGAATCTGTCTCAAGTAGGATTCTAACTTAGGTAATGAGAGTCATTAAGCATAAACTTTAGACCACTTGGTCACAGAGGCCTCTGAACAAGGAAAGATAAAAGTTAGAATGAATGAAACTTTGATCAAACATACCTTCCAGTAACATTTCACCTAGTGATATTCTTTGCCTTGATATAGCTATCTCTGACAGTATTTCCTTGGGATCTGGAGGTTGAAGTTCCGGGATTGGTGAAGGACTGCTGTATGATGGGAAATTTCGAACTGAAAAAAAAACCAAAGTAAAGCAAATATATATAACATATTTAATTATTGTACGTTATCATTTGGTTGTTTCATAATTTTTTGTTGCAATTTTCATTCAGCATTTTAACATTTTAACCCCCCACCCTGCCCACTTATTGACCATCAAGCCTATTATTTCACGAGGCAGAATATGATTTGTAGCAGATAAGTTTTTAATTGTTAAGTTAAATATTAAGCAATTAAGCAATTACTAAGAAAATCAAATAAACTTGAAAAAAGATTGATATTTTTCTCTTACTTGTAACTAGTCGTAATAGGAAATATGTATGTGCATTCGTGATTAGCTTAGAATATTTCTACAAAGAGTTAATTGTTGGCGCTATGGGAAATTAACATGTTGACAATTGGTGGATTCTGCTGCACATATGATGTAAATGTCACCAAGGACATCACTTCCGGTGCAAACACAGTCATTTTTTCGCCATGTGAAATCCCCATTGCAATAACATTTTTCTTTTTACTGAAATATTTGATGACAATTGGGGGTGAGCATACAGATTTTTGGTTGCGACTCAGTACAAGTAAGTCAAAAATATCATTCTTTATTCAAGTTAATTTGATTTTCTATGAAAATAAGGCATGATTCAATGTCACAAATACACTGATAGACTCATAGTATTTTGGGAAACATAATAAACATAACTTTATATAATTCTATGATTGAGAATATCTATATATATATAGAAAGAGTAATTTCATTATTACCCCTAGAGAGATTATAAATACACCATACAACTGTCCAAATTTCCATAAATAAATTAATAACCACTGAAACATTTTGTGAGATGTTTATCCTATAAGGGAGGTAACTCTGGAATGTTTATAGTTTATAGCTCATACCATAATGGCTGTTAACTGCAAGAAAGCGTTACTAAGAACAACTGGCAAACATTTTTTTGTTGGAATTTCTTATTTTTCAATGAATTAGTTTTATATGAATCAGGAAAAAAATAAGATGAAAGAAAAATTTTAACCACAGCTGTTTTTTATTGGGTCATCAATCAATCTTATGAAGCAGGAAAATGATTTTCCAGGCATCACATTATTTTTATTACAATTATCTCCCTTGAGTCTCTCTAAAATAAATGCAATACTTTAAACATGCACTTGTTTTTACCATTACCATGGTGATTCTACAGTTGTTGGTATTTAGTTCGTTTTTGATATTTTGGAAATTTATTTTGAAAGTTTGGGAAAAACAATTGTAATTATTTCAGTTACACAAGAAATAATGATTTAATGTAGTTCTAAAACTGTTTGTTGCACTTTTTATTCAGCATTTTTATCTCAACCACACTAGAATTTGCCTTTGATGTGGCATTGGAACCTAGGTAGTGTGAGCATGAGTTATAAACCACTCCCAAAGGCCTCTCTTCAAAGAAGAGAAGTAAAATTAAATTTGTTTCTTAATTTTTACTGGTCAAAAATAAAATGTCCAAAATATATTACGTACTTGAACCTTTGACACTGCCTTCTACCGGAGTCTCTGACCTCAGGAATGACTGACTCTGTTGATAAGTTAATGCCTGAGAACTGCTGCTGTCACTGTGTATAAAATAATAAATATCGGGGTTTGTGAATTCATATTTTTTTCTAACAATAGTACATGTACACTAATCAAGTGGTAACAATCTGACCAAAATCAACCAATTATTGATCATAATAACTTCCAGGCACAACATTTAACTGCCTTGTAATTTTTTTTACTCTGAACGTTTTATATATCATTTTGCATTGACAGGTAATTTTGTAGTTGCATTCCCATTTAGAATTTGGTCCCGGTTTCACAATCATTTCTTAGCTAAGATTTTCCTTAACTTAAATCTTGCAAAATTTTAAATCTTTATAATTTTGTTAATTTTCAAGATATTGAGGAATTTAAGGTGTAATTTTTAAGATCACTTTTAGATTAAAACAATTGCATTTAGTTTTGACAAAAATATTCATCAGTAGTTTCAAAAAAAGATTAAAAAATTTGCTAAACTTAAGAGAAGTCTTAGCTAAGAAATGATTGTGAAACCGAGGTCTGGGTATATCAGTTAAAACGTTAAACTGGTTTTTACTTAAAGGTTTACAAGTTTGAAGCTAGAGATTCAAACACAAATATACCAATCCAAATTGAAATCACAATTCCAAAATCAAAACTCTGAAAATTGGCATATTTATTGATAAACCGGAACTTTCAGGGAAGTATGGCCGAGTGCTAACAAGAGACAGATACTCAAGAAAAATCAAGATCATAATAGCCACAAGGATCACCTCATATACTATATTATCATATTTCATTTTGAGTTTAAATTAGTGGTTTTGAGTCATCAGAAGAATTATGCTCATTATGACATACAAAAATAGAACACCGCTAAAATACATACAATGACAGTACACAAAATTTATTATGACACAATTTGAAGGTCAAAGTTAAAAGGTCAAGGTCATTCTTATCTACTTACTAGTATTTGATTCTGTCTGTGTAACCGTGTGATCCACTCTTTTGTGTATTGAGGTAGTAAACAGCCACAGCTAACGCGATCAACAAAATAACGGCACAAGCACATCCCACAGAGATATAGAAGATATGAGTGGACATGGTCAATGGTTGATCTACAATAAAATATTGCATATGTGTACATAGTAATAAATTATTCACAAGTTCCAATCGAATCTGAGATCAGGAAACGAAAATGAGGATGGATTGGCCACACACTACGCAAGCCTGCATCAAATGCCACCAGGCAGGCTCTTGACTGGAACCCACAAGGGAAGAGGAAGAGAGACCTGGCATAGGAGTATCGACACAGAAGCACAAACAGCTGAAAAGACCTGGACTGAACTGAAGAAGATAGCCCAAAACCGTGTCAGATGGAGAGGTGTTGCATGTTGTGGTCCTTTGTTCCCTAGGGAATCAAGAGAAATAAGTCAAGTCACATAGTAATAAATTATCCACATGGGTCTTATTGCTCACCCAAGAACTGCCAGGGTATTATTTAACAACACAGTATTGCTTAACACCACAGTATTTTAAACTCCCAAATTCTATTTCTTCCATGTTGGTTTTTATAAGGCCTTCTCAATTTTACACAACACCACAAAATTTGACTGAACAAGAATATTGGTAGAACCGATGGATGCTCCATGGATAAAAGCCAAGTGTTTTTTTTCAACATGTATTTTATTTAAATGAATTTGTATGAACAATAACAAAAAGCAATGACTCCTAAATTATGGAAAATAGAGTTATGTCGCTTGTACACAGTACTTCTTTTTATCAGGATCTATCTAGCAATGAAATTTCATGTCAGATGTCTCTCTTTTTGTGTTATGCTCCAAACAAAGTCACTACAGACTGACAAACAAATGAATGAACAAAGGAATAGGATGGTCGGACAAAGCAGCAGTAATTATATGCTCTCCTTTTGGGAAGCGAAAAATTATGGCACTGAATGGGAGTTTAACTGTATCATCCAGAAACCCCTTATAACACCAAAATTTAACTGAACAAATATTGTTGAGGAATCAAGGTTTTACTGTACTGTGGCTTTTGTCAACATGTGAGTAATGATTTTTGGGTGAAAATTGTTTTATCAATGGAGCAGTTTACATCACTTAACTCATTCACAATATTTACATAATATCTCTCCCCTGGGGCACATCTGTACAGAAGTCTGGAGAAATTGAAGAAAACAGGTACTTCATAAACAGCGTGAAGCAGTTAATACTTCTGCATTTTTTATTTCCCATATCACACATCACACGCCAGCATAATTATCACACATTGCACTCCCAACATAATTGTTAAAATGAAGCACATTGCATACTAAAAATGGTACTATTTTGCAGGGCCATGTCTACTGTTACATAGTGGGACTGGTTTGTAGTAATTTTTTCCATCTTCATATGACCACTGCGGTAGCTCAGTTGGAAAAGTGCTCTCTACATAAGTGGGAGGTCGTGGGTTTGATCCCCGGCTGGGTCTGAACCAAGACTTGAGAGTGGGAATTGACTGTTCTTTCCCCAAGCATTCTGTATTATAAAAAGAAAGTCACGGTTCTTTGGGATGGGAGCTTAAAAAAATGAGGTCCCGCATCAAGGTGGGCTTGGGACGCTATAGCTGGCGACATCTCGATATAAGTGAAATATTCTTGACTTGGACGTTAAACACCATTACTCAACTAAACTCTACTCAACCCCCATCTTCTAATGTTTTAAATAAACATTTCCAATTAAAGAAACAATGGTAGAGTTTTTTTCTCCATCTTGCTATGTTGTTGTTGTTGGTTGGATGTTGCTTAACATCTCATCAGCAATTTTTTCAGTTATTTGCGATTAGAACTATTTCATTTATCTCTATGGATTAATCTTTGAACATGTTGAAGAATGCATTTCCCCAATCTTCATGTCTACTTATAATATATTCTCTCTCTCTCTCTCTCTCTCTCCATGAAGTATATTACCTTTAGCCTCTGGATATTTGTCTGTTGGTGATCTCTCTCTCTCTCTCTCTCTCTCTCTCTCTCTCTCTGTGAAGTATATTACCTTTAGCCTCTGGATATTTGTCTGTTGGTTATCTCTCTCTCTCTCTCTCTCTCTCTCTCTCTGTGAAGTATATTACCTTTAGCCTCTGGATATTTGTCTGTTGGTTATCTCTCTCTCTCTCTCTCTCTCTCTCTGAAGTATATTACCTTTGGCCTCTGGATATTTGTTTGTTGGTGATGAAGATTGTAATATATTGTTGTTATTCTCTCTCTCTCTTTCTCTCTTTCTGTGAATTTATTACCTTTGGCTTCTGGATATTTGTCTGTTGGTGATCTCTCTCTCTCTCTCTCTCTCTCTCTCTCTCTCTCGATCTCTGTGAAATATATTGCCTTTGGCCTCTGGATTTGTCTGTTGGTGATCTCTCTCTCTCTCTCTCTCTCTCTCTTCCCTCTGAAGTATATTACCTTTGGCCTCTGGATATTTGTCGGTTGGTGATGTCGATTGTAATATATTGTTGTTATTTTGAACATCTGGAGGGTTATTATAAAAATATTTATTCTTGTTTTGTAACAGCGGATCTGAAAAAAATAAATATATCATGAGTAAAATAAAGGACATGTACTGTAAAATGCTTATATTTCAATGTGGTTTTATTTCTGCTATTTTCACAGTCCGGTGTATTCCCTCAAAAGCAAAACCGCCATGAAAATACAGCATTCCGGGGCATTCAGTAAACGTTTCAGGTTTTCATACAACTACTTCTTTTCCTTAATCAGATAAGACTGGGAAAATTTGACATCCAGAATACACTTGGCATCATCAAACTGCAAAAATTTGACATCACGCATACACTTGGCATCATCAAACTGCAAAAATTTGACATCAGGCATACACTTGGCATCGTCAAACAGCAAAAATTTGACATTGCAAATACACTTGGCATCGTCAAACTGCCAAATTTGACATCTCAAATACACTGGGCATTGTCAAACACCAAAAACTTGACACAGCGAAAATTAAGCAATATACACTTATCTAAACTGGACTGAAAAATTAAACCACAGATTAAAAGAATATATAATTTTTTGCAGTCTTATATAGCCAAATCTCTATCCCAGTCCTAACCACTGTGGTAGCTCAGTTGGTAGAGTGCTCACTCCGTAAGTGGAAGGTCGTGGGTTTGAGCCCCGACTGGGTCTGATCCAAGACTTAAAAGTGGGCAGTGACTGTTCTTTCGCCAAGCACTCAGCATTACGAAATGAAAGACACGGTTTTTTTGGATTGGAACTTAGAATTAACAAGATCCCATGTCATGGTAGGCTTGGCACAATAATGAATCCTGCTGTATAATGCACCTTCGCCTATAGCTGTCAACGTTTCAATATAAATAAAATATTCATGACTGGAACGTTATATACCATTACTCAACTCAACTCAACTCTATCCCAGTCCATTTGAGACCTGGCAAGTTCTGGATCTAAAAGTGAGCCAGCTCATGCACAACCACTGCCCTCAACACATAACACATTATACTATGATTTCCGATGCCAATACACCTCACTATAATGCTGCTCTACAACTTTGCCATCTTGCTAATGTTACCACAATATTTTGGAGTCCAATAACCTGTTTATTCGTCTACAATTTTTTTGATTTATAAAATCTTCCTTGATTTATTGCCAAAAGTTTTCATAACACTAAAAGTTGAATAACAAAAAGGTAGCAATGAATTGAGTTTTACTGTGTATATTTATATGTTTGAAGCAAAAACCTAGAGAAGTATAAAACCATATATTTTTTAAAAATTCTCAAAAATTTATTTCTTGGTCAATTTCCATGATTTTGTCCTAAAAATAACTAGAAAAAAAACTTTCATTGTTTTTAATAGATAAACATTTTAAATTCAACAGATTTTAAAAAATAAATTGAAATCTACTATATAATCATGCTTTACATCTCAGTTAAAAATTTACCCTGCTATTCACCTTATGTTTTCTTGAATGTTATATGACAGACACTATTTTGAATATTATTAAAAGAAGCTACTACTAAAATTTTTATTTATCAGTGAAAATTTTATAAAATTTGCTCAAGAAATAATTTTTTGCTAATTTTTTACAAACATGAAACAAAGAATGATGTTACAAAGTGACAGAATACTTTTTGCATGTACATGTAGCTGTATGTTAACATTGTTGCTTGTGCGAGGTTTAATCGTTAAAAATGATTTATTAATTAGTTTAACGAACTACAAGATGAGTATAAATACAAACAAATAAGAACAATGTCAAAATATGATGAGCGTGGTAAGTTATTGAAAACAGATTACGACAATGATGTCAATAATCAGATGTTTTTGATTTTTACAATTTTTACGATCCAATTTAGTCTATTACATCTGATCCTGTTCAATGACGGGGAAATTTATGACGCTGGATTCAGTGTTTGCAAATGTTCTGGATATTTATCGGTAATAAATAACTTAGTAAGTCCCCATTTATAAAGGCATACCATATCATTAATAAGTGTATCATTTTCCAGTAGAACAATGTTATGCTTGGTCTTAGTAGCTTTTAAAAGCATCAACTCCATTATAACCAATTATTTCTGTCATAAAATGAAAATGTTTATGGCCCTAATTAACTTCGGGGCTGGATTTCAAAAATTACAAAATAAAAGGATAAATCCTGATTCCAAAATTAAAAATACTAATAATTTTACGAAGTTATTGTACTCAAATTTGTAAGGTTGTCCAATAGGGTCATAAATTTGTCATGTACAATGCCGAAAATTTCATGTTTTTTGTCTGACATCATATTATTAAAGCCACCATGGCTACTCAGTTTTCTGTGCAGCGACGTAAATCATTGAGCAGTTACTGTTAAATGAATAGGAAAATTACGATAATATTTTCCGAGTTAAAGTCACATCCTCGTTACGCCGAATGTGGACAAATAATCGGATTGTGGATAGGAGACTAAAACTGTCATCGTAACTTACAATTAATGCATTAAGTTGATTTTAAGAGCTTCTTTAAGTGCAAAATCTTTGGACTTTAAAATTAACAACTGTTTAAAATTGCTTATTTTTTTACATTGTTTTGTATTCAACCACACTAGGATATTACATGTTTTATTTGCATAATATCTCCCTTTTTTTTTTTTAATTACGTATTGATTTTAATTTTAAAAACTTTTACCATCTATACAATACATAGGCAAACAAATACTTCTTTTCTAACACAACAAAGCAATATTATAACTATTGATTTTTAGTTGTATTTGTTCGAAATTTTTTATTATAATTATGTACAACTAATGCACTAATATTTCCTTTTTTACCTCATAGGTTGAGAACTTTTCACTGTAATTATTATTGCACTGTTGGAGTGCAACTGTTCGTGGAATAAATGCTTATAATAGCTCTGTTTTATGTTTTTATTGAGGGTAGAGAATATACTGTTTTATAATGTCCACTACATGAGGTACTTTTTGTAAAAGCTCCAAAATGTTATAATTAAATTTTAATACCATCCAGTGTTGTAAATTTTTTGTATCTATGATCCCATAGACAGAATTTTTTGACGTCATATTAGCTGACGTCATATTGTGCAGAGCTACCAGCGGTTGCCATTGGCAATCAGCTGTGTTACACTTTTAGATTAATGCGCCATTTCTTGTTTTAATGCGCTGGTTTTTTGTTTCATGCCTATAATTTAAAGATTACATGAATGTTATGAATATTGAACTTATTTTTGAATTTAATTATAAGGAATAATTGTAATTTTTTTTTCTATCTATGGGGTCATAGACAAAATTATTTGGTGCACGCATATGCATAAACCGCTTCGCTTCCTTAAATAATGATATAGTTCCATGTTCCTGTTACACATGTGGCAGGTGTAGCTAGCTAAACAGGAGGTGTTTACACTTCTTGAGCACCCGGCCTCACTTCACTGGTGTAAGTTCACATGTCTAACCTAACTTGTCAGTTTCAGAGATTTTACTTTGCTTCTGGATTGTGATTTGAACATGGATTAGTATGTTTGTTTTTTATTTCAAGGTTTTCTCTATTGATGAAAAAAGATAGTTTTATTCTCTCATTCAGAATTTGTATTTTATGTGTAAAAATTTGTAATAAAATTTTAAATTAATGAAATATGTTTTATTTAAATATTTTAAATACATATATATGTCAGTATTTGTATTTTACGCCCCAGTCAATGTATATTTGGAAATTTCAAACAGAAGTCTGAAAAATTACACCAGAATCATCAAAAATCATTATCAAATACAAATATTTGCAGTCTCTAAAATGTAAAAAAAAAAACATTCTAAAAAATATTGGGAAGTTAACAAATTTAAATTCTTATTTAAAGAATGATTTTAATTCAAGGGCAAGAGTTTTATTGCCCATGTGATCGTTATTCTGAAGCTTAATGCATAATCCTATGGCATATGTGTTGGTTTTTATGAAAAAAATTTTAATGCTCGTTGAACTAGACTTAAGGACTGATTTATGATGATCGATAAACCAGAGAGAGATCCAACTTAAAATTTGAAAAAAAAAATAACAGAGTTTCACGATCACTCTTCAGCATAAATTTTAGCTAAGGAATGATCATGTCTTTAATGCCTCTTTGGCAGAAAGGTCTAAATTGTGTGGTTACAGATCACAGTAAATCTCAATTCCAAAGTTCAAAACACTTTTGGGACAGATCCCAGTGTCAACAAGCAATTTCAGCGAATAAGGATTCCCGTCCAGATGGTTCTTTTTTTGTGATTCTACTTATGTTCAAAGGGCCATAACTGTGAGGAAAATAAGCAAACCGACTCGGGATAACGATATGCACATTTCCTATCTATGTTGATACTTTGCACCACATTTTGTGAAATAGTACTGCATGGTTTTGGAGAATTAGCACAGACAAGAATTTCGGACAGACAGAAGGGCAGAAGGAAGGACAGAAACTCGAATTTAATATCAAAATTTTAAATATATAAGAAGTTTGTAAGTTTGCTTGCTAAAGGTCAGTGGTTTTCTCCCTTTACTTCATCATATCTGAACTGACCACCTTTTATCCAAATTCTATATGCAAATAACAACTGGGTGTCCCCCTCGTATAAGGCATTAAAAACAAATAGCCCATGCCACAGTAGGCATGACACAAAAAAGTACCCTTTCTGAACACTGCCCTGCGTGCACTGTTATTTCTTATCTTGCTCAGTCTGTTTCAATCGCTTCTAGTTGTAAGCGTCCTCTGTAGTAGCAACAGATGGCCTACTTTTTCTCAAATTCTACAGAGGTGTCTTTAGCGTGCACCGAGACATGGGACCTCCCTTTTGAGTCTCATCCTAAGTAAAGACTTTTCTAGTACTTTAAGCATTTTACAGCTCTAGTATGGAGCTCTAGTACGGTCAGGAGATGAAAAACATCTCAGAAAATTCCCAAGTCCGGAGTGAGGTTCGAACCCACAACCTTGACTTAGAAACTTGGTGACAGTACCGCTCGGCCACCGCCCATACTTCACTATACCTTGTGACATCTCAAAGGAAGTGAAATACATGGGGATGTAAAACTATAGCCAACCAATCTAATAAATTGTCCTTTTAAACAGAAAATTTACTTCATAAACGAACAATAAACCAAATCAATTGATATAAATAAATTCCAATACTAATGCTAAAAACTCAATTTCTTTCTCAATGGAAATTTATTCTTTTTTATCCCAAAACCACTTTATAATATTACAAGAGATCCAGAAATCCAGCAAGTGATCTAAATAATCTATCAGTGATTATGATTCAAATTGACCCCCTCCGAAGTCAGCTGAATCATCTCCTGGAAACAGATTACAGTCCCATGAACCTCATCTATCACACGACTGACGGGACACGTTAGGTCTAATTCAAAGGTCGTCAAATTTTACATGCACTATTATATCATAGAAACCACAACACAATCAAGTAAAATTGTATTTGATCAACCAAATGTAACTGTTTCAGAACAGATGAAGCTGTGCCGTTATCTTTTATAATTTGAATTCTGACACATATAAAATTTTGATCATCCAAATGTAACCTTTTCGGAACAGATGAAGCTGTGCAGCTATCTTTTATAATTTGAATTCTGACACATATAAAATTTTTGGTGATTTAGTCATTTTTCAATATTGACAGCTATTCAGAGTTAAAATTTGGTCATTAATTAATTTGTTGCATAAAAAAATAAATTGGGAGGACCTGGTGCCATAAATCATGAATAATGACTGTTAATATCTTAATTAAAAGAGGAACAAAATTCATTGGGCATTCAGTGGTTTCAATAAAGTTGAGTTGAGTAATGATGTTTAACGTCCCAGTCAAGAATATTTTACTTATATTGAAACATTGCCAGCTATAGGAGAAGGTGTAGAAATTTTGGCTGTGCGTTGCACTAATAGCATTATACAGCACATTATACAGCAGGGTTCTTTATCGTGCCAAGTCAACTATGACACAGGATGTCATTTATTTTACATTTCCATCCAAAAAACATAACATTCATTTTGTGATGCCAAGTGCTTGGCGACAGAAAAGTCACTACCCACTTTAATGTCTTGGGTCAGACCCGGCTGGGGTTGGAACTAAGTGAGTACTCTACCAACTAAGCTACCACAGTGGTTAAATATCATTTCTGGGGCTCAAATGGCTGGGTGGTCTAAACATAGGCTTACAGATCACACTACCTCTCAACAACAATGACATAAATTGAGAAACAAAAAATTAAATTTTATCAGCCTTGTTTAAATAATTTATCACAAAACGATTCCATTTTTATTAAAAGTTCTTAAATATTCTTTCTAACCCCCCCCCCCCCCCCCCCCCCCAAAAAAGGGTAAAAATTGAGAAACAAAAAATTCAGTTTTAACAGCCATATTTTATATAATTAATCCCAGAGCAATTCTAAAATTTCTTTTCACTTTTTGAACTTTTTTTATCTCCAACAAAACAACAATGGCATATATTGAGAAAGTGTCTTATTTTAAATAATCTATAACAGCAATTCTAAAATTTTGTTCACCTTTTTAAACTTTCCAGAAAAAATGTCTATATAACCAATTAAACTAATTAAAAACAGCAAAACTCATAAAACAAAAACAGAAGAAGAAACAGAGAATAATGTGGACCATTAAACTAAAAACCAATAATTCATAAAACCATAAAAATGATAATTATTTACACAATAAGCCAAACACAAGGTATTATTAATTTATGGGGAACTTGTTCTACTGTTAATTAATTTGTTCAAAATAACAGTCGTGCTTTCTGCACACCTTTACCTCTTAAACAAAATTAATTTTTCAAAATAACAGTCCTATGTTCTGCACAACTTTAGCTCTTAAACAAAAAAAATTTTTTTTCAAAATAACAGTCGTACGCTAAGAACATCTACCGGTATACCTCTTAAACCAAAATTAATTTTTCAAAATAACAGCCATATGTTCTGCACACCTTAAGCTCTTTTACAATTTTTTTTTTTAAATAACTGTTGTAGTTTAAAACACCCATACCTCTTAAACCAAAATTCATTTTTTTTTCAAAGTAACAGTTGCCTTTCTGCAAGCAAACCTTACCTCGTAAACAGGTTTTCCGTCGTTTGAAGTTAAGGACTGTAGAGTTAGATGCTGAGAAGATACTAATACTTAGTTGTAGTTTTATCTGGACATCAGTTGTGACTAGACCAGTACACGGAAATTTAATGCTGAAAACTAGAAAACAAAAAACAATACAAAATTAATAATACATGTATTAATTATTACATCCCTTTCAAGATTGTTTCACTTATATCAAGATGTCACCAGTCATAGGTTCAGTGGCAGAAATTTTTACCTTTAAAGTGCAGTCAGGGCAATGTGGAGAAAAATTCTCTAGCATGCCACGCTTTTTGTTGGCACAGGGGATTGATTTAGATCTCTTCCACCATGCCCTATAATCTCCTATTCTAAATACCTAGTGCTCAATAAAAGAAGAGTCAATGCCTATATTTAAGTCTTGGTCAGACCCAGCTCTGGATCAATTCCTGACCTTCTCACAAATGGAGCAAGCACTCCACTAACTAAGCTACCACAGTGGTAAAGACTAGATAAGCAATTCCAATACAACAGGAGACAGCTAAACTGTTTTAGGGTCTTGTATTTTACTTGTTTCAAGCCACAGAAAACAGGTAAGCAGGTAAAGCATTGATAAGACGCCTTTGCGATCCTCTGGAAGGATAAGCACCTACTGTCAAGCTAGCTTCACCCCTTGCATGAAAAAACATGGAATTCAATAAGACATCAAATATATCCAGAATAATTTGGGATATATAACCTTACCTGACAGTGTATTGGGTACTGTTCCTTCTTTTGATATATAGCTATAGGTTCATTCATAGCTCTGCTGTTAGAGATGTTGAACTTCATACTATAAAACATCTACAAAACAATACAACAATTCAAATTAAATTCTTATTCTCAAGTTACAACAAATTGTTGTTATCATACTATAAATCAGGACATTTTTTGTGTTCATTTAATATTTCTGCTTAAATTCATCAGAGTAGCAAGTTAGATGCAAAAATGAAACTTTCATGAATATTTTATTTTGATATACTGGTAATTCACTTCCAATTTCATTGAGTTGTATTGAGTTGCCTGAGTTGAGTTTTTGTCACAGTCAAGAATATTTCACTTATATCGAGACATTGCCAGCTCAGCTATAGGCAAAAGTGCAGAAATATGCCTGTGCATTGCACTGATGGCATTAAACAGCAGGGTTCTTTATTGTGCCATGCCTAACATGACACAGGACTTTGTTTATTTTAAGTTCCTATCCGAAAGAACAGTGATTTTCATAATGTAATGCCCAGTACTTGGCAAAAGAGTGAGTGAGTGAGTAATGGTGTTTAACGTCCCAGTCAAGAATATTTCACTTATATCGAGACGTCGCCAGCTGTAGGGGAAGGTGCAGAAATTTTGCCTGTGCATTGCGCTGATGGCATTATACAGCAGGGTTCTTTAGCTTGCCAAGCCCACCGTGACACGGGACCTCGTTTATTTTAAGTTCCCATCCGAAAGAACCGTGACTTTCATTTCGTAATGCTGAGTGCTTGGCGAAAGAACAGTCACTACCCACTTTTAAGTCTTGGGTCAGACCCGGCCAGGGATCGAACCCACGACCTCCCACTTACGGAGCGAGCACTCTACCAATTGAGCTACCGCAGTGGTATACTTGGCAAAAGAACAGTCACTTCCCACTTACAAGTCTTGGGTCAGACCTGCATGGAGGTTTGAACCCACAACTTCCCACTAATGGAGCGAACACTCTACCATTGGACCATCATCTGACAATGCAGAATTTAAAGTACAAATGTATATATGAATATCTTGAAATTACAATTTTCATGAAAAAATTATGTCACATGAAATTTCTCAAATTACAGTGAACAGTAAAACTTCATTATAATATAATGCTTGTTGATAACTTTACAACCTTACTTATCACCAGAAAATTTTGATATCCTAAATATCTTGAAACAATGGTTTTCACCAAAAATTAACTGATGTAAACATTTCCAGAGTTACTGAAGTAAATAGTTTCTTATATGATAACTTACACTGGGTGGGTTGGTACGTAAACTTTGCCAATGGAAATATATCTCGTTTATGTTGGCAGATATAGGTAGATTGAAGGACAAGGCATAATTGTTGATGATGCCATTACGGACATAGAACAGCTCTCCTGTTATACCTGGAAATACACAAATAAAACATGAACATTAATGATTTAATTAATTAATTAATAAGATTCCAGTGATAACGGAGATGGGACCTAATGGTTTCCAAGTGGTCTAAAGCACACACTTACAGATCACAGCTCCTCTAACAGCCTAGGTTCAAATCCCACCTGAGGCAGATCCTTCTGGAACCATTTATATAATGAACTAATAGAGTGGTTTAATAAATAAGATTACAGTGATAAAGGACATGGGACCTTTTGGTTGCCAATTGGTCTAAAGCATGTGTTTACAGGTCACAGCTCCTCTAACAGCCAAGGTTTAAATCCCACCCTGGGCAGAACCTTGTGGACCCAATTATATATTGGACTAATAGAATAAGGTGGAATAATGGTGTTTTATGCCCCAGTCAAGAATCTTGACCTTACATCATGAGATGATGGGGGAAATGAAAGAACTTGAAGAAAACAACTGACCTTCAGCGAGGTAGTTGTTGTTGAATGTTGCTTTACGTCGCATCAGTCATTTTTCAGCTATTTCTGACAAGAACTACTTTATTCATCTCTATGGATTAATCTATGAACAAGTTCTTTTATGTATGAAGTGGGAGATCCTGTTTATGGTCTGCCTTGTACCAGCCTACACTCAAGGTGACTTTAAGGTGCTAGCTCACTGAGTCAGTAAGCCACTAACAAGTGTACCATTCCCCCAGTCACATTATACTGACACCATGTGAACTAGTAAAGGCCAATGTCAAGGCCTTTATTGGATCAGTAAGGGGAAATGACAAACATCGAGACCTTCAAGAATAAGTGGTGAAAGGTGCATTAATTGATAGAAAGAATTTTAGAGAACACTTATAAAGATTTGATCAGATTATACACAATGAATCAAATTTAAATGTAAAAACCCAAAATTGTTCAAAAGGTGCAAATGTTTGCTTTTTTTAAAAGAAAGTGATGTCAAATTATTTGTCACAAAATAATTGTCAGTGAAATTATCTGCATTGTATATTTATATATATGCCATCAGACAGGACTTTAAATTTCTTACCCCTTGACATACAATGGTATAATCTTTTCTTTTCATTTATGGATTATACCATTATTCTGTAAAGGGGTGAAGTGGTATTTAATTCTGTTTAATTAAGTGATGTATTTACATTGGATCAGTACCAATTAACAAACTGTCAGTGATCTGAAATAATGTAAATTATGAGCTGGCTGTGTCTATATAACTGATCAAATTTATAAAATGTGATCTCCTTCAAGAGATTAAAGATTTAAGGCCAAGAAGAATAATTTTTTGTTTCCTACATTTTGAATCATCTGTCTAAAATTGACAATTTTTCGGAAAGACTTCCACTTGAACCCTCCACTAAAACTTTAATTATGACTGAAAAAGTCTTAAAAATTGACAGATTCAAGCTGTTTTTAACATTTCTGTGAAAAATTATTTTTCAAAATTTTTACATAGAATAAAATGGTTGGGGGTACAAAAGGAAGTCTTACCATTTTAATTTCTAATTCCAGAAAATCTACATTTGATAGTGTGAGGTCTGAGCAGCTATTTGAATTGAATTGGTAAAGGGAAATCCACGCCATCTATTTCAAGTTAAATTTAGGACTCAGGATTTATAGTTTTTTTGTCAGAAACAAATAAAAGTTTTTTCAAGGCCTGAGTTGAGTTGTAATAAGAGGCCTTTGGTTAAATTTCAAAGAAATGTCTAAGTATGTGTACCTTACAAACAGTTATTGTATAGTGGACTTCAGTGATTTTTTCTTTAATTGTTTGTTTGTTGGATTAACTAAAGATGTCCTTACAATAATCTGATAATGAGTTAACTAGGGGTCAATTATCTCAGGAATTCCACCCTGAATGACCACTGAGTGGACACAGTGAACTTACAAGATCAATAGCCTGCATGTAGTGTACTGGTAATTAAATACTACAGGCCCCGGGTCTCACAATCATTCCTTAACTAAGATTTTCCGTAACTTAAATTTAGCAAATTTTGGCAAGCTCTTTTTGGAGCTATGAATAAATATTTTTGTCAAAACTTAATGCAGATGTCATAAGCTTGATATAACCTTTAAAATGACGCCTTAAATTACCTAAAATCTTAACAATTAACAAAATTATAAAGGTTTTTAATTTGCCAGATTTAAGTTGAGGAAAAATCTTAAGTTAACAAATGATTTGAGTAACAGAGTTTTATGACCCAGTTAAGATTTTTTCACTTATATGGAGGTGGTCAGTTGAGCGATGGTAATTAAGAGCACTGGATTACCCTGTTCAAGATTCTTTCACTTATATATTTGGAAAGTCATTTCTGGGATAATGTAGGAAACTGGAGTAATCTAGAGAAACCCTAACCTACGGCAAGCAATCTAATAAACATTCTTGCACTAAAATCTGTCCCGAGTTGGATTCCAACCTACGCGATGAGACACACTGTGATCTGTAACCATGCACTTTAGAAAACTTGGCCACCCAGACACACCCAGACACACCTTTCTTCACACTGTTTAAATATTATGTATTCAGTACATATGTCATGATTTTACTATGGAGAGTTAAGTTGATTAATGGTTTAACGTCCCAGTCAAGTATATATATTTCACTTATATCGAGACATCCCCAGCTATAGGTGAAAGTGCAGAAATTTTGCCTGTGCGTTGTGCTGATGGCTTTATACAGTTGGTTCTTTATTGTGCTACACCTACCATGACACGGACCTCTTTTATTTTAAGTTCCTATCCGAAAGAACCGTGACTTTCATTTTGTAATGCATAGTGCTTAGTGAAAGAACAGTCACTACCCACTTTCAAGTCTTGTGTCAGACTTTTTGGGGTTCGAACCCACAACCTCCCACTTGCGGAGTGAGCACTCTACTAACTGTGCTATTGCATTGGTTGTTACTGAAGAGAGATGAATAAACAGAAAGACTTGAGCTCAAATCAAAGATTTCAACCATTAAATGTTCATACATCCAGACAACTTCAAACTCCATCATAATGTTTATTTTCAGTGTATTTATACAAGTCATAATAAACACATTTAAAGTTAATATATTCCACAATCACATTTATTTATATTTTTTCTTATATAAATTTTATGTAGTTTAATCATGTTCAACTCTATAAACTAACCATATAAACACACCTCCAAATGACTTTGGGGTGGCGATATTCACAATATTCACGAAAAAACACAAACCCCAGGTGAACAAGCCACCCTGGTTAAATGATATCATATTTCCACTAACAAAAACTTTGTGTATACCTTTTGTTAAATACAACTGATTTATTGTTTAAACCAAGCAACTGAATACCCTTGAAGACGCTAATTTGTACAAGTATAGTTGACCACTTTGTGACTGATTTACGGCCCCTGGTAACAGCGAGGGCGATATATGATTCCCTAATTTGGAATAGGGTACTAAGTATTTTGCTATTGGTTACTGGGACTCTGAAAATTTACGACAGAATCGCATGACGGATATCAAAAGATGAAAATAAAACAGTGTAAATAAACTATATAAAAATACCATCGATGATCTCAAAAAAATTGGTGAAATAGATATACATGTACATACATTATTTGACAAAAAAGGGAAAAAATAACTTGGTAATTGAGATATTTAAAGAAAATAATTTTTCACAAAAAAACAAGTAATTTTTGCAGTTTTAAAAGTGTAAAAACAGTAATATTGTGAGGTGACAAAGTATTGAGCACATGAAAACACCATAACAATTATGCCCTTAATTTTACTACATGACTAGGACATAGAAACTCTTATTGAGCATTATTTTAGTTATAAATTGATTTATTGATTTATTTATATGGGATTGACATCTCAGTCAAGAATATTTCAATTACATCAAGAATCACTAGCTATAAATAAAATGGCAGAAAATTTTACCTTTGCATAGCACTCTCGGCAATGTGTAGGGAGAGTTCTTTAGTGTGTCATGCCTATTGTTTTGGTCGTCCAGTGCACCGAAGGACTCTGTTACCTTCATTTCGAAATGCTGAGTGCTTGATAAAAGAACAGTCACTTCCTAATTTGAACATTCTTGACTGGGATGTAAAACTCAATTCAATCAATCACTTTGGCAGTTCAATCTTTATTCATGCTATGCAATGTTTTGGCAGTTACAAATGCCAATTTTTGGGTTGAAATTTATTTTTTATCTTTTAGACATTTCAGTATAATGTTTATTAAATTGATTCTCAAAAATGGACATACCAAAATTATTTCATATATACAGATCTAAAACTATTAATTTTTCAAAGACAGTTTTGTTAAAAATTACTATAATGACCCGTATACATATCACCAAATACAAAAATTACAACCTTGAACAATACATGTACAAGTTCTATTTAAATATTTATCAATGGATTTTTAATTAATCAGTACAATTGTACCATAACATGCTTGGTTTTTTTTTTGTGTGTGTGTGTACATGTAATAAATCTGTGCTTTAAATCTATATATAGACATGATAAGTATTACAAATGTATCTATTAATCTGTTAATCCCTGGGCCTTAACGCTCACCTGTGACCTTGACCTTTGAACCCATAAGCTTCATTCAAATATCAAAATGATAATTAGGCCAATATTCTAATATACATCCCTATACAAAAAGTTTATAGTTTTCAAGATAATTAACCATTCAGGTATTCATTCGCATCTGTGACCTTGACCTTCATACTCATGACCTTCATTCATATATCAAAATGATCGTTGGGACAATACTTAAAATATTCTAATATACATGCTTGGTTTTTTTTGTGTGTGTGTACATGTAATAAATCTGTGCTTTAAGTCTATATAGACATGATAGCATTACAAATGTATCTATTTATCTGTTAATCCCTTATGGTCATAATGCAAAAAGCACTGTTAATCTCAAATATTGTTTAACAGTGTAATATATCTAGGTTTCCACAAATTAAAATTTATCAATTTTAAAAATATTTTTAACCCGGAAATGAAAATTTACATTCCCCAGGATCTGATGTCAGAAAACGGACATTGTTTTCAGTTACTTCAAATGATCAATTGTTTAATGACCTGATTAAAATGGCAGTGTCTAACCATGCTGATTCACAGTTTTTGTATATGGAAATTGAAAATTCTGTGATGAGAGTGGAGTGGAATGGATCAATGGAGTTTTATGGCCCAGTCAAGATTATTTCACTTACACAGAGGCAATCATTCCATGGATGGGGAGGAAACCAGAAAGTCCAAAGAAAACCACTGGCAAACTTTTACATACCAGGCCCTGGTTTCCCAATCATTCCTTAGCTAAGATTTTCCTTAACTTAAATCTTGCAAAATTTCAAATCTTCATAATTGTGTTATTTTTCAAGATATTAAGGAATTTTAGGTGTCAATTTTAAGATATTTTCTAGATTAAAGCGTTTGCATATAATTTGAACAAAAATATCCCTCAGTAGTTCCTAAAAGAGATTACAAAAATTTGCTAAATCTAAGTTAAGGAAAAGCTTAGCTAAGGAATAATTGTGAAACTCGGGCCAGAATCTGTCCAGAGTAGGATTCAAACCTAGATATTGTGAGGTGCTGTGATCAATTCATATAAGAACTAGAGATGGGATACCCCAGAAAAAAATTACCAAGGTATACCACGGTATATACCACAGTATACCACACATTAAGATTCAAAATACATGTAGTATATCTATTCCTATCTAAAATAACAGCTAAAGAATTTGGGCATTGGATATTTTGAGAATATTAAGGATGCTAACACACAATAAAATTCAAAGAATTGTCTGTATTTCAACCAAGTTGATTCAAAACTTGAAATCTAAATCTCATGAGATTATTCTCAAACAAAGATTTTAACAAAAAGCAAATGAACACATCAAAATTCAAACTGTTATTTCAACAATTATGAACATAATATTGTTTGTTAAAATACCGTTATTCAAAGACTTTAACGCGGTATTACCGGTACCTGGTCAGTACCACGGTAAACCGGTGAACCGGTAATACCGCACACCACTAATAAGAAAATGAGCAAGCCATACAGACTCTATTACAAAGTCAATATATCAAAATTTTAGTCCAAGCACTACTGACGAGGAATTTATTTTTGAAACAGCCGTTGAGTACTGCAAAATTAACATTTAGCACTGATGTAATAATTCTGTACAGTAGTACTTGCTAAACTTTTCAAAAATTAAATAAACATTATTTTTGACAGGAGAAATACATGAACTCTCTCTCCTCTGGTGCTTTCTAAACCCTAAAACCATATATTTTGATAAGGGTGGTAATATTTTAATATCCTGTTAACTTAAACTCAATGTACTCAAATACACACCAATATGACATCAACGGCCTGGCTTCCCTGGTGGAAATTCACGTGTCTAACCTAACCTTTCAGTTCCAAAGTTTTTACTTTGCTTCTGGATTGTGATTCAGACATGGATTAGTATGTTTGTTTTTGATTTTTACTCTGAAAGAAAACCATCAATTAGACAGTCAATGTTAGGAACAAATTTTATAGGGAGACCACTTAATTAGCATCAACAGCAGGTAAATTGGTTAATTACTTAATGTCTTTGAGTCAAATGTAACATCTGGTTTTAAAAGTGCGAAGGGTACTGCCATATCAGCCTACATAAATAGGATGCAGTGCACCGTTAAAGTGGGGTGGAATATTGGGTGTTTTACCTTCAAGACATAATAAAAAGCGATCTGGCCCCTGTTTCACAATCATTCCTTAGCTAAATTTTTCCCTAACTTAAATCTTGCAAAATTTCAAATCTTTATAATTTTGTTAATTTTCAAGATATTCAGGAATTTTAGGTGTCATTTTTAAAATTACTTCTAGATTAAAAGTTTTGACAAAAATATTCATCAGTATCATGAGAAAGAGATTACCAAAATTTGCTAAATTCAAGTTAAGGAAAATCTTAGCTAAGAATTGACTGTTAAACCGGGACCTGGTTTTAAAAGTGCAAAGGGTACTGCCATATCAGCCTACATAAATAGTTGAAGTGGGGTGGAACATTGGGTGTTTTACCTTCAAGATATATAAAAAGTGATCAGTTATGAGATAGTGGAGCTGTAGTGATTATTGGATAAAAACTACCTAGGAACTATCCATGTAAGATATGGAATTCAATAATGACCAACACTACATGGCTACTACTCACTATGACTACATCCTCATAATTCTATTTGATAAAAGCAATTCTATGCATTAAATTTTTACAAGAAATTAAAATAAATATCTCCGAATACACATGATGCAAATTTTCGCTAACCAACATCTGGTTGTGCTAACAGATCTTTGAACAACTGCGTCCAGGAATGGAAACATAGTACCAGTACCAACATACATGCAATTGCAAAAAAATTGCAACAGATCATATTGTTTAAATAACAAATTGGTGTAGCTGAGATGACAGACTAGCTGCTGAAATCCTGCAGAAAACAACATCAACACACCGAGCTAAAACTGATACAACAGTACAGACATAATTGTGTAAAAATGGCAACTGTGGTGTATTATGCACTACAGATAGAAGATCAGATTATTTAAATAACAAACTAAAGTAAACTCTGATGTAGCTGAGACGAGGGACTAGCCGATAAAATCCCATGGATAACAACAGCAACACACCGAGCTAAAACTGATACAACAGTACAAACGTAATTGTGCAAAAATGGCAACTGTGGTGTATTATGCACTACAGATAGGAGATCAGATTATCAAAATAAACTAAAGTAAACCCTGATGTAGCTGAGACGAGGGACTAACTGATGAAATCCCGTGGATAACAACAGCGACAACCGAAGCTACATAATCTTTATAATGTTCTGAACTTTACTTACACTCAAATAATATATAACATCTTTATAAACCTACATGCTGACAAAATCATAACAACAGATTTTTTCTTGACAGATGTTTAACAAACATTATCTCATAAATCTAGCAGATTTAGAAACACCGGGATATTTATACATAGGTACATACAACAGAAGGTTGAGTAGAACAGGGTGAAAGCTGAAGAGGTCTAACAAAAGGATGAGTAGAAGACGAGGATGAGAGCTGGAGAGGTAGAGCGAGAGAGAGAGAGATGCCCAACATATTTAGAAATACCAGGTTATTTATATACAGGTACATTTAACAGAAGGTTGAGAGAGAGAGAGAGAGAGAGAGAGAGAGAGAGAGATGGTGGTGGATGGTTTATTAACAAAAATCTGATAAATCTAACAGATTTAGAAACACCAGGAATATTTACATACAGGTACATATAACAGAAGGTTGAGTAGAAGAGTGCGAGAGAGAAAGAGAGAGAGAGAGAGAGGGCTGATGTTTAACAAACATTATCACATAAATCTAACAGATTGAGACACAATGGGATATTCATATACAGGTACATACAACAGAAGTTGTGAGTGTATGAAATATGCTGATGTTATAGTATCTGCAAGCAAGAGAGAGAGAGAGAGAGAGAGAGAGAGAGAGAGAGAGACATACAACAAGAGCATGGGCAAGTTTAGAAGAAATTATCTTGTAAGTTTTCTTATTTTAAAATATCTTTTAAAGTTTTAAATTTAAGTTATTTTAAAAATATCTTTTAAGTTGGAGAAAAACGCCGCACAAATTATTACAGAAAGTGGAGGGACAAGACAATGCCTTGCCATATCATGGCTGGTTTCTAAAATGCATATAAAAATTACAAAATAGCTGAAAAAATCATCATGCATTATCAAATAGTCTACAGAATGGTTAAAGAAGTGATTTTCCTAGGTGGTCTAAAAAATTATTTTCAAAAAACTCAACTACACCTACTTGAAGTCTTAAAATCCCCTTAAAATCTGAACATGTATGTGCCATTAGGTAAATTGTATGGTAATTTTTTCTAAAGTACAGCAGGTGATACAAAAGACTATTAAGATCTATTAGGGAAAAAAATTTAAAATTAAAAAAAAGGGTGAAATGATAGTTTTAAGTACATGTACTTTAAAAAATGTGTGATACTTTTCCCCTAGAACCAGGAATATCATAGGAAAAGACTGAATGAAACTGATCGAGCAGGAAGGTTGGTTGATTGGTTGAAATATGGTGTTTTACAACACAGAATATTTCACCACTGCACTTGGACACCTTAGAGCTGAATGCTAAAACTTGAACCACTTGACTACCATGGTCCCTACTGAAATAGGGTTAAAAGAATAAAAAGTGAACAAATATAGTAATGGCTCTTTGTAAACACTGTACAGGATATTGGCATCATCGCAATCATTGCTATTAAAACTAAAGCAATCTCTTAAGAGACAAATGCTCCACCTTCGCCTGCCCAAGATTGCCGAGTTGTTATTTCTAAGATTTGACTGTGTGACCTTGACCCCTTGTAATCCCTGACCAATAATGCACTTAAACCTGGTATGCAACAAACCATTTCATGTTGATTTACGTTTGTGCAAAGTTTGATCAAAATTCATTTATAGACAAAGAAGATATGAAGCATACACGATATTGGGACAGACAGTCTGGCAAACAGGTGGACAATGCAATTACTATATACCCCTAAACTTTTGTTAAAGAAGTTGTTTGTACATGTTGTAGGCCTGCTTGAAAAAACTTTTAATAAATGGAAACAGAAATGATAAATTTATTATATTTTTCATTAAAGGATATATGGAGCTGCTTTCCATTGTTCTTTTTACAAAGCAGAAATTATATACAGTATAACCTGCTATAAAGTCCACCTCTGTATAAAGTCCACCTGTCTATAGCAACCAGTCTGAAGTATCCCCAATGGATTTTACTATATAATGACCCTGTATATAAAGTCCACCTGTCTAATGTGAATAGAGTCCACCCTTTTTAGTCCCAAATGACTCCTCAACCTGTCTATAAAGTCCACTTTTTTAATCAACTTTTTTTTAGTTTTTAGAATTTTATGATGTCTAAATTATGCAAAACAGTTTTGACCAAGTAATTCTTATCTGAATGGATTGAGATTGGAATATAATTATTATAATGATAATTCTTTGAATATTGTATATATAGTGACATTTACAATTTTCTGTAAAATTTTGAGTTATAATAAGTTAAAATTTTAGGAATAAAAACATGAACTCATTATTCTCATGTCAATGACTGAAGCCATTATTAGATCAGAAGCTAGAAATAGTCTTTGTTATTTACAGGTAAAAAATGTTTTCTATAACTATCACTTAATTAGTGACACCCTGCTTCTTAAGAAAACATAGACAGGTGTTTACTGATTAGATAAACTGTTACCATGTAATCAGAAATATTGTCCCTTAAGATTAAGGTACACTTTCAAATATTTTCTATAATTAATTTTAAATAATCAATTAAAAAAAAATAAAGAAATACATGTATTTAAATATTTTAAAAGGTACCACATATTTTTGTCTTATTTGTATACCAGTATCAACAATAAATGTTTACTTGTTCATAAGAGGTGACCCCTATATAAAGCCCACCTGTCTATTAAGTCCACTTTTGCTCAGTCCCCTGGGTGGTCTTTATACACAGGTTATACTGTATTTAAAATCAAAGAAAAAATTATTTTTTTTATATCAGCCATCTGTATAATGCTGTTAGCTAGAGGCTGAGATTATATGCCAGATAATCTGATAATCCCAATATATCCACTTCACTGTGAGCTTTTAATTGTATTTCATTTCCTAAATCAAATTAAAATAAAAACATTTACAAAAAATAAATCTAATTTTGTTAACTTTACAAGATCAGGGTTAGTGAAATCAGAAAAAAGTACGGAGATTGGTATAAATTGGATATACTGGTTATCAGGGTTGTAACGTCAGCCACACACATGGCAAAACAGATACCAATACACAATGTATCACATGTTCTGTAGACAAAATACAAACAGGTGTCTCCTGTCGTATTTCTTAAAATGAAAAAAAAATCCTTTGCCTTTTTCTACAATTAAAATTTTACCAATCTAGATATATCAATTTATTACATGTTCTGTAGACAAAACACAAACAGGTGTTCGTCTGTTGTATTCTTAAAATGGAAAAAAAATCTTTTGCCTTTTTCTACAACTAAAATTTGACCAACCTAAATATGTCAATTTATTTCATGTTATGTAGACAAAATATAAACATGTGTTCTCCCATAGTATTCTTAAAACGGAACAAAAAATTCTTTGCCTTTTTACTACATGCTTAAAGTTGACCCAATATGTCAATTTATGACAATTTTTTCATTCTATATTATAGACACAATCCAAACAGGTGTCTCCTACACAATCTAAAAATGAAGATTTTTGGTGTTCTCCATTCATATTTTTGAAATTAAAAACAATCATTGCCCTTTTTTCTACACACTTAAATTTGACCTAACCGTCAATTTATTACTTGTTTAGTACAGACACAACATCAACAGGTGCCCTGGACCTCTCTCCACAATCTCCCTGGACCTCTCTCCACAATCTCCCTGGACCTCTCTCCACAATCTCCCTGGACCTCTCTCCACAATCTCCCTGGACCTCTCTCCACAATCTCCCTGGACCTCTCTCCACAATCTCCCTGGACCTCTCTCCACAATCTCAACTTCATATTTCTTTCAATGAAAAAAAATCCTTTGCCTTAATTTGATGAATATGACATTTTATTGCATGTTCTGTAATCTGTATGCATGAATGTTTATGGGTTGACACAACACAAACAGGTGCCCCCACTCTCTGCAATCTCCTTAATCTCAAAATAAAGATTTTTTTAAACAATCTGACCAATATTTTTATGTAAAACATGTTCTTTGACATATAACAACCAGGTGCCATTTTGCAAAACTCAAAATGAGGAAATTTCTCAAAATGAAGATCTTTTTAAACAATCTAACCAATATTTTGATGTAAAACATGTTCTCTGACAAGTGACAAGCAGGTGCCATTTTGCAAATCTCAAAATGAGTAAATGATCTATACTACAAAATTGACAGTTCATCAGATACTGAGTACGTGTGTACTAAGTGTCAGTAATACTTTGTCTAATTGAGTACATGTGAACTCAATCATCTTGAGAAAAATCTTTGAATCAATATGTAACATTTATGTTTTCTAGAGTTAATTCAATTCAAAACATTTTCTTCAGTTTTTTGCATCCCTAACTAACTTTAAATATTTAAGTAAGTTGGGTGGTTGCAGTTTAGTTCAAAATGTCTAAAAATAAGTGTTTCTGCTATGTAAAATTATATAATAATTTTGCTATGGTTCTAACGTAAACACATGTGAAAAAATTTACACTTGACTTTAAAAAATTAAAGGGGGATAAGTCAGTACACATTTAATTAAAATTATCCTATAAATACATCTATTTTTACATTTTCATCCAATTAGAAAGTGATGTTATCCATAGCTGCAAGTTTGTGATAAAATTAGAATTGTCTTTAAAAATTAAAGGGGAATAACCCAGAACATTAAATTAACCTAGTCCTGTTACCACTCTTAATAAATACAGCTATTTTTTACATTTTCATCCAATTAGAAATTGATGCTATTCATAGCTGCAAGTTTGTGATAAAATTAGAATTGTCTTAAAAATTAAAGGGGAATAACCCAGAACATTGAATTAGCCTAGTCCTGTTACCACTCTTAATAAATACAGCTATTTTTACATTTTCATCCAATTAGAAATTGATGCTATCCATGGCTGGAAGTTGAAGATAAACTTGAGGAGTTTGTTGTTTTTATCGTTGTGGTACATGACTTGATGCGGACCAGACAGTTTTTGACGGAGAAAATTCTGGCAAGTTTAAAACATGTTGTACCTTAATTGGCTTTGATATCAAAGTTAAATTCTTCTTATCAGTAAAATAATAAGATCTGTACTTTGTCTTAATTTTACTTTTATCTGCACCTGAAGTTTTATGAGAACTTAAAATGCCATGTGCTCAAGTACGCAAATTGTTGTAAAGTGTTTTAGTTTTTTTACGAGAGGACGCCTTACCATAAAATTATAGAAATGTTTAATTTTTATCGCTTTTATCGAGATTATATTTAAAAGTCCATGTGTATTGTGTATTGTTTTGTGAATATGCTGTTGTGCGTTTTATAGATTATTCCAGAAATTATGAAACAATAAAGAAAATTGCTGATAACTTTAGAGTCAAAAGTCATTTACCTTGTGTATTGTGTTTTTAAAAATATGCTGTATGGATTCTTCAACAAAACCTATATTAAAAACTTAACTTATCAGAATTGTTATGAATGTTATTGTAACTGCTATTGGAGATTTTACCATAGAATTTTCTAATTGCTTACAAGTGGAAAAAAGTAAAAGACATTCTAATATAACTGGTTGCAGGACTACTGTACTGAGTTATCTCCCTTGGAATATTGCTTTTATCTAGCACTATTTTAATTGTCGGTAGATGTACTGAGTTGTCTACCTTAGAATATTAGTTTTACCTAGCACCATGTATTGCATTTTCATCTCAAACTGTATTGTTTCTGATAGCATACCTCTACTAGATTATGTCCCTTTATTTCGTTCAATGCAGTCATATTTTATCTCATTAAAACAGTCATGATAGAGAAACCCTCTCTCTCGCTCTCATAACACACACATACTCATTTTTGCAACATTACACTTAAAAGGTGATTTATGATAAATGATTTATTCCGAGAGGAAGTGTCAGTGATATTAAATAACTTCATATATTTTAAAAATTTGAAATTAATCCCCATTTTATCTGTTAAAACAAGTGTATTTTAAACTTTTTAAGATATTTGTGTTTATGATGAATGTATAAAACCTTCTACAGATCTGCCTCGTATTTCACGTCAGATGACGTTAATCTATTCAACTTAATGAAATCTTAAACTAGTGTTAACCTATGGGCAAATGAATTATTAAAAAATGAAATGAATCTTCATTATATACACTGACTTTAATAATACATATGTTGTCTGAAAAGTTGTCTTAGTAACAATACAGATGGCTGGAAGATGTAAAACAGATCCCTGGGACTCGAGTTCCAAGGTTCCTGAGGGGGGTTCAACAGGGGGATGATTTATGTGTATTTCAATTTTGACAATTTATTCTAGACAACTAATTTTTTTTTGTCTAGTGGACCACCTTAGTTAAGAATGGACCCAAGCCTTATTTATGTGGAGGGCCAGACTCAATATGTGGCTGGATAGCTCAGTGGGTAGATCGTCCTGCTAGTATTGGGTAGGTCCTCTGTTAGAGTCCTAGTTTTGCTTCTGCATTTTTTCCCTTTCCTTATACATTTGTATATCTTCCATTGGCATTGATACGTTTTGTCAGTACCAATAGAAACACAATGAGTTGACCGATTGAATTGGGTTTTACATCCCAGTCAATAATATTTCACTTATATTGAGACACCCCTGACTACCGGTATACAGGAAAGTAGCAGAAAGTTTCACAAGTTATTACACAGTATACTGGAAACTATAAGCCATGTACTAATATTAGCCATTTTGGCAATGATACAGTTTAATAAGAGCAATCAAATACAGTCCAATCTGTCTTAAAGGCCACCTTTATATAAGCCATTAAGGGCCACCTGCTTATAAAGATTTACGCTAATTCAAGTCTACATGAATTTACTTATAATTTTCACTAAAATTTGTACATGCTATAATTAATTTTACTGTATGTATTTTTTATTTACTGGTATATCATATCCCCCTGACTGTGCCTTTTTGAATAAGTGCATATTTTTTTCTGGATTTTTTTTTAACTTTTTTTGAAAAGTGGGATCACTAATTGGTGATAAACTATAAGTCATCTTTTTCATTGATGTTTATACAACTTTATCTTTGAAAAATGTCAGTCTCATAAAACATGTAAGCTCTATGTACCTGGTACATGTTAACTTACCGACCTCCTGTTAATGTTCTGGCAACAGGTTAAGATGATCAGATGATGTGTTATCATTGTAAATCCCCCCTCCTGACTCTCAGAAGACTGTTATGAAATTATTACAAAATACTGCACAAAACTGACTTTTATGAAATAAACAGCCAGGGCCCAGTTTTTCGAAGCTTGATTAGTTTTATCAATTGATTAGTAAAAATTTATCTTTTGCATTATATGAAATATTTTGTGAATTTTTTTGTTTAAAACACAAAAAGTGTATAGAATTTCACATCAAATTAAAAGAAAATGTTTTAAAACTGTTGATTCAATAATAATTTGTTAAGTTTATTGGTGTTTTAAATTCGCACTAATCACTAATTTAATTAATCAAGCTTTGGACAACTGGCCCCTGTATATAAAGACAGAGTTGGGTAAGAGTTCTCATCTTTTAATGCCAAAAAAACTTTGTGACCAGTCTCTATCTCTCTCTCTCTCCTTATAATTTCAGCTCTCTCTCTCTCTCTCTCTCTCTCTCTCTCTTTATAATTTCAAATCTCTCTCTCTCTCTCTTTATAATTTCATCTCTCTCTCTCTCTCTCTCTCTCTCTCTCTCTCAGACACAGCAATTAACTAGATCAACAACAAAGAATTAGCATCATTTAGAACAAGTAAACATTTTTTCCAAGAAAAATATTTTCACAAGACAGGAGCCAATTAACGTGAGAATTTTTCTAAATAATTCCCGGAGTGACTAAATAAACATGAAATGAAAGGAATACAAAATCGATTAAAATATCTTCTAGATAGATCGGTCATCGTTTCGGAAATGGTACGGGAAGATAATTACAATGATTAGTAATTGTCTGTGTATATAAGCACTCGAGATTTGTAACGGACTCTGTAGACAAACACTTGATATGGATCTGATCTTGTATAGTAATTAATCCGCTGGACACCTGAGTTTCGAGTGTACCTCTTAGAACTAATTATACTATAACGAACTCCATCTGATGAGTAAAGAATCTTGGACATGTACTACATATTTAGTTATGCTTAATTGAGGCTTATAGGCATTAAAATAATAATTCAGCAAAACTCTAGTTACACATATGGCACAGTTTAGGAGGGCATATAGGGAAATCTAGATTAGACTTGGGACATTGGACTTCATCTAAATAGGTTTTGCATCCTGTTTCCAATTCAACCTTAAGTTACACACATGGCAAGGTTTAGGAGGGCACAAAGGGAAATCTAGATTAGACTTGGGACATTGGACTTCATCTAAATAGATTTTGCATTCCGGAAACTGGAAAGCCTGAAACAACCACCAACCTTTGGCGAGTGAACTGACAGACTAACATGCATAATCTGTCCTGAGTGGGATTCAAACCTAGACAGTGAGAAGCACTGCGATCTGTAATCACAAACATTAGATTCAACAATTAAGGCCCCTTCAATTGTCAAAAGGAAGCCAAAAAATTATCAAAGTCCTGCAATATTGAGTCTGAAATTCTATAGCAATATAGTCCAGGCTTTATGACCTACCTGGTGCATTTATAAACTCCAAGCCCTTAGTCTGTAACAACAGTCCAGACTTAAAAATATGTCTGGTGCATTCAACAATAGTGAGTCTCAAACTCTACATCATCAGTCAAGACTTTATAATACGCCTGGTGCATTTGTCAATATTGATTCAAAACTCCAAGCCCTTTGTCTGAAACAGCAGTCCAGACTTTACAATACATCTGGTGCATTCGACAATGTTTTGACATCAGTCCAGACTTTAAAACACACCTGATACATTCGACATTGTTTTGACATCAGTCCAGACTTTACAATACGCCTGATGCATTCGACAATGTTTTGACATTTTTGTAACTGACACTTAACTGACATCTCAGGAAATACTCTATATATTCTAGTATATCATATGTAAAATTAATTTAAATGGTTAAAGTATTAAAAAGTCACATAAGTACATTAAGTGTGGACATGACAGCAGTAAGGATATAGTACATGAATATAAGTATGATACATTAGATGTACTAATGACTCTAGCCTTGTGGGACCAGTTTACCTCCGATCTCAATAATTAAATGCCAAATGATCAGTATAGAAGATCATCAATATTAGTGAGAACAGTTAAGAGCATGCTTTATTGTAAGCACATTGGCCAACAAACCACATGTAGACGTTGAATTTCAATAATCATCTAAGCAATTATTGTCCACTATTTCAACAGCTTAGGTTAGATCAAGATGGGGTTAAAACCATAGAGTTTTCTTGATATAAAATACACATGTGATCCCCCATCTGAGCTAATGGTTTGCCATTTAGAAATGAAAGTCACTTGGTCCTTCTGAAGAGATCTTAAAAACTTGATACCCTGTATGATGTTAGACAGATTATCAAAGAATGAGGGTCGCCGCTGTACCACGTGATACCCTGATACCCGCTAAGGTTTGTGCGGAACACTTATTTTCATTATTTTCACTGGATATGAAATGGCATGAGATGACGTTTTCCCGTAAAAATGACGTTATTCCGGGAATTTACGACGTCAACCTTTTCAAAAACATTCCGCACAAACGTTAAGAGGTATTGATCACGTGGTTGAGCGGCGAACCCCATTCTCCCTGCACATTGGCCTGAATGCATCACATAAGTCAAGATTTCTGTCACTTAACCTACAGCTGGTAACATCTCGATATAAGTTAAATATTCTTGACTGGGGCATAACACCATATTCTATCAATTTTCTATAGCCCTAAAATGTTTACAAACTCTGAAGATGGGTTAAAACTGCAATATAGGTTGTGCACTTTTTTACTTGCCAGTAAAATATTATCAATAATACTATATTTAAGTGGTCTAAAATGTGAACCTACAGATCATAACAGCATCTCCCACCACGGATCCAACTCAGGACATTTCTTGGTGTAAACAACTTTGTCAGTTTCTGCTTGAAGAAGGAAGGTGGTTGTCTCTAGGCACTCCAGTATTCTCCACCATCCCCGAACTGTCAGCCTTGGTATTCTCCACCATCCCCGAACTGTCAGCCTTGGTATTCTCCACCATCCCTGAACTGTCAGCCTTGGTATTCTCCACCATCCCTGAACTGTCAGCCTTGGTATTCTCCACCATCCCTGAACTGTCAGCCTTGGTATTCTCCACCATCCCTGAACTGTCAGCCTTGGTATTCTCCACCATCCCCGAACTGTCAGCCTTGGTATTCTCCACCATCCCTGAACTGTCAGCCTTGGTATTCTCCACCATCCCTGAACTGTCAGCCTTGGTATTCTCCACCATCCCCGAACTGTCAGCCTTGGTATTCTCCACCATCCCTGAACTGTCAGCCTTGGTATTCTCCACCATCCCTGAACTGTCAGCCTTGGTATTCTCCACCATCCCTGAACTGTCAGCCTTGGTATTCTCCACCATCCCTGAACTGTCAGCCTTGGTATTCTCCACCATCCCTGAACTGTCAGCCTTGGTATTCTCCACCATCCCTGAACTGTCAGCCTTGGTATTCTCCACCATCCCTGAACTGTCAGCCTTGGTATTCTCCACCATCCCCGAACTGTCAGCCTTGGTATTCTCCACCATCCCTGAACTGTCAGCCTTGGTATTCTCCACCATCCCTGAACTGTCAGCCTTGGTATTCTCCACCATCCCTGAACTGTCAGCCTTGGTATTCTCCACCATCCCCGAACTGTCAGCCTCAATATAAGTCAAGAACTCTTAACTGGGATGTAAAACTCCATTATTCAACTTAACTTGCTCCATAAATGGGAAGTCGATGTTTCGATCCCCGGCCGAGTCTGACCCAAGACTTGAAAGTGGGTAGTGACTGTTCTTTCGCCAAGCACTCGGCATTACGAAGTGAAAGTCATGAGTGACCGTTCTTTTGGATGGGAACTTAAAATAAACGAGGTCCCGTGTCACGGTGGGCTTGGCACGCTATTTTAAGAACCCTGCTGTATAATGCTATCAGTGCAATGCACAGGCAAAATTTCTGCACCTTTGCCTATACCTGGTGACGTCTCGATATAAGTGAAATATTCATGACTCAACTCTTAACTTAACTCTATGCACTGATATGATCACAACATTATAACAGAAATATTATCTATTACATACCAGTACTATCCACATCACACTGATAAAACTGACATGATGGACAAAAACTCATCAATATTTTATCTTGCTTTTACATAATTATTACAAAATTATCAATAAATTCATTAATACTTTTCTCTAGCTTTTACATATTACAAAATTATCAATAAATTCATTAAGAAATGTGTAATCTTCCTATCTTCTTACGCAAATTCCAATTAGAAATAAATTTAAAATCCATATACAGTTATTACATGAATAGAATAGATAGACACATGTATGTCTAAGAAAGCTATAGAATGTGTGATAAAATGATGATAGTACTAATTAAATTCTGCACTGATGTGTAAAATACAAGCTGTATTATAGCCATTTTAAACTAAAAAGTTTCACAATTATCATACAAAAATTAAACAGATTCTGAATGGAAGGGATGAGGGGGGTGGCTCTGTGGCAGAGAGAGTGGTCTTAAGTGTATGCTTACAGATCATAATGCCTTGCACCACCCTAGGTTTGTATCCCACTCAGGGCAGATCCTAGTGTAAGACATTTTATCAGTTCACTTTAGTACAACATTAAAACAGGGACTTAGTAAAACATGTGCTGAGGAATATGATTTCTTCCAATTCTATCTAAGGACTTCTTACAGCACCTTCACCATGCAACAGGGGTTTGTCTGACCCTAGGAAGTGGGATATAAGTTGGTATTAAGGTGGAACTTGATTGACTCCATTCAAGGTAGTTGAATCAAGGGAGGAATGTCATTGACAGATGTCTCGATATAAGTGAAATATTCTTGACTGGGGCATTAAACACTTTTAACCAAGTCAACTCACTGACAGGACTCGATGAGTGTCCAGGGAGCTCAGTTGTTAGAGAATCCGACTAGTATTGGGAAGGTCACGGTTCAAATCCTGGTTTAGACACTACATTTTTTCTTTCCTATCAATACAGCAACTTCCTTCGCAAGACAAAACAAAAACCTTTGTGTGATTATACAACTGATGCTACCATGCCCTCTTACATACACTACACACAGGTCTTATCTTGGTTTGAGCGGCCAGGTGTTGTCTAGATGTAAGTCAATACCCTTGACTGCAGACAACAGTTACTTAAAGCCCATTAAAAATTAATCAACGGTATGCTTTTATTAACTTTCAAACTCCCATTTAAAAAAAAAATAATAATAATAAAAATCTGTTATCAATCCATGGGTCATAAATGTATTATGAGGCTTTTATTAACTATCAAACTCCCATTTAAAAAAAAAACATTTTAAAATTGGAAAAAAAGGTAAAATCCTTTCTCTGTCTACCTATCCATAGACCATACTCAAATTATTATGCTTTTATTAAATCTCAAACTCCTAATTTTAAAAAAAAATAATTTTTTTTTTTAAAAATTCCCTTTGCCATTTATCTATCCATGGACCATAAACCGATTATGAACAAAATCAATTCCACTTTGCTCCTCGAGATTTTTCACTCAACTGGAGACAGTTGGGTTATATAAGTCTTATAATTTTGATGTAATAGTAACGATGACGAGGGCTTTATAAGATAAGTACAGTACAGACCTGTCGAAAGTTTACCACCCGAGCCGACAAAAAGTTTAACACCCGAGCCGACACATTAGCCATAAGCACAGCACCTTTCTGTCCTTCAAAAGCTTCAAAATTTCAACAGATTTTCAGCAGCTGCTTTTATATCGCTCTGCAGCTTTCTGGCCGTTCTCTATTCCCATCTCGGCCACTTGGCAGCTGAGCGTCGACTCCTACTCGTTAACTCAGTGTTAAACTTTCGACAGGTCTGTACTGTATGTCTATATAACATGGTAGAGTAACTGTTTCCTACTTACTTTCTATAGAACAACTGTACTTAAGGCTAATAAAGATTTTTAGTAGTTATGTAATAAAGAGGTTGTAATTATTTACAACAGCGATTTAAAGTGCCGCAGTAAACATCCAATAATTCACCTACTAAAGAATAAAAAAAAAAGAATAAAAATAAAAGAATTTTACAAAATCTATTTGTAATATCTAAGATGTTTTTTTTCATTATTACTAAAGAATAAAAAAAAGATTTTTTACAAAATCTTTAGGTAATATCTAAGATATTTTTTCCATTATATTTATTTATTTTTTTTAGGATGATTTTTTTTAAAAGATTTTTGAAAGTGCATTTACAACAGTTTTGCGTTTCTTTCCAGGAGACCATATGCTCTCCAGAAACGTAACATAAAACGGAGGGAAAGATGTCCAGACTTTGATTGATTTTGTGCCCTACAAAAAATTTTAGTAGAGGCTTTAGTAGTTGGGTGCTCTGAAGCTATTGCTGACCCCAACCCATTCTGGCAGATCCTAGTGTGAGAAAGTTTGTCTGTTCACTGCTGATAGTCCAAGATTTTCTCTGGGCCTACGATCCCAGATTTGACCACTTCTATATATAGGTAAAAGAACCTCGACAGTAGTGTAAAACACCGTTACTCTGCTCCACCATTCCAGAAATGACAATCTCAATGTTAGTGGAAGACTCTTGTCAGAGACATAAAACTCCATTACTCCACTCCTCCAAAATTAGGGGGTTACACCATCGCAGTAAACATAACAGTCTAGACATAAACAGGTTTGGAGTAGGTAGCTTGCATTTTTATAATTTGGTGTGTGAATTATCAGAATGTTTAAGGTAACTGAAAATTCAAGACATCTGAACTCAGTCAACTCCTCATGCTTAACAAATTTAAAACATAATAATTATAACAATCTTCATTAGGCCAAGCCAATAAATCTGTATATTTCTGCAGTAAAAATGGTAATGTCTGTATGCAATATGTAGTGTGAATACACACAGAACCATTTATATACAGTAAAACCTTAATTCTAATTCATTCTGTATGTAATGCTCGTTTTCATTGGCTGACGTCAACAATTTGCGACAGTATAACCACCGATATACTGTCGCAAATTCCCACAGTAAAAACACAATATACTGCTTCAAATTTTTCGGGTACTTGCACGTGCGCATGCTGTACTGAACCATCTTCATGGATTAATGGAAACTTACACAGGGTATGACAGAGATATACTAATCGAGGATGAATATTTTCCTGTCACTGAAAATATTTCACTGTTAGTGGTGTAGGATTCTTTTACTCAGACGCCAAAACTCAATTTGTAAACAAATATTTGCATCAGATCATGCCACCATCCGTGTCTTCCGAAAATGACATCATCAAATTTTGTTGACGTTCTTGCGTAAAATGATTATGACGTCATCAATGTAGTGTCTGTAAGTGATTGTGTCTCATCCGGAAGGCACCTTACTTTTTCGTAGAATCAGATTTAAAAGTCAGAGAAATCTAATTAATGCGGGAAATGGTTCGTGTGATCTGTCTCAACCAGTTCAAATGGATTTGGAAAATCCCCAAGTTATTTATAGTATCGTTTTCAGAAAATGCTTACCAGATCCTTTAAAGTATGTTTTGAATTAGAATAGGGATAACTGTCTTGTAATTTTCGATTTGCAGACGTATATCGGTGGTTATACTGTTGCAAATTAGTTTTATTGGCTCCGCTGACGCGTCACCAATAAAACTAATTTGCAACAATATAACCACCATTATACGTCTGCAAATCGAAAATTACAAGACAGTTATCCCCTAATTCATTTCCACAATTTGTTCAGTTAAAATTTTTGACATTATAAAGGGTTTCTGCGATATATCAAATGAAGATGAGTTGAGTAATGGCATTTAACATTCCAGTCAAGAATATTTCACTTATATCAAAACATCACCAGCTATAAGCGAAGGTGCAGAAATTTTGCCTGTGCGCTGTGCTGATGGTATCATACAGCAGGGTTTTGTTGTGTCACGCCTACTGTGACACAGGACCTCATTTATTTTAAGTTCCAATCTGAAAGATCCCTGACTTTCATTTCATTTTGTAATGCCGAGTGCTTGGTGAAAGAACAGTCACTGCCCTCTTTCAAGTCTCAGACCTGGTCGCAGTCTGAACCCACAACCTCCCACTTATGAAGCAAGGGCTCTACTACCAATCACCAAGTTTCATCATATTTAGCCAGTAATTTTGAAGAGGATTAAAAAAATGAATGACAGACAATGCAAGACACAGATGACAGAATGCTGAACTATCAGGTGAGCTACAAATTTAAAATATATTTGTCACAAAAATCTTGATAGACCTACATTTGGTGACATCTGATGCAAGGAGATATAACATATAAGTTTAGATCTATTCCAAATCAGCACAAATCACAGATATAAGAATGATTATACTCCATCAATCAATGACCTGATCACACAAAACCACTAAATCCACCCCTTTAAACAAACAAGTATTTTAAACCTAATAAGGAAAACTTCTTAACTTTACAAAGAATTTCAACAAGACTAGTCTTCAATATTTACTTTAATATTAGGGCAAAGCAAATAAAGTTTTGTGTTTTTGTTAATCCAATCCAATACAAAACTGCAACCCATCTTATTCTGTTGTACCCCAAAATTTTCATTTCTTTTTCATTTTTTTTTAATTTTTTTTTTGTTTGCACATTGTCCCTATGAATTGCAAAAATTTGTCATTTCACCTATAGATGGCGATGTCTCAATATGTGCGACATATTCTTGACTGGGACTTACAACCCCATTCAATCTACTTGACTGGGACTTACAACCCCATTCAATCTACCAATCAAACAATCCATCTTATAAAACAAAACCATCAAACTTTGAGATTTTGACCAGTTAGAATTTAAGCCTACCTACCAACACTGAATTTAAAAGGCAAATAAATGTATACCTGCGTATGTAAATTTGAGATTTTGACCAGTTAGAATTTTAGCCTACCTCCCAACACTGAATTTAAAAGGCAAATAAATGTATACCTGCCTATGTAAATTTTGAGATTTTGACCAGTTAGAATTTTTGCCTACCTTCCGACACTAAATTTAAAAGGCATATACATGTACCTGCCCTCCTATGTTTTAAGACTGTGACAAGAAACACAGAATAAAAGTTCTGTGGCCTTAAATGCACTACAATTTTGACATGTTTACTTTATACAGTTGTTATTATTACAATGTTGTGATTCCTCCGATACTCAGGAACCATGGACCAGATTGGAACCCTCAATAAAGAATTTTATTAAGCAAACTTGTCATCCCGCCTGATAATCCACCCCTACATTATTGATTGATGGCGGCGGGATATTTATCAGCAATCATATTTTAGATATTTAAGGTGCCAATGGGGTAAATTGAATGGGTTTGAATCTTTCCCAAAATTTCTGTTTCAAAAAACTTAACAGAGAATGTAATAAAACTACAATAAAGCGGTCTCCTGACAGCCTGGCTGAAGTTGGAAACAACTATTCTATGGACAATTATAACTCCTTTAGTTACAATCAAAACATTAACAGTTGTTTAAAGTGTCTATCCATGCCACAGACTGTGGCTATAGTCTGTAAGAGGCTGTTCCACAAGATTATGGACCATAGGTAGAAGGAGAACTGAAATACAGTCCGACCTGCCTTAAAGGCCACCTCTATATAAGGACCACCTGCTTTGAAAGGCCAGTAGAATTGTATCCCAATTGTTCTTTATTTATATTATTTGAACCTGTATATAAAGGCCACCTGTGCATAAAGGCCATTTTTACTAGTTCCCATGGGTTGCCTTTATAGACAGGTTTGACTGTAATTTTATCCTGGTGTGTGGTTTCAGGAATCTGATGTTGTGCTCTCAAAAATTTTCAAAATCAGAATCGAAACTATAAATGATGTGAATGTGAAAATTTTACTTGAAGATTCCTCATCTATGCCACTACAGACAATGCTCCATAAGGTGGAAGGAAACAAGATCCTTATATTTGGACAAGGTTGTATGGTGGTTAGGTAGTGTTATACTGGCGGGGTGGTCACTATATCAGATCTTATTACACGTTCATTTCTGTGTCAATTTCATTTTATATATCTACCATAGGTTAAATAATCCTAATCTATTTCTTTAGATGAAAAAAAATCACCTTTGGTGGAAAAAAAAATTATATCTTGATAAATAAATATTTCTTTAGAATTCTGAAATATACAGGTATAAGATTAACCTTGGAATTGATATTTTTTCTCTCTTTACAAATTCTATCTTTTAATTCATTATAAAATTTATAAATTCACCTTGGAATTGATATTATTCTTCACAAAGTGTATTGTTACAGTTTTATATAAAATATATATCAAAATATGAGCTATATTAATTGTATCTAGCTTGCTAATCTGTTAAAAGCTTTATCAAGTTAATAGATATATGTTTCTATAGGACAATAAAAGACATATATATTTATATATATATATATTAGATATCTTTAAAATCTCTACTTTAATAATTTTTTTGTGTTTATGCTTTTGATCTTATTCTTTAGGGCCTGGGTGGCTGATGGTATAAAGCTAGCACTTAACCATTACCGATCACAGTCTTGTTACCACCTACGTTCAAATCCCAGTTGAGGAGATTCTAGTTTGAGTAGGGTGGATCAGTCCTATTACCACCTACGTTCAAATCCCACTTGAGTAGATTCTAGTACGAGGAGGGTTGAATAATTGAGTTTTACACCCCAGTCCCAGTCAAGATTCTTTCACTTATATCAAGGCAGGGAGGTTAAGGATGGTGGAAGAAACGACAGAGTACCCAGAAAACCATTATCTTCAGACTTTAGCAACGTGTAAGGAAGTTTGTCTGTTTGCTTGCCAGTGGTTTTCTTTAGTCACTCTAGTTTCCTCCACTATCACTGATCACCATGATATAAGTGATGCAATATTAACTGGTGCAAAACAATATCACATTCCATTCCGGGGATAAAGCTTAACTATTCTGAGTTAGGGGCCCAGCTCAATTCATAAAAGAAGTTGTAATAGTAATAAATAGCTAAAATGTGTAAACATTAAGACTGATTATTAGTAGCCATGGCTACTGGCCCCTCATGCTAATCTTCATCCCTACATTCTATTTCACTCATATTCTGCTATGTTGTTGGATAATACAGGTTTGGTCAAACACACAAACTTTTTTTGCTGACTTTGCATAAAAGTATCTAATGTAAATGACATCAGTAACACAGTGTAAATCACTGCAATTTTATTTGATTTTCTATGATAAAACCATATTATAATCAAAATTCAATCAATCCTGTCCCATAATCACTGACCCGATGTCAGTATAATGTGACTCGGGAAGTAGTATGCTTGTCTGTGGCGTACTGACTCGGTGAGCTAGCACCTTAAAGTTGCCCTGAGTGTGTGCTGGTATAAGGCAGACCATAAAACATACTCACATTTCACATATATACAGGAACTTGTTCAAAGATTAATCCATAGATATTAGTAAAGTAGTTCTCGTAGCGAATAGCTGAAAAATTGCTAATGTGACATTAAGCAACATTCAATAACAACAACATAATCTCTGAGGTTCAACTTCACTTAAAATCAGGGGTCAGATAAACAGGTCAAATATGTTGGACTGAGGTTCAACTTGACTTAAATCATGGGTCAGATAAACAGGTCAAGTATGTTGAACTGAGGTTCAACTTGACTTAAATCATGGGTCAGATAAACAGGTCAAATATGTTGAACCTCAGGTTCAACTTGACTTAAATCATGGGTCAGATAAAACAGGTCAAATATGTTGAACTGAGGTTCAACTTAACTTCAAATCAGGGGTCAGATAAACAGGTCAAATATGTTGGACTGAGGTTCAACTTGACATAAAATCAGGGGTCAGATAAACAGGTCAAATATGTTGGACTTTCAACATCTTAAAAGAATATACAATATACTAGTAGCCTTGAATAACAATGACAGGGCTAATAAATGATAGATGTATGACCAATATGTACTAGACACATACATCTATCACTTAATATTATCACCATTCTACAGGCTTTATTTAAACAAAAAATATTGAATATTAATATCAAAACACATACAGAAAATTGTATTCAAAAGCCAGCTGTGAAATTCCATTAAAACTCGCCCAGGTATACTCTACAATCATACTGGGACTTTATCTGCCTTTTAAAACGAATCTGATTTTTTTAAAACTTTTTTTTATTATTTATTAAGTTCATTTTCGATGTTTATTGTTCCACATGTTTTGAGAAACTTTGTTGTTGGTATAAATGGAAAACAAGAAGTCAAGACAACAAGAAAGTGCAGGATTGTTTAGTACTGCTCCATGTCTGAAGACTGGAGACCTTGATGACCAAGTGGTTTAAAGTGCCCTGTTATGGATCATAGCACCTGTCATTGCCTAGGTTTGAATCCCACTCCACCATGAAAGAACTGACCACCTCGATATAAGTGAAAGAATCTGGACTGCCTATGGTGTAAAACATCATTATCCCAATACACTTTATCATTCCAGAACTTAACCATCCCAGAAACTACCACCTTGATAAAAGGGAAAGAATCTTGACTAGGGGTAAAACACCATTACTTCACTCCAATATATGAGTTTTTCACTTATATTGAGGCAGTCAGTTCTGGGAAGGTGGAGACAACCATGGTGTTGGGAGAAAACAACCAACTGATAAACTTTCTCATACTAGGATTTGCCAGAGCAGAAATGGAATCTAGGCACTGTGATCTGTAAATGTGCAATTTAGACCACTTTGCTACCGAGGCCACTATACCAGTTTGGTCTCAATTTGTAATGTCCCTTGAAGACTGCTGGGCGTCTACTTTAAGTTGCCATACCGGTACCAGAATACTGGGCAATACCATATTATTTTGTTAGAACAGATGATTGGTTGAATTCTGCAGGTATTATATTCACCATTAGTATGTGGACTTTCAACTAATAGACCCTTGAACACCTGGTTGTTAAAGAGATAAATAAATTAACCTTTCCTAATTTTTGGGCACTTTGCAAATATCTTAAAATTTTAGACAAAACATTGACCTCCTCATGATATATTTTCTAAAATAAACAACATATTAGATATACAAAATTTAAACTATTTTTATAAATTAAATAATTGAGAAACCTTTTAAACTGTACAAGTGGGTACAATTTAAGATGTTTTCCTATTATTTATGAGTGGGGGTCAACAAGGAGATCTATTTACTCCCCTATCTTTTAGTGTTTTATAAAGGTTTTGATCAACTTGTAACTGTGATAAATCATTCTAAATGTCCATATAAGAGTTGCCAGCTTTCATGTGAGTGTCCCACTTGACACTGGCACCTGACAGGGGTTTAAATAGATTTTTGTTGATTCTATATCATTTCATGTGGATAAAAGTGACAGCAACCAAAATAAATTTAAAACTCCTATAAACATGACCATGTAAAACAATTATAACATCTTAAATCATAGATTATACCAACTCAAAATTTGTTTTTGATAAGGACATGTGAAGCCTGCCAAGTATATAAATTTTGTAGCTCTACTATACACATTACGATAATAATAAACCAATATTATTTCAACAAGATCCTACAAAATTATATACAAAAAATTTTTGTTTCACTTTAATTTCAACACTTACTTTTTATTGCCCCTCAGAAAGGAACTATTCATAAATCTAGCTAGATTAGATTCCGATATACCAATAATAGAGACTAAGTGCTAGATATTAATAATTCAATCTTTTCCTAGATAAACACAACACCTCATATACAGTGCAACTGTACAGATTTACAGAAGAACATGTTCAGCAATTGTGTCATTACAGTCAAACCTGTCTATAAAGGCCACCCAAGGGAACCAGTAAAAGTGTCCTTTATGGGCAGGTGGTCTTTATATACAGGTTCAAATAATATGAAAAAAGAACAACAGGGATACAATTCTATTGACCTTTATAAGCAGGTGGCCCTTATGTAGAGGTGGCCTTTAAGGCAAGTTATACACTTAATTGGGTTTTACATCACAGTCAAGAATATTTCACTTATATCAAGATGTCATCAGCTAATACTGAGGTGACAGAATTTTTTTATAGTGCACTAAGGGTAATATAGAAAGAAGGTTCCTCAGCATGTCACCATTGCCTCCTGCAACATAGACCATTGACGTTAAGGTCTCTTCTAAACGACTCTGTGGCTTTCATTTCTAAATGCAGAATGCTTGGCAGTTGCTACCTATTTTCAAGTCTTGGTCAGATTCAGCCAAATTACACTATAAATTCATGCAAAACATTTCAATTTTTTATACCTTGCAATCTTCAACAGCAGAGACAAGTTAACCTCCCTTTGGGATAATTCTAAAAATAAAACTTGTATGGATGCACCAGAGACCAGTTACCTCCCTTGGAGATTGTTTTAAAGACTGACATATTATTATCTCCCTTGTCTGAATGATGCTTATAGTTCAAACAATAAGCCATTTGAAAGAAAAATGTGCAGATTTTTTAAATTATGCAGGTAACTGATGCTTTGTTAGCAGGATGAAAAAAATCTGGTTTCAATGACAATAACAAAAGATGATGAATACAATGGCAAAAGCTGAATGGGAAATTGATCTTTTAAGAGACCATGATTGTGCAATATTCCCTAATTAGTTACACTGGTGCACGTATATTTCAATATGAGACGTTCATTTCACAGATGTACATTTCAGTCAGCGATGTTCATTTCACATAGTCTCTTTATAAACACAATGAGCCTTGCACAAAACATCACGGATATGGTTACACAATGCAGTAAAACAAAATCTACAAAAAACATGATAATATGACTGAAATCCTCAACCCTCTACTACCAAACAGTTTTAACTTGATCATCACACTAGACTGAGCATGAAGTTTCAGAGAACAAAAAGGTCTAAAATCTTCCAGTATCTTCTTACTATTCTTTTGGGTGGTCCAGAATTCTCTTAAATAGTCTCCCCAATTTCTTCACTTGCCATCAGGTATTTTGTATCTAGTTGTATTTTATACCCTCCACGTCATGATCAATTATTTTCGATGTTTGTTAGGCTATAATAATTTCTGTTCTAGTGGTACCACATATATTATTATTATAAACTTAAATTTGCAACACTTTTCAACTATAATATTTAAGAAATACCCTAGAATTCTCCCTCTCACTCACTCTCTCTCTTCCTTCCTCTCTGTCTTTCTCTCTCTCTCCCAACCTCTCTCGCTCTCTCTCTCTCTCTCTCTCTCTCTCTGTATTTACATTCAAGTTTTTCATTCTTGGACTACTAATTAAAATTCTATTTTAAAATTTCAAATATGTTTATACACATTGAAAAAATTTCTTAAAGCCAAGTCTTAACATTAATTTTCATAAAATGATCACAAATTTGAAAAATTTTATTCAATAAGTTTTGTAAGACTATTAAATGCTATATGTAAAATGTTTGAAAAATTATTTTTCACAGAAATGTTCAAAATGGCTGGATTTGGTCATTTTTAGGCTTTTTTTAAGTAGAAATTGAAATTGTATGGAGGATGCACATAGAAGTATTTCTATTATTCATAGTGAGCAATTAGTCTTTAACATTTTGTATTTAACCTCTTGTTTTTATAATTTCTAATTAAAATTAAAATATCTAAATACTGTTTTCCTAATTTCTCTCTCTTTTTTAATTTTTTTCTGTCCATCTCATCTACATAAAGCATCAGTGCAGTGGTAATAAAATCTCCATGATTATCATAATTTATAAATATATTTCAAGAAATGTCCATTTTTGAATAGTTTTCTTGCTGTTTTCATAATTACTTATCATAAATATTTATAACAGGGCCATGAAAAATGCATGTCAAACAAAAGCAGTATTTAAAATAAACGCTAAAACACATCTTTGTCACAAATTTCGAGAAAAATTATTCCTTATATAGCATAATTAGACCAAGACAGTAGTGAGCTTTTCTTGTAACCCTGCCAACCCCAATTTTTTGGGGCCTACATCAAAAGTTTTATTGCATTTTGAGACAAGCTAAGTTGAAGTTTAAACACGAAATGTTAAAATTGCACGCAAACACACACACGTGTTTTGTAAACAGATGAAGTTTTTTTTTTTAAAAGACTGCGGAGTGAAGTAATATTGTTTTACACCCGAGTCAAGATTCATACACTTGTATTTAGGCAGCCAGTTTATGGATGATAAGAGGAAATATTATTGCTCAGAGAAAACCAAACCTTTAGCAAGCAAACTGACAAACTGTCTCACATAAAAATCTAGCTTAAAATTACTACTGCATAAAGGTAGTTTCTCCTAGGTAAAAAGGCTAAAATTTCCCAATTTCTCCACTAAAATTCCCCAAAAACAACAGTTACGCACTTAAAAATTAAATCTATTTGTCCTTGCCCACAAAATATCAGATAGTACCACAATATAGTGTCTCTGTAATAAAGAGACTAGCTATTGCCAGCATATCATAATGCAGTTTGCTAGATCTCAGAATTTCAATTTTCCCCCATCTTAAAGACAGACAGTTGTTTTCAAAAATTGTAACAACATCACTTATAACTGCCCCAAGTGGGATTTGAACCTAGGTGGTGAGACATTCTGAGATCTATATGCACATGCCAATTTAGACCATTCAGTTATTGATGTCTTCATTAAATCAACCAAAATGAATACAAATCAACCTGATATAAAGACCTCCTCTGTATAAGGGTCACCTGCTTATAAAGGCTAGTAGAATTGTATTCCAATTGTTCTTTATTTATATTATTTGAACCTGTATATAAAGACCACCTGTCCATAAATCCTCTTTTACTGGTTCTCCTAGGTGGTCTTTATAGACAGGTTTGAATGTAATAGCAACTTTTGATCCCACTAAAGTTTATTTTCTTTGCATTGCATAAAGGACAAGTACAACCTTCTTTTCTACCACCCTAAAGGTGTGAATTTCTTTAACTATTTCAAGATCATAAAAATTATAATAAAAAGGTGGCAAGTGATTATTATATCACAGTTGACAATCATCACTCAGGAGTTTATTTATTCTTACATATAAATACAGCCCTGCCAAGTCTACTTTCATACATGAAATGTTTACAATTTATTTATTGGAAAAAAGTACCTTGGCTATAGGGCATTTTTTGTAAGAAAATAAGTATCTTGTAAGCTTGCCTGTTGGACCTCATCAAGTCATTTGTTAACATGTATAATATCTTAAGATGGCATGGTGTAAGTTATGAATTTCAAAATAGTCTGTTGGTTCGAGTGGAATGTTTTTTATTTTCATTTTCCAAACCCTCTGCAAAAATGTCAGTAGTTTATTGAGAAACAATAGTTTTGATGTTCAATTTTCATAAATATATGGAGGCAGCCAGTTCATTTATAGTGTAGGAAACCAAAGTGTCCAGGTAAAACCACTGACCTTTGGAAAGTGGACTGACAGCGGTACCCTGACAGCTTGCTCACACTAGAGTGAGTGAGTGAGTAATGATGTTTAACGTCCCAGTCAAGCATATTTCACTTATATCTAGACGTAGCCAGCTATAGTCGAAAGTGCAGAAATTTTGCCTGTGCATTGTGCTTATGGCATTATACAGCAGGGTTCTTTTGCGTGCCAAGCCCACCGGGACACGGGACCTTGTTTATTTTAAGTTCCCATCCGAAAGAACCGTGACTTTCATTTGGTATTGCCAAGTGCTTGGCGAAAGAACAGTCACTACCATCTTTCAAGTCTTGGGTCAGACCCGGTCAGGGTTCAAACCCACGACCTCCCACTTACGGAGCGAACACTCTACCAACTGAGCTACTGCAGTGGTCTTGCTCACACTAAAAGTTGTCCAAGTGGAAATCAAACATAGGCGGCAAGATCTGCTGTGATTCGTAAGTACGCATTTTAGCCCATCTGCCAGCCAAGGCCCCATGTCACGGTGACATGTTAAAGAATCCTTCCTGTACATTGCCATGACCATATTGCAAAGGTCAAAGTTTCTGGCACTTCACCTATAGCTGATGACATATAAATATAAGTGAAGTATTCTTGATTGAGACGTAAAACTTCATTCACTGATTTAAATACCAGTCAATATGTTACACTATGCCTTCATAAATGTCATTAACAATGTCTTCTAGCTCTTATATAACTATTTAAATGATGAGAGAAAAAAATTATATAAAAAATATTTTAACAAGATTTTTTCATTGAAAAATCCTCTAATTATACACAGCAAACATGGTACTCAACATGCTTACAAGATTGTAATTAAAATGTTCTTAATGGCAGGAGAGTTTTACAAACAGTGGGCTTAGCAATTAAAAGTTTCTTCAATACATTCATAATAATGCTGCCGGAATATTACTTATAGACTCGGCCACAGGAGAGAGGTTTAAATCTAGCAATTTCTAAAGAAACGGATGTCTGTTTTTGTCTGCAAAGCTTTACAATGATGACGCCGATCTCCGCCACTCTTACTCGCCCCGGTACAAAGTTATTGTTTTTGATTATAATTTTGTTAATAATGAAATCCTTTCACTTGAAGAAATGTCAATAAACCAGAAAATAGTTTTGTTTGTAATTTATGGGTGCAAATTTAAGTCATTAAAATAAAAATCAATGTTGCATTTTTAAGGAAAAAAACATGGTTTTGCATTACTAGCTATTATTGTATGTGCAATTCTGAATTTTTGAATTGTAGAATTTAGGCTTCTTTTTTATTTTATTTTTTTTAAGTTTAAGCATGGATGGTTAATCTTAATTAAGCATACAGTCAAACCTGTCTATAAAGGCTACCTAAGGGAACCAGTAAAAGTGGCCTTTAAGGGCAGGTGGCCTTTATATACAGGTTCAAATAACATGTATAAAGAACAATTGGGATACAATTCTACTGGCCTTTATAGGCAGATGGCCATTATAAAGAATTGGCCTTTAAGGCAGGTTGGAATGCATTCATTTAAGGGGTATACTAATCTGAGCTATTTTCATGATATTACAGTACTTCATTACCAAAATATATATATGTTCATCTTTTTTGTTAAGGTTTGACCAGTTCAAAAGTTGTATCTGGTGACCAAAATTTTTAAATTTGCATCCCGAATTATTGAGATGGCGGCCAGGAGACTACCAGATTTCAAATGTCAGTTTGAGCACTGTTAGTGATTGATTTTTGTCTTGTGAATGTTTTGGAATGTTAAATCTCAGAAGTATATTAAAGTTGGGATTTTTTCTACTAATGGGTTATAATGCGATTATACTCTATGTTTAACTAAAGTTGGATCGATATAAATTTCCACTTAGTTTTGCACAAATAAATTTTCAAGTACCATTCATTCGGAAACTCAAGATGACAACTGATGTCCAAAAGTAGATCTTGGGAGTCTAGTACTCCCTGAAAGTACTCCCTGTATTATAACTGGGGTGGAACAGAGTACCTACTGGCAATCATAAACTTATCAAGATAATAACTGTAAAGTTTTCAATTTTAGTGAGTATGATTTTTAGCACAAATTTTATACAGTCCAACCTACCTTAAAGGCCACCTCTATATAAAAGCCACCTGCATATAAAGGGCAGAAAAATTGTATCCCAATTGCTCTTTATTCATATTATTTGAACATGCATATAAAGGCCACCTGTCCATAAAGGCCACATTTACTGGTTCACTTGGGCGGCCTTTATAAACAGGTTTGACTGTATAAGGTATAATCATGCTTACTTCATTACTTGAAAACAGCATTTGGCAAGTATTTGTCCTTCTGCCCAAGTGGAGTAATGGTGTTTTACATCCAACTCAAGATTTCACTAATTACAATACATTTCGGTCTTTCTATTATTCTTATTTCAACATCTTAAAATGTTTTGATTTCCACAATTTTGGCTCAGAACACTACCGATGAAGAATTTTATAGTGAAATGGACGTCTATAGTAGTAATTATTATCAGGAGTGGTCAGTTCTTGGATAGTGGAGTACCCAGAGAAAACCACTGACTTTTGAAAAGGATTCCCGACAAACTTTCTTGCATTTAAGGATCTGCAATGGTGGGATTCAAACTTTAAGGTAGTGCGAGTCATTGTAATCCAAAAGCTGTTAATTTAGGCTGCTGAGCCACTAGAGATGTTATTATATATCAGCATCGCGATAATCGTCGCCAAGGTTTTGCCGATGGCGATATCGTTGAACCAAGCTTACATCATGATATCACTGATCACTAATATTTACCAATTAAATCTTTGAAATCACATAACTAGTGTATTGATCGTGGTGAAACAGATTGTCTGAACATGTGGTTTTTGCCGTGAAACACAAACAAATCACTGCTTACAAAATTAAACTAGTTAATCTTCAAATAGCTTTAATAGAATTTGTAATTTTATATCTTATTTTTTTTTATTAAATTTGTATTTATTGAAGTCCATTGAGAACCCATCCCGTCATTTGAGCATATTCATCTAGAAATATCGCTATAATATCCCCGACGATATCATAAATTTTTGGTGATATCCCGATACCTTTTCTGTCCATGATAACATCTTTAGTAGGCACTATGGTCATAATTTGTCACAAGGAGAAAAATTAAAATGCCGTTTTTCAAGGGCAGATTTCCAACAGAACAAGTATGAGGGATAATTAATCTAACCGGTAATGGCAGAGAAAAAAAAAGTTTAGTTGTAAAAAAGATAAAGAAAGAAAAGAAAACAAAGATCGGTCTGACAGGAACAAATAACAGGCACATATATGGCATACTTCAGATAACCCAACTTGTCAGAACGGAAAACGGAATGACAAACAATTAAATAAACATTATATGATAGATTATTATATTGTTAAAATGACATTTATTCCACTCTGAGTTGACTTTACTTAGCAATCAACATATGGCAGAGATCAGAGTTAGCGGTAGAGTGTGTGTTTACTCACCAATTAGCTTGGGCTGCAAAAAGCATAAAACATTTGAAACAAAAAATCACCATGTGTTTCCATTTCTCAAATATCTACAAGTTACAATATTTCATGTGTGACTTCAAAATCTGCAAAGATTTCTTAAAGACATATATCTTCAAAATCTGTCAAGTTTTCAGTTTTTTTAAAAAAAATCACATACAAATTACTTTGCCAGGCAAGAAATATATCATGTTCTATATGATAGTCCAAAAAATTTGGTGAAAAATGCTCAAATTTCCTTATTTCATTGAAAAATGTAGAATTTTGCAATTCTATATCATTGATAATTTGCCTCAAAGTTCATTGAAGGGTCACATTTGCTGTATTTATATTGGAGTGGCTTGGAGTAATGACATTTTGAGCTATAGTCAAGATTCTTTCACTTATATCGAGGTGGTCAGTTCTAGGATGGTATGGAAAACTGGAGTAACCAGAGAAAGCTATCAACTTTCAGGAAATGAACTGACAATTTTCCTCACACTTACTAAGGTCTGCCCGAGTGGGATTCAAACCTAGATGGTGATAGGGGCCATGATTCACAAGTGCAAAATTTAGACCGCTATTTTAGTTAACAGGTCCTAAACCTATGAAGCAGACCCATGGACTAGCCTCAATTTCCAACTCTTTTCAGTTACATTTTTAATAGGCCTTGTATTCTTTAGACAAGTGTAGTCTAATTGTGACTAATATCTCAAAGTATTTATCTTCAAGTAATTCCAAGTTCCAAATATGCAATGTGTTGCTGCCATTAGTCTCAGATCCTATAAACGAATGGACCCTAATGGCTTGGTCAGACTTCAATTTGTAATCCTGTCTTTCCAATTACATTGTTAAAACACCTTGTATACTTAAGACAAATGCTGTCTAATTTTAAATAACAACTTAAATATATTCATCTCCAAGTAATTCTAAGTTGCAAATATGTAATGTTGAACCTTATAAATGGACCTTCAACTTTTCAATTCCATTTTAAATAGATCTTATATATTTTTGACAAATGCTGTCAAATTTTGACTAACATCTCAAAGATATTTATCTTCAAGTAATTCTAAGTTGTGAAGTTGTAATGTGTCATTGGTTTCCAATTAGTTATAAATACTAACGATTTGTCTACAGGGCTTATTATCAACAACAAGCATCTATCTTTAACTGTAACAAAGAGGGGGAAATACTAACTGACAAATGTTCCCAACATCAAAGAAAATGCATCCCTCTGTTACATTGTACCATCCGTTCTCTCATTTCTGGTGTTCATAATCAACATGTCAGAATTTACCGTCATATTTCATATTTTCTATAAAATCAGCAAATACTAGAAAAAGAAGGAAATTCAGGAAATTGTAAAAGGACATGTCAGAAATTTCCATTATATTTTCTATAAAACCAGCAAATACTACAAAATAAAGGAAATTTGTAAAAGTGAAAAAGAACATGTCAGAAATTTCAATTATACTGGTATTTTCTTTAAAACCAGTAAATACTACATATAGAAGGAAATTTGGAAAAGTGTTTTATGTGAATGAACATCTCATAATTTAACCTCATAATATTCAATAAAAACCTGCAAAAAAGAATTCAGAAAATATGTAACAATCATATATTTTCTATAAAACCAGCAAATACTTAAAAAAAAAAATTAGGAAATTCCAAAAATTATGGAGTAATATGTTAGAATTTTAAAAGTCATATTTTCTATAAAACTGGCAATTACTACAAAAACAAGGAAATTCCAAAAATATGGAATAATGTGTCAGAATTTAAAATTAAAATTTCTATTAAATCCCAAAATAAAAGAGAAAAAAAAGAAGGAAATTCTGAAAATTATTTAATACATATCAGACTAAATTACCAGTACTGTCATATTTTCTTAAATTGGCAAATACTACAAAAAAAAAAAAAAAAAAGAAAGAAAAACAGGGGATAAAGCCATTTTCTCTTGCAAAATTCTTATATTAATCTTGGAGGATGAACAATACAAAACCGTCAAATACTATTAAAAGAAGAAAAATCTGCCGATATAAAGCCATTTTCTTTCGCAAAATTCTTATATTAATCTTGAAGAATTATTAATACAAAACCGTCAAATACTATAAAAAGAAAGAAAAATCTGCCGATATAAAGCCATTTTCATTTGCAAAATTCTTTCATTAATCTTTGAGGATGAACAACATGTTATATTCACGAGTTATATCATTCCATTCTGACATGTTATGTAAAGTTTTAAAAGTTTTTTGCCTGTTTTTTTCTATACTATCTAAACTATTTGCAATCTGAATATATAGTCTCTAAAATCCTTTCATAATATTTATGGATAGAAGCTTTTAAAATTCCCCAGCAAGATTTTTAACATTTTTTTTCCGCTGTTTTCCACAAAAAATATCGCTCAAGTCATAAAATAGTGTAATGGTGTATAATAATTATAATGACTATATTATCTTAAAGTTAATGGTTTAAGGATACTGTTCTTCTACCTGGAGGGGGGGGGGGATACATGATGACGGTATATCTAGAGTATTACATAACATTTTTAACCTCTAAATGGATTTTTTGTGCTTAAAGCTCCTTCCCGTCTCATCAGGCAACTGTTGTTAAAGCCCAACTTTTAACCTCTAAATGGATTTTCTGTGCTTAAGACTCTATCCGTCTCTTAAACTGCTGTTTTCACTAATTATAATGTTTGTATAACATTTATCGGTGGGGCAGATGGCTCCATTTAACCGATTTAGGTACACTGGAACCTTGTTAAGAAAGGTGTGTGGCCTAGCAGTAAAGAACACGCTCTGTCAGGATTCTAAGGGTTGTGAATGAAAGCTCCACCTAACCTCAGTGTTAGACATATAATTTCAAATTACTCCAGTCTCTCTCAATTAATAAAATATAAATGGTGTCTTGTCAGATTTCAAACAAAACCAGGTGACATACTTCTTTGAGTACAGCAATGCTTCTGTCTTTATCCCTTTGAGTGGCAAAAACCAAAAATTTGCCTGTATAGTGTATAGAAAGCTAAATTGGGGCAATCCTTGACAACCTGGGATGTATTACATGTATGAGTTGAGTAATGGTGTTTAACATTTCAGTCAGGACAATCTAATTTATATTGAGACGTCACCAGCTATATGTGAAGGTGCAGAAATTTTGCCTGTGGTTTGCCCTGATTGCATTATTAGTATGCAGCTTTTCTTTATCGTGCCACATTTACCTTGACATAGGACCTCCTTTATTTTTAGTTCCCATTCGAAAAACTGTGACTTTCAGTTCGTAATGCCAAATGCTTGGCGAAAGAACAGTTACTACCTACTTTCAAGTCTTGGGTCAGACCTGGTTGGTGTTTGAACCCATGGCCTCCCACTTACCCATCCTGGACAACCTGGGACATGTATGTATATATACCATAAGATAGACACAATGTTGTGTCAACATTTGAAACTTTCACCTAAAATTAAATATCATGATTACCATGTGCTATTTCTGTGCAATTAATTCATTTATGAATTTTTCATGACGTATGCTTGTGAAATATGGCCATAAACTTCAGAAGTAGACAAAACTCAAAATTGTCAAAAATTCTACCTTATTTAAAACTCATTACAGGTGTGATGCGAGTAAATAGTTAAATTGTTGCTCATAATAACCTGTGATGAATAATAAATAATAATAAAAATATCTTTCTAAAGGCAACAGCTTGAGGTACAAGAATTTCGGACGGATGGACAAACAGAAGGATGGACAGAAACTGGAATTCAATATCCCTCTCTTTCTTTGAAAGGCAGGGGATATTAAAATCAATGCACTTGAACAAAGTTAGGGGCCTTGGTGACTAAGTGGTCTAAAGCATTGGGTTTTAAGTCACTACACCTCTCACCACTTAGGCTCAAATCCAATCCGAGACATATCCTAATGTGAGAAAGTTTGTCAATACCCTTGCCAGAGGGTTTGTGATTTTCTCTAGGCACTCTTGTTTCCTCCACCATCAAATTAAGGAACTGACCTCAATGTAATTGAAAAAATCTTGACTTGGGTGTAAAACTCCACTATGTCACTCCATTCCACTCTTCTCACTCATCTCTCATTCACTTGCTTCCTTTCACTCAACCAAATAGACCAGCAGCAGTCCACAGCAGTTAAGATCACAATGCATCCACATCACTATATGAAATAGGCAAGCAGCAATTGGCAGCAGTGAAGATTCACAGTGCACCCATATATTCAAAATACTATCTAATTTCAGATATTGTAGCACCCTAATTTGAGTATTACGTACAGTGTGCATGTCATAGTAAAATATTTAGAGGGTGGGGTGTTTGAGAGGAGGATGATTTGATATTCAGTGAAAGGAAAGATGAAAGCAAGATATTTTTGTTAGAAGGCTGAAATTGAAGAAGAGAGGTTTATAACAGTACAACTGGTTATAAGGTTTTGTATGTGCAGTGCTTCAGATTGTCGGTGCGCCCGCGCCAATCCCGCATTTTAAAAAATGGCGCATAACATTTTCTTCTAATGGGTCCACGTGGCGCATGGTTTTTCTTAGCCAAATTGATCGTTAATAATTTCTTCCCAAAACTACATATTAGATTCCATGCGGTTTTCCGATTTGACTTTCTGTTTTCGTTTTCTATCGGAAAATCTCTAGCATCTTTGTTTATCTCATAATCAGCATGTAGACAGGACTCCCGACAAGCCCCTTCTCTTTGCTCTATGCGTCGGTTATTAACATTAATATTCAAAGGGGGAGAACTCGTAATAAAACTTTTTATGACCTCGGACGTTGTCGTTCATTTAATATGCTAGCGGCAACCATGGCTATGAGATGCAGACGACTCTATTCACATTTTTTAAAACAACACAAAGCGCAGAGAAGTAGATACATAAAATGAATCATGGAGTTGAAAGAGTTTAAAATATATCGTAAAGGTTAACAAAGTATAAATTAGCAGATGACAAGATCGCTTTTGGTGCATTATATGAAGATGTCAAGTGCCGACTTTCACTTTCAGTCACGTGGTCGTGGCATAACATTTAATTATGTGGCAAAACATGACCCACTATAACAAGAAATGACCCCTTGTTATTGGACCTGGTGGGCCCTTGTGGCCCACTATCTGTAAAAACAATCTGAAGCACTGATGTGACACTCGATTCACTGCTAATTTGAATGAATCAAGGTTTGACAGCATAGCAGTGTCATTTGGAAGCCTGCTCTATTGATATATTGCCAAAGAGAAGAATGAGTATTTGCAATAGTCTTTGACTCTGTGTAATTGTCTGCATGCCAGTATGTTTAAATGCTGTGTACATTTTGTTAGTTTTCAGATGTTTGATGGTAAGGGAATAGCCAATAGTCACTAGTTGTATATTAGTAGTGACAAATATATTTCATTGTTTAAGCCATCTATAATGTTATTGTATCTCCTGAACACAAAAAAAAAAACAACCCAAACCTAGGTACAAATCTATATCAGACAAATTTATCTTATCTTATAAAAAAGGCAGCTGCATCGATATTAAACCATTTATCAAAACGATTTTTAATAATGAAATATGTTTGTTCAGTATCGCCAAAGGTATATAATATAACAAGTCAGTCTTTATATTTGGTGCCATTCACCATCGGGAAAATAACAATGGATTTGGGCGAATGATGAATATGCTGTCAGCCATTAAAGAGGGGTAGCTTGTTACATAATGTATGAGAAATGGTACCCACTAAAAAGGGTAGCCAATGTGTCTTAGAAACAATATAAGAGATGATGTACGATTTTGTAACATGACGTGTCAAAGAAAGAAAATGCTCGCATTCATATTGTATATAATGAACCATAAAAATATCCTAATACCTCCATCATTTTTGAAAGAATCCATTTCAGATCCATTTTTTATATTTTTTATATTTTTATGATAAGCAGTAAATATTCTTGTAATAAGACAACAGAGAGGTCAGATTTGACACCACCATTATGAATTATAGAAGTCTTTTATTTAATATAGAAACTCTAATAAATGTTGTGTTGGAATTTTATGTGAATTTTTATTTATGTCCAAGTATTAGCCCTTAATATCGCAGATTTATGAATTCATATTGTACAAGAAAGAATTTTTTTATTCTTTTATATTACAAAAGAAATTTGATCATTGGAATACCGGTAGATTTTTTTATACATTCATATGATACCAAGGTTGTTTATATTTTCAAATACTTTAAATTGTTTAAATACATTTTTGGTCACAATTGGTTTTCATGGGTATCTAAATCAAAATACCTGAAAACTTAAGTAAATCTTGAAGTTCCAAGCACTCAACATTATCCCAAGTTTCACTGTAGATTAAAAGAACAATTTTATAATTGTTATGAAATGTATGAATATATCCTTGTTGGTAAGACTAACCCATTAAATTCTATAAATTTTGAAAAATTATTTATCAAAAATTTTAATGTTCAAAATTAATGGCTTAGTTCCCTCATTCTCTAAGCTTTTTCAGTCAAAATTAAAATTGTAGTGGAGGGTACAAATGCAAGTCTTTCCACAAAAAGTTTAAAACAAGACAAGTAAATCACTGCAAATTCCGTCTCCCTATCCCCGAAAAGTGTGAAATTATCACTAGTAAATGACTGAAAAATTCAGTCTCATTTCACACAAAACTGCCAAAATATATTTGGTACCTTAATACTTCTGTAACATAATAAATAGAATTTTTCTCAAATCTCTAAAAAAAAATAAAAAAAATTTCAATTTTTTTTCATATATAAAAAATAAAACAAACAGTTTTGTGACATATATAAATGTGAAAATTTTAGACATCAAAGATCGAAATCGGAGAAAAATGCCATTTACATGTTTTCTACAAGATTTAGGAGTCCCTATATAATGTGTGCACATACTTCTGTCTATATAAACTATGAAACAACCAGATAGAGAAAAAAAATTCAAAAATAGCAACAATCTTAAAATTCTGTACATATCACTCTTTTAGAAATTGGGGTCAGGGCCTTTGCGATTGTGAAAAATAGGCATCAATAACGGCCAAAATTGTGAAAAAACATGACAGAAAATATGTTTGAAGCTAAAAATTTTAAATTTTCAAATTTATCAATTGGCAGAGTGATTGTAAAAAAAAAACAAACAAAAAACAAAAACAAAAACAAAAACTGTAAGATTTTAAATTGTAAATGGGACAGAATATTGGTCCCTAAAAGGACCCAGTGATACCCCATTCTTAATGCCATTTAAAACAGCTTGTTAATTTTAGTGACAGGCTGAATAATCTTCCTTAATAATGGTAAGATGTTTTTAATATTGCTACCATCCTATAATTGGGTGTAATTCTGCTTACGATGAGAGCAATATTAAAAATTTTCATTTGTTAAGGTAAATAATTTTATGGTAGCAATATCAAAAATTCTCCATCGTTAAGACAGATAATTCATGCTACTTTAGTGCCAACCTGTTTCTTTTTACATCCTAATTTAAATTTTGAAAGTTAAGTAATTTTGACATTGGCCCTTGTTTTTTTAAATCCTTGAAGAGAACTTCAAACCAAATTCAACTTCAAAACTACAAGTTAATTTGACAGAAGACATTTTCGCAAGCTTGTTCAATTTTCCATCCCAATTAAAGCATTTCAAAGTTAAACAATTTTGACATAATTAAGTCTGGAGTTTCAACTCCCTTTGGAACTTAATATGTTGTCAGAAAGTTAAACAATTTTGACATGTACCATTGTTTTCAAAATCTTTTTTTTTTCATCTTTAAAAAAAAGATCAAGACATTTTCCTATTTTTTAAATTTTGGTACCCTTTTTTTAGATTTTACACAGTTGAGTTAAGCTTAAACCGGCACTGACAACTGACATTCTTTTAAACAATTTGACAAACCAAAAGAGTTTTCAAATTGCAAAAAATATTACATGTACTATCAAAAAGAATTAGTAGCAGAAAATGAATAGTTCTCGATGGCATGATACCAGAGTAATTTTTTTTGAGACACAAAACCTTCAAGACCATTAGTTTGCTAATCAAATACTTTTCCTTTTTAACAATGCCTGCATCATACCACTTAAAGTTTTGAACGTTTTTGTTTTTTGAGGGTTTTTTATTTTTTTGGCCACATAAAATCTGCAAGACTAGTGCTTTACTAATTAAGTACCACTCCTAGTTTAACAATACAGGCATAAATACCGCAGCAAGTTGTCAAGTTTTTTTAGATTTTTTTGGACTCGTAAAATCTGCAATCCCAATTTAGTTTTCAAAAGTTAAGTAACAGTGACAGCGATCTATTGTTTTTCTAATTAAATTGTTTTCTGTTTAACAATGGCAAAATTTCAGAAAAGGTTTTTGCAGTTCGGCATTTTTTTAGAACTCGTTAAAATCTGTTTCAATACTCATATTTTCTATTTTCTTTCCAAATATCTGACACATGTAATTATCGTTAATTGAGCTCATCCTGTATTCCGGTAAAACTAAATGCAAAACAACGCAAAAATACCTACAAACAACAGATTATAATTATCAATCTGTCATCTCCAAAGGTGTAAAACGTTACCATACCGATTACAAACATCTGGAAATCGAGATTATAACTGGTCGCTTGGTTCGCCAATTAACTGCAAAATATGTAAAATAATCGGTGCGTGTTGCAGTTGATGACAATTACCGTATGATTGAAACAGTAGAAGAATGACAACTCTAAATACGAGAATATTTTGGCGGTAAACCTATGAAAACATCGTGTTGATGTATGGGGTATTGTATGTACGTTTCAGAGTGCACAAGTATAAAGAAATCGAGATAGTGTTGATAGATGGGACCCTGTAAAATTACCGTCAGAACTAAAACAAAGGTGCATAATGAATTAAGGTTTATGATAGGAGAGGTGTTGAAATGTACATACAGTAATGCTTTGTGCACTCATACAAAATATTAACTAACAGTTTATTTACATGCATGTGTAGTTGTTTCTTTTCCTTGCAATAAATTTTATACATATACATGTATACATTACAATGAAAATACACTAAGGTTTTGTGTGTGAAAGAGAGAGAGTATACATTCTTAGAGCAGATAGGGTTTAATGCCATATGAGACCCACATTTCTCCCAAGAAAATCACAGAATTTAAGAGGGTGAGATTAAATTTTTCTGTCTCACCCTAGGGTTGAGAAAAATGACGCTAGCTATGATGTCACAATATCGTTTTGATTGTTAAAGAGAAAGAGACAGAGACAATGAGAGAAAGAGAGTATCACTTAAATAAAATTTGTGTAATTAACGTCTCTTTATTTTCAAATAAGAAATGTAACATGTGTTTTATTTCAAGGGAGAAAGTCACAAAACACCATTCCTAAAATAAAGAATTTACTATATCATATGTGCACAATATGAGAGAGAGTGATACAAAGCAATTAATGCTCTGTACATCTGAATAAAACATGTATCATGCATATTTGACATATGATTTTGTTTCTAAAATATTGCATGGTTGAATGCTTAAACATGCTCTCTGTCTCTGTCGCTCTCTCTCATTTAAAAAAATATTGTATCTATACATATACATACCCTCTCTAGCTTGCGCTCTCTCTTTCTCTCTCTCTCTCTCTCTGTCTCTATTTCTCTGATTCTCTGACTGTCTATGACTCTCTTTCTTTCTCTCTCTCTCTCTCTCTCTTGCTCTCTGTCTCTGACTCTCTGTCTCTGACTCTCTCTCTGGATTCAATGGATTTTCAAAGTTCAGAATTCAGACAATTTTACCTTTTTAGCAAACATAATCATTTTGGTAAATAGGACAATGAAAAGTAACTATTAACTTATCTTTTCTCATCCTAACATCTGTTTTCATCACTGATGTCCTGTGTCACGGTAGACATGGTATGCCAAAAAAACCTCCCTCCACATTGCCCTGAGCACACTGCAAAGCTTAAAATTTCTGCAAATGCACATATAGCTGGCTGGTGATTTCTCAATATAAGTGAAATATTCTTGAGTGAAATAAAACCTCAACCTCTCTCTCTCTCACTGTCTCTCTCTCTCTCTCCCTCTCTCTCTCTCCATTATCCTGACATATCTAAAAATTTCTGCAAATGCACATATAGCTGGCTGGTGATTTCTCAATATAAGTGAAATATTCTTGAGTGAAATAAATCCTCTCTCTCTCTCTCTCTCTCTCTCACTGTCTCTCTCTCTCTCTCTCTCTCTCTCTCTCTCTCACTGTCTCTCTCTCTCTCTCTCTCTCTCGCCTTCCATCATCCTGACATATCTGTCTTTTTCTAGTCATCATTTCTACCTGCATGTGTGTGCTGCATGTCAATGCATGCACATTTATTGTTATACGCAATTACAAATTACATGCATATCATGTCAACCCACATGCGTGTAATCAATATTCTTATACACAACAGACAACACTTATCCCCCTGTGATAATAACAAAATCCTGCAAATTTATGAAAATCAATCCCATGTCTTTTCCAAGTTTTAATTTTCACGGCATGATGTCATATTATATCTGAATCAATCTGCGACGACGTTGATTCATCTTAAGTTAAAATTCAATAAAATTAAACCTAAAACAAGTGTAATTTTCGGATATTCAGTTACAGACATGTCCAAAGTTTTACGCTCTGCTAATAAAAATGAGTCCAAGTTTGACTGCAGAAAGTAGGATTGCTACAGACTGGCTGAAAAGCTATCATGAGATAGATAGAAGTAGCTGAAATGCTGCTGAAATGTAGATAACAAGGGGCTGAGATGAGCTGTCAATTTGGCACTAATTCGTTAGTTTTGTGATAAACTTTGGACAGGCCTGTAATGCAGAGACATGGCTGCTGTACTCTATGCAATCTTATATACAGTACAGGACTGTCAAAAGTTTAACACTACGCTACTTAATTAGCACAGATCTTACAGGTCATCTCAGCACTTTGTTAGCTATATATCGATAGCTGTTATCTATCTCTAGGAAGATTTTCGGTCACTAGCTGTCCATATCTCAGCCACTTAGCAGCCAAGCTTGGACTCCTTTTTGTTAGTTCTGTGTTAAACTGTCACCAGGTCTGCACTGTACTTGTTATATAAGTAAGGATTTTACAATCAAACTTGTACTTATGTGGTGGGTCACCTCAGCCCCTCGTTATCTATTATACATCTATTCATCTCTCTGCCATTTTTAAACCATTTGCTATACATATCTAGGCAGCCACGCTTAGACTTCTTTTCATTAGCTCTGTGTTAAATTTTAGACAGGTCTGTACTGTACTTATGATATATAAGTACAGATTTTAACAATCAATACATGCTGTAATCATCAGATTTGGTGTCATATAATTCTGTTAAAACTTGTGAAATCAACAACCAAAAAATCTCCAAACAATATTTCAAATTTTGTTAGATTTTGTGTCATTCTTAATTAAAAATTGATGAATAATTGTGATCATATCCATCTTGATGACGCCAAATCTTTACGCTGGATCTTTACCGGCGAAACGTAAGTCAATCTTATAAACCGCTAAATATTGAGTTTTTTCCTCAACTTTGAATAATTTATTATCATTTATTTAGATGCATTGAGATCCAACAAACAATGTGGAGCATAGATCAGCACGACGCACAACCATGGTGTTGGTTTACTTTCTCATCGTTTGATTTCATCTTGTAATTCCTAATTCCATCAAAACCTGTACATTTGACAACAGAATATTTGTTATCTACATAATATTTACATTTTACTAAAGTTTAAAAAATGACAATTTTAATAACATTACTGTATAGACAATTTTTAATAAATATGGAGAACATTTTTTAATAAAATTACAGAATTTTTTTTATTTAATATTAAAAATATATTAAAAAATTGAATCTGACAACAGAACAATTTTTATCTATATATAAATATAATTACATATATAGTATATATAGTATATTGTTTCACTGAATTTTGAAAACATTTAAATTTGAATAATACATACAGATTCAATGTCCAGACTTAATAGTCATACTCAAATTAAATGTTTAATCTATATGTCCTTTATAACTTTATATCATCATACTTTCATGCAACACCTTTATTGATGACAAAATCAGAAATCTGTAGAGGAAACAAAAGTGTCTAGAGAAAACAAAACTCACATTCAACAAGCAAATCTGATTTTGAAAATTACTGTAAACTGTAAATAAATAGATTTATAACTCTGTCATTATTCGTCTTGGTGCCTTTTATTTGTTAATACTTCAAATTTGGTGGCCGAGTAGTCAAACCCATGTGCTTACAGATCAAAGAGACTCTCACTGTCTCCCAGGTTCGTATCCCACAAAGGGCAGATCCATAAGTTTAAGAAAATTTGTCCATTCTGAAGGTCCGTGGTTTTCTCTCTTGGCACTCCAGGTTCCAACACTATCCTTGGCTGACCGCCTCCATATAAGTGTAAACCACTATAACTAAAACCCCCTTAACTCGAATTCAGAAATTTCACTTTCAATTCAGAAAATTTGAGTGGAAGTTAAAATACAGTTTCAATGTACTTTTTTTGTCATAATTCTTTAAGATTTTGGGATCTCCTAGCTTTGTATTGATATTACTATTTTTGGGGTATTGATCAAATTCAGAAATTTAACTTTGAATTGTGAAAATTTGAGTGTAAGTTAAAATACAAAATTTCTTGATGTACATGGAATTATCACAATTTCAATGTACTTTTTCGTCATAATTCTTTAAGATTTTGGGATCTCTCCTACCTTTGTATTAATATTACTATTTTTGGGGTATTGGTCAAATTCAGAAATTTCACTATGAATTGTGAAAATTTGTGTTGAAGTTAAAATAGAAAAATGGAATTACCACAGTTTCAATGTACTTTTTTTGTCATAATTCTTTAAGATTTTGGGATCTCTCCTAGCTTTGTATTGATATTACTATTTTGGGGTTATTGATCAAACACTGATAACGATGATCAATAAAACACTATATATCAATATTAATAACTAAAGTGTCAAATTCAAACATTCAATCAATCACTAAATCTATCAATCAATCTTAACTTATTGAATTTATGTTAGATGCACAAACTAATCCATAGAATGCTCTTGGATGAAAAAACATATTTTGCTTTCAAAAAGCCACATTGAATGTTGCAAAAAAACAGGACTTAGTGCTTACAAAAAGCTCCATTGAATGTTGTTGAGAAAAAAACCCAGCAATCTTTGCTTTCAATTTTTTCAACTTTTCCATCCATTTGAAAAAATGAATGAAACATCAAACAAAGGTGAAGTTTAATCAAGATTTTTCTCCGTCAAAATATATCTGAAATTCCCCAAAACCCATGCTACAAGCATCTATATATCCTTGATTAAATTTTGCAAATTTTTAATTTGTCGATATGAATGAAATGCCGTAGCGTAGAGAGACAGGATTTTGATGATATTCTGTCAAGATATATTTGGAAATCCTGAACACAAATTACTTAAGAACCTGTACGGTTTGATTAAATTCTACCAGCCGAGGATAGTAAGCAACCAATTTATATCTAACCTTGTCATGATTCCACCACGTCTTATGACAGTTTGTCAATAAATCAAAAATGACTAAACATGTCCGCTTCTTTATTAAAAATTTAAATAAGAGTCTTTTCTTTTAGCTAAACAAATACGAGAGAATGTAATTGAGACACGCCAGACAAATAACGAGGGACGGTGGAAAGACAAGATATTAATACATTCTCCGTTCTCCAGGATATTACGAGGTATCAGGTGATTTCAGACTAATATTACATTATTATCATCATCCGCGGGTTTTTACAAACTGTTATTACAAATCTGACATTTTGTTTTCAATTTGATTTTCTCCGAGATTGATTTGGATTTATTATACATATTATATAAAGTTAAAGTACTGGGGTCATAAGGTTATTTGTTCAAGATTAATGCAATCAGCTTTCTCCCCTCCTCTGTTTAAGGTTTATGTGTTATTTTGCCAATCTTTCTAATGCAAATGACTGAAATACATGCATATATAAAATATCTGAGTGTAAATTAGCAAGCCAGTAAGCAAGCTATTCAGAATTAAAAAGAGTGAGTGACTGTGTGAATGAGTTACTGAGTGAGCGTGCGAGTAAGCGAGTAAGTGAAATGCATTTTTAAAGTCCATTTTATTAAATCAAATTGTTATTAGCTATTGGTAAAGATGCTCAAAATTCAATGACTTTGAATGCATCTATGAGACAAAGTAGCGAGGATTATTTTTCATCAGTTTTTTTATGAATATCACCCCAAAAAAGTACCAAGTTGCACTTGCCTGGGTTAATACCCACAACCTTAGCAGGACAACTTACAAATATTTACTTGAAAATGATAAGAATTCATAAAATTAAAAGTAGTCATATTGCATAAAAAGATTTATGGTAAGAAGAAATAAATACAGATCTACAAGCTTTACAGGGGGGCCTCAGTGAGTGGCCAAGTGACCTGAAGTGCACGCTTAAAGATCACAGCCGCTGTCTAGGTTAGAATCCCTGTCAAACATATCCTAGTGTGAGAAAGTACTAGTAATTGTCATTTCACTTGCAAAAGGTGGGTGGTTTTCTCTGGGTACTCCAGTTTCCTCTGCCATTCCAAAACTGACAGTCTCGATATAAGTCAAAGAATCTTTACAGAGTGTACAACACCATTACTTCACTCTACAAACTTTACAGGGATGAAGATTAGCAGGGGCCCAGTAGCTACTACAATTCAGTCTGGGACCCTTAATGTTTACACATTTTAGCTATTTCTCACTATAACAAATTCTTTAATGAATTGAACTTGGCCCTTAACTCAAAATAGTTAGGCTTCATCCCTGCTTTACAAACAGGTGACTCCTGCATCTCCTTAAGTTAAAGTCTGTCCCGAGCCATTAGGCCCATCAGGCCGGAGCTTATCCCGGTTTCGGTGGCGTTAAGCGACTGAGAGTACAAGACTCTCCCCTGAATGGGACGCCGGTCCATCGCAGGGTTAACCCCCAGCATATTGCTGGTACTCATTTATTTTTCAGCTGAGTGAACTGGAACAACGTGAAATTAAGTGTCTTGCTCAAGGACACAACACATCGCCCGGTCCAGGGATCGAACCCACGACCTTCGAATCATGAGTCCAACGCCTTAACCACTAGGCCACGCGCTTCCACCTGCATCTCCTTAAAAGAACATCATTTATTAAAATAAAAAAATTCTTAATTACCCTGTGTGTCCTTAAATATTTTATTTTACTGAAGATAAATGACTTTATAGATTAGTTTAGACTAAGACAAATGTCGACCTCCCTACAACAGGTACAACAGGTACTAGTTGTAACGTAATAAAGAAAAACATGTGTTTAAAATTTTGTACTGCAAAATGCAACTAATTGAAATGAAAGTTAAAATAAATATAAGAAGTTCATTTAACTTAAGAACTGTTATTAAATAAAAGAAAAGTGTGCATTGCCAGATTCTAAGTCTCAGTTCCTTTATTTACTTACCTGAGCAAGTACATTTTTGTTAAACCAGTAAACATTTTTGCAAATTGTAATGTTTTTGTTTGGAGAGTGGGGTAGAATAATGGTGTTTTACAACCCAGTCAAAATTTGTCACTTTTATCAAAGTTGTCAGTTTTGGGATGGTGGAGAAAACCAGAGTACCTGGATAAAAACTTTTTACCCTGACAAACTTTCTCAAGAAGTGAGAGGCACTTTAGACCACTCAGGGCCATCAAGGTCCATCTAATTTTGGGGGAACCATTAAATTAAATTCAATGAAAATTGGACTTCAGAAAGAGGCCTTTTGGAATCAAATAAAAAATTTTAATCACATAATGAATTAATGGTAGTATACCATTTTAGAAGAAATACATCTCAACATGATGAGTACAGGGCCAAAATTGGACTTCAGAAACAGTCCCAACATATGTACAAATGGAAATGTGTACCCTTGCTCTCAAATCAGAAATAAAATTTTAATCACATAATGAAGTAAGTGTTTGGTAGTTAGACTGATGAGATACATCTCAACAAGATGAGTATGGGGCCAAAATTGGACCTCAGAATTAGCCCCCGAGGTACATCCATGTTTTGGAATCAGAAAAAGCCCGTAAGATACAGTACAGCCTTGTTTTGGATTCAGAAATAAAATTTTAATCACATAATGAAGTGAGTGTTCGGTAGTTAGACTGACAAGATATGTACACCTCAACATGATGAGTACAGACGTATCTGTGATATAAACTCTATCTTCAGTGTGTTTTTAACTTGTTGATAAATTACAGATGTATTTTAGTTTAATCAGACATTATTGTCGAGTTATGTAAAATATTATATATACAGATAAGTTTAATCTTGTATCATCACTTCTTATTGCTAACCACAAAGGTAGCTCAGTGCTCGCTCCATATTCAGGTGGCTAGGGTTCAAACCCTGGCAGGGTCTGGCCACAAAGGTAGCTCAGTGCTTGCTCCATATTCAGAAGGCTAGGGTTCAAACCCTGGTAGGATCTGACCGAGACATGAAAATTAAGGTAGTGACTGTTCTTGAACCAAGCAATCAGCATTTGGAGAGATCTTAAAAACTGATGTGTTGTATCATGTTAAGCACAAAATGCTAAGGAACCATTCCTGCACATTGTCCTGAATGTCTCAATATAAGTGAAATATTCTTAACTGAGACATAAAACCTCAATCCATCAACATCTACTACTGCACAGTCCATAGACAGCTACTGACCTAGTGTGCAACTATCAAAGCCGTGAGTTGTCAGTTCAAACCCCAGTGTTGGTTGTAGAGAAGTGAAAAATAATGAAGATTTCACCTCTGTCAATATCGAGGCAGTCAAAATGTGGATTGTGAAGGAAATTGGAGAGCCCAAAGAAAACCATTGAACATCAGCAAGTAAACTGTTAAACTTTGAGCCAGAGAGGGATGCAGACCTAGGTGTTGAGAGGGTCTCAGACCCTTTTGAGCAAGCTTTAGACCATTTGGCCTTACCAGCGTTGATTGGAAATTTTCTAAGTTCATGACTGCACATGGATATCTTAGTTCTAAGCCTTCAAAATGCTGTAGCTTGATAAAAGAATGTGGTCACTTATTAAAAATTTGTGGATTTCGGTGCATTTTGTACATACCACAAATGTACCACCCCAAATATTTATCACAACTCTTCAGTCCCTCCCCTTATGTTTATCATGAACTAAGTAAATAGTAGCCTACCAACTAAACATAGTTCCTTATCCATATCAACTCCACGGGGATTCACACCAATATCAACACAGTGCATAAGGTTTTTATTGCATGGTGCAGAAGAGACGTATCTTAAAACGTGGAATGACAAAAAAATAATAAACAAAATTTGGTTGGAAATGGGATTCACAAGCTTATCATGTGATTTTTACTCCAAATCATTTTGCGAAACAATTATTTCCATTGAATATGAAACTCACATAAGGTTACTTTTTCAATAAAAACTGTTTATATGGGAATTCTCAATGTAAACATTTCCCTATTGTTCAGAGGGAGTCATCACATGATGTACTGGTGAATTCCATTTCAAGTCTGATCAGTTATTTAATTTTTAACCATTTTCAGAATCACTCATTCATGTAGATCATGCACATCAACAGCTTACAACCCTCATATGGGTAAATGACAAAAATCTCAAGGAAAAAAAGTTGTCTAAAGTTTGACTTTAAAAAGCTTGGTATAATTTTGGACGTTTTACTTTTTTAGAATGTTAGAGATTTTTCAGACAAAATTCAAAATATAGATAAAAGTGTTCAGAAAATTTCAACCAATAATTTTTGGTGTGACAAAAAGTCAGAATGTATTTAGATATTTTAAGAAATATTCGGCCTGTATAGCAGGGATTAAGATAAGTAGGGGCACAAGAGCCCACGACTCTTAAAAATCAGTCTGTGTCCCCAAATATTTACACATTTTTGCTATTAAGGTACCCAAACAGAGTTTGGCAACTTATTGGTTTTCTTTTTTGGTTTTTTTGGGGGTTTTTCTTGGCATCTTCTTTTCTCAAGTAAGCTAGGTCCCAATTCAGAATAGTTAAGCTTCATCCCTGTATAGGGATGTACTGGTAAAACACCCTTCCACCACACCACAATACCAGTCTAGTTTCTACACTACGCCGCAGATTGATACAGCTTTATTTTGAATTGTGATATACACTGATTGAAGGTCTCTGCTCCATCTGTTCATTTTATGTATTAAAAGATTACATTACGGTTTTACAGACTTAAAACTCCCGGGATTTATTTTACACAATATTTACACACTTAATGTTCCCGATAAAAATCATCTTCGTTATCAGCCTTCGTTAATAGGTTTTAATGAAAACATTTATAACCCGTTACATAAAAAAAAAAAAAAATTTGAGCATCGGTAGTTATCTGTTTTTCTTAATGAAAACATTTATAATGGTTCATAAGAAAGAAAGAAATATATAAAAAGCAAAAATAAAGTTTATCAATCCCATAATCATGTTTTGAAATGTCGAGACATCCATCAAACTTAAAAAACACACAAAAAAAACCAAAAAATTGGAAAACTGCATCAAGAACCATGTGCTGATAAAATTTCTTTTAGTCACTACATATGATGATAAAGTTGTTTCCAGTCACTAAAACATAATTTTACAATTTTCCATATTTAAATTTTTTTCTGTTTTTTTTTTTTTTTCTTTTTCTTTTTACGTCAGTAAGCTAATTGCTTTGGATTATAAAATTAAAATTGTTTGGTGTCTCAACTTTACAGAATTACAGACATCCACTTATAAAACAATAGGCATCTTAATGAATTTTGACATCCATTCAGTGAATACCAATATTATGAACCTGAGACTTCAAGAAGCATCTTTTTTAATCTTATTGAACATCCAACTGAGTAAATTTCTAGAATCTTTTAATATTTTACATGAATAATCATGAATACCGGTAATATTTTTTTTTACTTTTTTATTAACACTTGATGGATGTCTAAATAGCCATTGCATTTCAGTTAAGGTCCATTATCGAACTGAGAAGCTTCTGAAGTGTTCCAAAAATCTTGAATCACTTTTAATGTTGCTTACAGGTTTAATTTAATTGATGTATCACGGTCCATGCCCACAATGTTCCGACACTGGGTGCCATCACGATACCAAAGCAGCATCATGGCAACTTAAATGACGTTCATTAAATTGCACAATTCAGCGCAAGTTTTCTTTCTAATTGTGTGTAATTCAAGCATGCCAGGCCTTTGGCGGAGCATTGTGGGCGTGGCCGGCGATCTGTCAATTATCTTTAAGGCGTTGAGGGAGTTTTAGGCTCCAGGCTCCAGTCTGTAGTTTTCTCTGGGAACTCCAGTTTCCTTATCATCCCAGAACTCACAATCTAAACATTAGTGAAAGAATCTCGACAGGGGCATAAATCACTTTTACAGCATTAAGGCTTGAATTACATAATAAGATGCATGGTTTTTCCGACTTTTTCAGCATCTTTTTAACCACTGTGGTAACTAAGTTCATAAGTGTGCTTGCTTTGTAAGTGGGAGGTCATGGTTCAAACCATAACCAGCTCTGATCCAAGATTTGAAAGTGGGTAGTGACTGTCCTTTTGCCAAGCATTATGACATAAAATTCACAGTTCTTTTGGATGGCAACTTAAAATAAATGAGGTCCCTTGTCACAGAAGTTGTGGCACAATAAAGAACCCTGCTGTATCATGCCATAATCGCAACACAAATGTAAAATTTCTGCACCTTTGCCTACTGATGGCGATATGTCGATATAAGTTAAATATTCTTGATTAGGATGTTAAACACCATTACTTAACTTAGAACCTTTTATTTAGCATTCAATGATACTCGCCTTATCAATTTCACCCTAATTATTTCGTCTGATCTGATCCATATGGTCAAGATATCAAAATTTAGAGGCCTGACCTGAGTGAGGTGAATGAGGTCAGATATTTTTTTTTTTTTTTTTTTGCTTGTACTTCAACAAGATGGATCTTTATCTCTGCTTGAAATAATATCATAGATTATTTTTTAACTATGACCGAAAGAAAATCATAAATCTATGTCAATGAGACTTTACCTCATGATCTGCGAAAAACAGATAGGTATAAACATTCACCTGACCAGGTGTGATTTGTAGAATTACAGGGTTAAGTGAAGCATACCCTGGCTAGGATCTCACTGATCATATAATTATATCTGTATTCAAAGGTTTTTGTCACTTAAATACAGAGCAAGCATCACCCCTAAAATTAAACTGCCACGAAAAAATATGTATTCCAAATGACACTGATTGTAACCACGGTGGGATCTGAAAGATTCAAATCGCCGGGAAACTTGGATACTACAGGATCGGTGATGCACCATCAATCAGGTAATCCCGTGCTTCCCATGATCCTAATTTCTATATCACAGGAGGGTTGCTTGTTTGTATCGGATAAAATTCGAAAATGCCACCAGGTACAAAATATTAATCTCTCCGCGCAGTGGTTCATCTCGCTTGATAACAATGACAAAGCTGGGTATAATTGAGTTTATTATTAGTGAAATCTGTAGCAATATTATACATTTTTATTTACCATAGAGAGCATTTGGAAATAATCCATAATCCCTCAAAAGGGTACATGAAATGTAACGACTGTTTTCAAAGTGAAAATGCGTCTAAGTCCATGAGATGTAACGTTGACTAATGATCAGAAAGGCTTGACGGAAAATAAAAAAGTTTTTATAATACTGAAAATTGGATACGGAGAGTAAATCAATACATGCAATTTAACCTATCGCAAAATCTTAAAACATGCTTGGAATATTACCGGGGGATAAAATTACCCTATTATGTCAACTTGCTCATATCGCCAAATTTCAAATACGACAATCCATCAAGCGACTGCGGACTCTAATGATCTCATACTGACAGAATAAAACGTGATTTCCTGTATGAAAAAGGCAATCTAAATATGGAGATTAACGCAATTCAGTAACACGAGTTTTTACAAGTGTGCAGAAATCCTACCAAGATGTAAATATTCTGATAAATGTATAATTTCCATAAAATATAGTTGTGACTTGCAAACAGGGAGAATTATTTAGTTTCTTGGTTATTAATAAATAATAATTTAGTTTCCTTTATCTAACAACTACATGTTCTCTATGACTTTAAAACTTGGTATATTATTTGCATGATTTTTAATATAAAAGAAACTGGAAAAATTTAAAAATCTGAAATATGGTATTTTTATGTAACATACTACAATATAACATGTTTTTGCAATGAGACCCTCATTTCAAATATATTGTTTTGTGACAATGTCTAAAATTTTGGCAAGTAAAAATTTTTTAACACAACTTAATTTTATCTTAGGGCTTGTGTAGTCCAATATATATGACACTCCTCTAGCCGTCATAGTTTTTTGGGGATTTTCAAGGTTCAAATTGGATCATTTTAGTAATTTTTTCCTTCCGGGAAACTAGCTTTAATCAGAAATGATTTGAAGCAAACAAAATTATTGACTATAGGAACAGGTCCCAGTTTCACTTTCAAGATTTTTCTTAACTTGTATTTCGCAAATTTTGTAATCTCTTTTTGGAACTACTGGTGAATATTTTTGTCAAAACTAAATGCAACAGGGATGAAGCTTAACTTTTTTTGAGTTAGGGGCCCAGCTCACTTCAGAAAAGAAGTTGTAATAGTAATACATAGCTAAAATGTGTAAATATTAAGGGGCCCAGACTGATTTTAGGTAGCCAATGGCTACTGGGCCCCTGCTAATCTTCATCCCTGTATAAATGTTTTAATCTAGAAGTGATCTTAAAAATGACACCCTAAATTTCTCAATATCTTGAAAATATTCAAAATTATAAAGAATTAAAACTTTGCAAGATTTAAGTTAAGGAAAATCTTAGCTAAGGAATGATTGTGAAACCAGCACCTGAACCAATGTAGATAAAATTATTTCATATATCATAATACATCATCTAAGTAAAAATCTGACATTTTAATTTGTGATTTCATTCAAATATCAATATTTTAAGAGACAAAAAATTCAAAACCTTGTACCATAAGTGATAAATGCTTTTAATTTTTTATAATGCTGCTAATAAATGCCAAATTTTCTTCTGGCAAAGATGGAACCAAAAACAAATTTGTTTTATGTTGTTTCGGTAAACTGTTCTGGGAAAAAAAACATATGTACCTTAAATTTCTTTTAAGTTTATTATCCATTTTTTGGGTTTTATTGTTTTAAAAGCCAATAACTAATTTCCAAAAAAATCTGGTACACAAGAATCGCTTTTAAGTTTTTAAGTCAATTTAGTCTGAAAAGGACCTCACAATATGAATGAGATAAATCTTCAATAGCTTGTTCAAAAACATGTAAATTGTTAAGTGGTTGCAGTCATGGAGCCCTACCTCAAACTTCAAGATTTGAAATTCCCTCTCACTTGATCAAATTGGTACAACAGCACTTACTTATTATAGCATCTTTTGCATTCATTCAGAGTGCTTGAGAATGCATTTATAAAGCTATGAAAGCCTCACACATGCACATAATTGACGTATCGCCGGCCACGCCTTTTATGTTCCGACACAGGCCGCCATCACCGTAACTAAGCAGCATCACGGCAACTAATGACGTTCTAGCGTCAGTGATGACATTACAATGTTGGAACATAAAAGGTGTGGCAGGCGATATGTCATTTCTATGGTTCCATTACTTGTAGCCAAAATAGTCATTGGCCTCTATATTTTTTTAGAATTTATTTCAAAAATAACCTATTTTAGATAATTTATGGGAAAAAAATACTTAAAAAGGACTATATTTTCACTAAAGAAATTTGATTACTAAAAGTCTCCAAAATGCAATCTTTGAGATCATACAGGTATTAACAAGTGGCCCAGAAAATAGAGTTTACCCAAAAACATCGGGACGTCAGAGAGGACCACTGTACTGGTTGGTTGGTTGAATGTTGCTTAACATTGCGTCAGCAATTTTTCAGCTATTCGCGACGAGAACTATTTTATTAATCTCTATGGATTAATCTATGAACAATTTTGCATATGTATGTGAAGTGTGAGTGTGTTGTAAGGTCTCTCTTGTACTAGCATGCACTCAGGGCGACTTTAACATGCTAGCTCACAGAGTCAGTACGCCGCAGACAAGCGTACCACTCCCCCAATCCATTATACTGATACCAGGTGAATCAGTAAAGACCAGCGGCAAGGAAAATTCACTTTCCCACATGAGGTCCGAACAGGACTCGAACTCACAGTGGTGAGAGACCCTGGATTTGAAGACTGATGTCTTATCCATTAGGCCATAACGGCCTCAACTACTGTTCTGGATCTTCAAAATAAAAACACTCAAACCAAAGGAAATGAATGACAGGCTCTCAGCGAGGCGGCAACACCCTATATACTTTAATCTTATTGACTACCAATAGTTTTAAAGTCCTAGAAACCTAGATAATCAAATCAAAAACATCATAAGCATGACAACAAAAAGTTTCAGAGGATAAAATACTTCAAACACATCCAAAAAATGACAAAAACAATGATTTAAGATCTACCCAATATTTTGGGTTGTTTTCCTAATGAAAAAGGTAAAACAACATTTATTCATTATCTTTGGGATTGTGGTTTGGACACAAATTGTTATCCTTGTTTTTGATTCAATAAATTTCCTCTAATTTTAGCAGTCCTTCAAGCCCCGTTTCAAGGTAATTAAATCATCCACTGATTTTTCACATGCCTGGTTAATGACAGAACAATGTATCACCATGTGAAAACAAATTGCTGAGTGGTGAAAACAAAATTTTCTATTTTTTCTCAGTTAAAATCAATTGATTGTATAGACACCCATGAAACTTACAAAATTGATCAATATTTACAAAAAATAAATACTTGATCTATGAAAGTATTCCTTAAACTTTTAAATATAAATGTGCAGAACTATATTCTATTGCATACAACTATACAGTGTATACAAAACATTAATACTGATCAATACATCCCCAGAACACAGCCAGGTCAGAGGACCCACCCACCTCTACCTGGAACCACCCACCTCATTATTTACTGCAATGATTAATCATTCAACCTGTACTCATGGTAAAGTTTACAATGTCCCTAATCAGTCAAGCTATACTTGAGGTAAGGTTCACAATGCCTCTCCGGGGACTAAACCCTAATTTTAAATATGTACCCCATAACAGTCCTTATTATAAAAAGCCTGAGATTCCTCACTATAGAATATTATATTTTTTCTTTGTAGTATTGTTACATGATTGTATAATCCTTTAAATTTATTAATTTAAAGAATGTCTGATTTTGAACTGGATATTAAAAAAGATTTTTTGCACAATGAATATAAGTATATACATGTACTGACAATTCTTCATAACAGAAAGAATTTCAAGTGGGATTTTTACAATATAACATACCAACTTATTTCAAATACCCATTTAAACTTAGACTTATTTCACATAGCCATTTCAAACTTCATCTTATTTTCACATAGCTGTTTCAAACTTATTTTAATTGCAAATGGGTCCCAATATCAGTCCCAAATACATGTATGGCCCACCAAGAACCCTGCTCTGTCATAAAACCACAAACACATATATGACACACTATAACACATGCAAATCCCAAAGTATCTCCTCGGAACAGTAAGATCTATGAGTAATCAGAAAATCTCAAAATCGTTTTAACCTTAAACACAAGAGATTTCCCACTTGTACACGTCAATTTTAGTCAATCAGGATTTCACCAAGCCTGGTCGTGAATGCTATAATGGCAAAACAATTCCGCTATCTGATTGATAAGGACACGTCCATAAAACAGAAAATTTGCTCACTTATCTTTTCCTCTCAGAATCAATACAAGTCAAGCATTGAAAACGAGATGTATTCAACGTTTTCCTCTATTTCATTCCAAAACGCCGTGACCAAATGAGCCAATTTTACATCTGAAATAATAGCTTTCTGCTTCTATTTATAACTCATCATGTCCAGTTCTACAGACTCATCAACAATATAAATAATTATTTTACTTAACTTTCATGTCCGATTTATCTTTTTTAAGCCTTAAAATATTTAATTTTCTGTAACAAGGCATTAGATTTAAGAGGGGCTTCAGTGGCAAAGTGGTTGAAGTATGTATCTAAGCACAGTACCTTCTACTTTTTAGGTTTAAATTCTGCTTTGGACATATCTTAGTGTGAGAAAGTTTATCAGTTTCGTTGCTGAAAGTTGGTAGTTTTTCTAGACACTCTGGTTTCCTCCACCATCAGAAAACTGACCCCCTCGATGCAAGTGAACAATCTTGACTGGTGCATAAAACTAGCACCAGCTGTACATTAGTACAAATACAGATCATAAATACTTGCACAATCTCACTCTCTCCCACAACATGAACAATTGATTGATTGATTGTTTATTTGAATGAATGAATGAATGAATGAATGAATGAATGAATGAATGAATGAATGAATGAATGAATGAATGAATGAATGAATAGGGTTTTACGTCCCAGTCAAGAATAATTCACTTATATCGTGATGTCACTAACTATGGGTGAGGCATCAAATTTTAAGGTCTTTACATTCCTAAAACCAAGTACCACATGAACAAGTAATGGTAAGTATGCATCAAATTTTAAGGTCTTTACATTCCTAAAACCAAGTACCACATGAACAAGTAATGGTAAGTATTTATCATCAGCATTCTACAAGTTTATGCTCACTTATGGCAACGGTTTGAGTGCTAAATTGAAATGGGTAAGGTTTTCTTTTTAATGCTGGGTATACAGTAAAACATGAATATAACGAACATGCTTACACAGAATACATTGATAATACACAGTCAAATATTAGGTCCAACCTCTCCTCTATATAAGTCTATTTATAACAATATAACGACGTTAAAAATAGAGTCCCCAGGGCTTCGTTATAAACATGTTTTACTGTATTGTGTCTATATGTACATGTTGTAAGGGGCCTTGGTGGTCAAGTGACCTAAAGTGCTGGCTTAGAGATCACAGTGCCCCTCACCACCTATGTGGGAATCCCACTCACAGCAGATTCTACTAGAGTGAGAATGTTTGTCTGTGTGTTTGCCGAATGCTGTGCTAACGGCAATCCCGTTTCAAGGGGTCCTACCAGTTTTTAGGTACAAAAATATAGGAAAAATAGGAATATGGGGTCAAAATTAAAGGAGTTTTATAGGAAATAGTTTACAGATAAAAAATATACATCCATATCCTCCTTGTCTCACCTTTTGCCTTTCCTTTTTCTCCTTTTACTAACAAACATAAAATATTGGCAACTGCAAATTACACTCGATTTAGAAATACAAAAATGTTAATCTTGCTTCAGATATGTACTAAATGTGGGGAAAAATGTCCCCATTCTGAATTCCTGAAGCTACTAGTAACAAAAATATAGGAAAATATAGGAGGTTTTTCAAATTATATAGGAAAATATAGGAATAGGTCAAAATTATAGAAAATATAGGAAAATATAGGAATGGGTCAACATTATAGAAAATATAGGAAAATATAGGAATGGGTCAAAATTATAGGAAATATAGGAAAATATAGGAATGGGTCAAAATTATAGAAAATATAGGAAAATATAGGAATGGGTCAAAATTATAGGAAATATAGGAAAATATAGGAATGGGTCAAAATTATAGAAAATATATGAAAATATAGGAATGGGTCAAAATTATAGGAAATATAGGAAAATATAGGAATGGGTCAAAATTATAGGAAATATAGGAAAATATAGGAATGGGTCAAAATTATAGGAAATATAGGAAAATATAGGAATGGGTCAAAATTATAGGAAATATAGGAAAATATAGGAACGGGTCAAAATTATAGGAAATATAGGAAAATATAGGAACGGGTCAAAATCATAGGAAATATAGGAAAATATAGGAACGGGTCAAAATTATAGGAAATATAGGAAAATATAGGAATGGGTCAAAATTATAGGAAATATAGGAAAATATAGGAATGGGTCAAAATTATAGGAAATATAGGAAAATATAGGAACGGGTCAAAATCATAGGAAATATAGGAAAATATAGGAATGGGTCAAAATTATAGGAAATATAGGAAAATATAGGAATGGGTCAAAATTATAGGAAATATAGGAAAATATAGGAACGGGTCAAAATCATAGGAAATATAGGAAAATATAGGAATGGGTCAAAATTATAGGAAATATAGGAAAATATAGGAATGGGTCAAAATTATAGGAAATATAGGAAAATATAGGAATGGGTCAAAATTATAGGAAATATAGGAAATATAGGAACGGGTCAAAATCATAGGAAATATAGGAAAATATAGGAACGGGTCAAAATCATAGGAAATATAGGAAAATATAGGAATGGGTCAAAATTATAGGAAATATAGGAAAATATAGGAATGGGTCAAAATTATAGGAAATATAGGAAAATATAGGAACGGGTCAAAATCATAGGAAATATAGGAAAATATAGGAATGGGTCAAAATTATAGGAAATATAGGAAAATATAGGAACGGGTCAAAATCATAGGAAATATAGGAAAATATAGGAATGGGTCAAAATCATAGGAAATATAGGAAAATATAGGAATGGGTCAAAATTATAGGAAATATAGGAAAATATAGGAATGTGTCAAAATTATAGGAAATATAGGAAAATATA